>VXBB01007645.1:5933-22051 GCA_013399915.1 Illadopsis cleaveri | reverse complement strand
CACCACAAATGATGCAGCAATCACACACGAGTGGTCAGGCCAAATAAACAGCAGAAAGAAAAAAAGTGTTTGAGATGACACTTTTTAAAATAAGACCCCTCACAGCCCAGAGAAAGAACAGAATGTCTGCTGTGAAGCATCACAGTGTAATGAGCCTCAAAAGAAATGCAACTGAAACTTCTTAACTAAAAAAAAAAATACAAAAATCTTTTTTTTGATGCCACCTGCTGGTACACATTGGCCTTTAAATCCCAGCTCTCACCCTAATTCTGCATATAAAAGTTTAAAAAATTTGCTGTTTTAGCAATTAAACAGCAACACAAATTCTCATCCTGCGTTAATTTTCAAAATGAAACAGCGGGAAAGATGAATTGCAAAGAGAAATGTTTCAACAGATTTCTCTGTTCCTACAGCTCAACTAGTCCAATGTCACTTTTTCTCTGTCCCCCAGAATTCCCAAGTGCCCATATCAACATTCAAACAGTGTCTGTGCAGAATAAAGCAAAGCTCAAACTCCAGCTCAGGGTTACAGCACACTAAGGGAAAAGCACATTGAGAAAATGAAATTGGGAAATGAGTATGAGCAATTAGTGACTAACTAAGAGTCATTTTCCTACTAACTGCTTCTGGCACACCTGGAGCAGGATGGAGTTGCAAGCTATGCTCGTTTTCTGGAGGCAAGAATATGACTTAGGAAAATGTCAATTAAAAAGAAAAAGGATTAAGATACAGGGAAGGAAAGCTCTGGCCTGTGGGTCGCCCTGAAGTTTCCCTGGAGCATCCCGGGATCCCCACGTGTTGGGAGCAGGGCATGGCCAGGGATCCCCTGAGCTGAGCTGCCAACCTGGGGGACACCCCCAAACCCGCTGGGAGGGTCAGTGGGTGCTTGGCCAGACCTCTGTCAGCCCCCCACTTTTGGGGGATGGGGTGACAGAGCCCAGCTCTGCCCCTGGAGGGTCCCCACAGCTTTCCTCAGCTGAAGGAGCCCCTTGAGACAGAACAACCACTCGAGGGGCTCCCCCCACCTCACACATGGCCGCTNTGGTGGCGCGTCTTGTCCTGACTTGGCGCTCCCGCTGTTCTTCCCGCCGCCTGAAGGGTCTTGTCACCCTTACAGAAGCCCCAGCGGGTTCTGCGAGGGGAAGGGTGAGGGCAGGGAGGCACGACAGGCCTCAGCTCCCACACACCCACACATGCCTTGCTCCACCTCAGGGGCACCAAGGCTGAGGCATTTGATGGATTTGGAATTACAGAATCGTGGAATTCCACACTGAGTTGAGTGGGAAAAGACCTTTAAAGATCATCTTGTTCCAGCTCCTGCCATGGGCAGGGACACCTTCCACTATCCCAGGCTGCTCCAAGCCCTGTCCAGCCTGGCCTGGGACACTTCCAGGGATCCAGGGGCAGCCACAGCTTCTCTGGGCACCCTGTGCCTCACCACCCTCACAGGGAAGAATTCCTTCCTAATATCTCTTCTAAACCCAACCTCTTCCAATTTAAAGCCTCTTGCCCTGTCCCTCCAAGCCCTCACTTTGCTAATTTTTATCTCAGTGGGACGTTCTTGGAGGCTCCATTTCTCTGCTTGGACAGGATCTGTGCTGGGACAGGCCTTGTTCAGCCTCCAAGGCTGACAGACTTCCACGAGTGAGGGCTTCAATTCCTTTTCAATAAAAAAATCCAACTTTGGGATCGTCTCAAGAGACAGTTTTATGAATAGCTGAGGTCAGGGCACGCGTGTAGCCTGCAGCAGCAGAACTGATGAACGCAATAATGACACAAAACACTTCTGAGGCATGATTCTCATTTTCCATGTGTCTCCCCTGTTATTTTACCATCAGAATGAATCATTCTGTAACCGTGGAGACAATCAACATCCCTTATTTTTTGACTTCTTCAGGCCCAGAGTGACCAGATGTCACACACTGACCTCCCTCCCTCCCTCCAGGCACACCCAAAATCTGGGGGCGAAGCTCCCAGACTGCAGCCAGATGAACCACTGCAATATTTAACCTTTTATTGCAAGGGGAAGGCACAAACTGGGTGTGAGTTTCCCCTCCTATCCCTTCTCGTTTGTTTTGAGGGATTCAGAGGACTGGGAATGTCCCATCCATGCTGGAAATGAATTTTTGTGTTGTTTCACTGTGCCTGGTTGAACAGGGACACTGGGAGTGTGGACACAATTTCCATGGTGTGAAAAATGACAGACTGAGGTTTAGCTTAACTCCTTCAGCAGTGCTTTCTCCTCGATGGAGAGATTTTATGGATTTGAGGTAGACTTTAAACTTTGTGTAAGTAAGTGTGGCAAGTCAATGCTTTCTAAAACCAAACCCATGCCATGACAAGGCCATGGCCACATGGGGTCAGCCCAGCTTTCCCCACTGAGGCTCAGAGCAGAGGTCCTGGACCTGCAGCGACTTTTGGGCAATCCTTATGCAGGTGCATCCTCCCAGACTCCAACAATCGCTGTGGAGGCACATCCTGACCCAGAAGGTGCATCTACCCTCTGGGATTTACCAGCTGAGCAGTGTCCTCTGGGTGTGTATCTCAGCTTCCCACCTCCAGCGCTCCTATATGGCAGTGGAATGTTGAAAAAGGAGGGGAAAATCCTTAATTTTGGTTAAAACTCTTGCTCTGCCCCAGCAAGGCTGAGTTGGTCAGTCCTGGAGACCAGTGCTATCCTGTTTCCCACCACAGGGGCTGACAAACCTTTTTGCATGTGGGTTTAAACCAGAGTCTAAACCAGAGCAGGGGAATGATCTGGATGGGAAAACCTTCCTTGTCATTCCAGGCCCTTTTAAATAGTCTTTTTCCATGTTTTTTGTAGGCTTCCTTCAGGCACTGGATGCTGCAGTTAGGTCACCCTGATGTGTTTTCCAGGCTGAACAATCCCAATTCTCCCAACTTTTCCTTGTAGGAGAGCTGCTCCATCCCTCTGATCATCTTGGTGGCCTCCTCTGGACTCGCTCCAACAGCTCAATGACATTGATTGGTGTTCCCAGAATGGGAAAAACTGGATCAGGGATCCGCCACTTTGCTGAATCCACACTTGAAATGGGCTTTGCTTCTTTTCTGCTCACCAGGGACAGGACCCAGGGAAGGGCTGGAGCTGTGCCAGGGGAGGTTTAGGTTGGGTATCAGGGAAAGGTTCTTCTCCCAGAGGGTGCTGGGCACTGCCCAGGCTCCCCAGGGAATGGTGACATTCCCAAGGCTGCCAGAGCTCCAGGAGCATTTGGACAGCGCTGCCAGGGATGCCCAGGGTGGGATTGTTGGGGGGTCTGTGCAGGGCCAGGAGTTGGATTCTGATCCCCGAGGGTCCCTTCCAGCTCAGGATATTCTCTAATTCTTTCCAAGGCTAACAAAGATCCACAGCTCCCTGGTATCTCTGAGGCCAGGATTTGGCTGCTGAAAACCAAGGGGAAAGTTGAAATAACACCTTTCCACTGTTTCCTCATTTCCACTTCTTGTCCCTGCTGGTTCCACTGTTGCAGCAGGGAAAAAAACCCTAAACTTCCAGCAAAGTGATCTCCTTTGGCTGTTACAGCAGGGAAATTGCAAATCCATGACTGCAGGACAGGCAGAAGGATGGGAAGGGAGCCATGCACTTGTTTGATGTCAGTGTCAGAGCCTGAACACACCCAGCTTAATGAGGAGAGAAGAAGTGCTCTCCTTTTCCTTGGGCTGCATGACACAAGGCAGGAAGAACGGAGCAATCCTTGCCACAATAAAAGTGTTTACATTCTGTTTTGGAAACATGCTCAGGGCTTGGAATACCCAGGGACCAGCCTCTTTGGTTCTTTTAACCTCTCATAGACAGGGCTGTATCCAGCCACAAACAAATCCTGAGGGGTGGAAATGTCTGAAGAGCTGCACAAACCAGCTCCAGGCATTTGGATTTTGCAGAGGATCCAGTGCCTGTTTATCTCCTGGAGACAAAGATGCTGCTGTGTCTCCCCAAGTGTTTCCTGCAGACACATAATGAGAAACTAAATACCTGCTCCAGCTTAATAAAGTCAAGAGGAAACCTGGCAAAGCTCTGCCGCCATCCAGATGGCCTCCAGGGCCTGGGAAATGGCATTTCCTTGGGGTTTGGGATAGTGTTAGTGCACTTATGGAAGGAGAAGTGCATCTGGACCGTGTCTGCCTCNGAGTGGAAGCATCCCCTGGCTCTGGTTAGGGGATCTTCGCTCTACCGCCATAACTTTGAGAGACACTGCAAGGAAGGGACCCCAGGAGGGTTTAGAGGCAAAATATTCCGATTCTTAGGGGCGTGTCCCCGAAGGCGTCCGGAGGGGCCTGCTGCCTGGCAACGCGTCGAGGTGTTGCGAAATCCTGCTGGCCACCCTCCCCTTGCCTTTTCCTGCTGCCGGTGCTGCCGAATCTGCCGATCTTCGGAGACAATCTGCGGACGACCCCCATAGCTGATTTTTTTTTTTAATAAAGAGCTGAAATTAATAAAGGCTCAGGCCCGTTCTTTTCATGGACCGTGTCTGCCTCGCTGGAGATAATTATCCCATCTTTAACCAAGCAGCCAAATGGAATTTAACTGCCCAGAAAGTGTTCAAAGCCACGGGGGTGTTGCAGCCCCAGCCTGCCATCCATGTTTGGTGTCTTCAGGTTTTCCCATCTTTCCTGCCCGTGTCCCAAACCCACTTTTATTTTCATGGAGAAAATCCCTGCCTAAAGCTGACAACATCTCCCCTTATTAATGCTCCAATATCCTGGCTCAGAGTCCAAGTCAAGGCTTAAAAAATACACCAAAAAAAGCTCCAAGAAGAAACTTAATTATGGCTCTTACCTTCCTTTGGATTGTGGCTGTTTTATGGGAAGTAAAATAGGATCAGCTCATCCCAAAAAATTGGAGCTGGGATCAGATCCAGCACGAATTCTCAGGGTGAGAAATGGGGGATGAAGCTCAAATGGTGCTTCTGATCCCAAAGTGCTGCGGGTACAAGGGTGTGCACATTGCAGGTGACTCCAGAAATTTGGGGTAATAAAAGGACATTTTCTCATCAGCCACAGGCAGAGCACTTGGGGTGACAGATCTTCCCCTGCAAAATGAGCACACTGTGGATTCCAGAAGCTGTTTTTCCTGGATTAGTGAATAAATAGCAGCTTTTACCTTTTTTCTTTCCACCAAGACAGCATTTGCCCAGTGACTTCTCTCTGCAGACACTCTGTCACCTGCTGTCCCATCAGTGGGACACTTGAGGAGTGCTGTGTCTCCCAAAGCTTGTGTTTCTATGAGCTCCAGTAAATTCAGGATCAAAGCTTCTCCTAAGGAAATACAGCCCTGATCCCTTGCCCTCCTCTTCCATGGGTATTGGGGATATATTTAAGGGATATATTTAAGGGATGTATTTAAGGGATGTATTTGAGTGTCCCAAGTGAAGGACTTGAAGAATCTTCTGTGTGAGACCAGTGAGGGGCAGCTGTTTCTGAGGGTGGAAAGGGACAGGTGGCTTTGGGATCTGAGCCAGCCATGGGATCATTGGGAACTGATGGTCTCAGATGCACCAAAGGGACAGAGCATTTAAACTGAATGAGGGGAGGTTTGGATTAGAGATTAGGAAGAAATTCTTCCCTGGGAGGGTGAGGAGGCCGTGGCACAGGGTGCCCAGAGAAGCTGTGGCTGCCCCTGGATCCCTGGAAGTGTCCAAGGCCAGGCTGGACAGGGCTTGGAGCAACCTGAGCTAGTGGAAGGTGTCCCTGCCCATGGCAGGAGTGGCACTGGATGGACTTTGGAGTCCCTTCAACCTAAACCATTCTGCAATGCCACAATTCTGGGATCATGTCACTGTTGTCCCAGAGGCCATCCCTCTGTCCAGGCAGTGATCCCTCCTCTGTGCCAGGATTGGAAATGTGCTCAGCCCTGCTGAGCTCACCCGTGGCCCTTCTCTCCCTGCCCTTTTTCCCTCTAGGTGGAGTCATTACACATCAGATTTCAGCTTCTTCCGTGTCTGGAGCTGCTCCTGCAGCCGTGCAGACAATGAGGGATCCCTGCCACTACCCGGGTGCTTCCCTGGAATTTAATGAAGCCCCGTGTACCTCGGAGAGCTTACACGTGTTGCATGGATGGGATGGGAAAGGTGAGCTGTGCTTTGGGGGAGTGTGGACCGGGGGAGGATGGAGGTCCCTCAAAATGAAAGGAAAATGATTAAGCAGGGATGCTCCATGGAACATCTTCCCTTAATTCTGCCTTATGAGCTTTTCCTCCTTTCTCTTACCTTGTGGCACTGTTGTAGGGAGGAAGAGGAGGCAGGAAATCCCTCAGGGCTGTTTTTGAACTCTGCCTAATTAGCAGCATCATTTGGATCGACTTGGTCACAGAGGGCGTGAAGGACAATTTGAGACTTGAAGGTTCCAGGTGCTCTCATTTCCAGGCCCTGGGGACATCTGGGACAATGTGGGTGCTGGGGGAGCAGTTGGGCTCTTTCCTTTGCTCCACGCTGTGCCAGGGGCACATCCACCCTTGCTGTGGCATCCTGGCTCTTCATCTCCTCCACCTTCCCCCACAGCGACATTCCCTGTTCTCTTCCAGGATGCAGCACATCAGTGCTTCGCAAGATTTACATCCCTCTCCCTCCCTGCCGTCATTTCCCTGTCTCAGACACATTCCCACCCTCTCCTCCTGTTTATGGCAAGGAGAAAAACATTCAGGACATAAAGCAGCTGCCCAAGGCCGTCAGCGGGACCCTGCGGCTCGTCCTGAGTTCCAGGGAGCTCCTGGCTGTAAGGCTGCAGCCTTGGAAGTGCCTGCCACGGGATTTTCAGCTGGGAGATGATGTGAATCAGATGTGGCCCCTCCAGAGGGCCACCCAGGGTGGGACACGGCATGGATGGGGGCTGGAGGTGGCCTCAGGGTAGCCCTGTCCCTCTGGAAGGATGGGGAGGCTTCTCCCCAGGTTTGCTATTCCCAAGAGCTCTCCTTGCCCTCATTGCCTTGTCAGTGGAAAAGCAAAACTCACAAAACTCTTTCCTCAGGGTCACAGCAGCTCTTTGCCCTCCTGCCTAAATCTTCTGAGAGCCGTGAGGGATACCAGGAACCTGTTTTTTCCCAAGTATCCCAGGTGAGGTCTGGCCATCCCTGCCCCTGGGTGAGCAGGAATTTAGAAGGGCTCATTCCCCTGGGACCAGCATCCAATCTCCCACTGGTGGGGGAGAGCTCAAACCTGACCTCAGTGGGCTCAAGTGCTCTGAAACAAGATGTGGAAAAGAGGGCAAGTTTAGATGGGATATTAGGAAGGAATTCCTGGCTGTGAGGGAGGTGAGGCCCTGGCACAGGTTTCCCAGAGAAGCTGTGGCTGTCCCATCCCTGGAAGTTTTCAGTGCCAGGTCAGACAGGGCTCTGAGCAACCTGGGATAGTGGAAGATGGAATTCCCATGGCAGAGGATTGGAATAAGATGGGATTTGGGGCCACTTCTAACTCAAACCATTCTGGGATTCTGTGATGATGATGAAGAAATTGGCACAAGGGGAACAACAGAGCCACTGTCATCCCATTCCCTGAGCCCAGCTTGGAGGGCAGTGCCGTGCCTTTCCTTGGGATCAGGGAGCTTCACTTTATCTGGGCAGCCCTGCAGTTCCCTTGTGGCCCCTAATGCTTGTTCCTGAGCTGTTCCAGTGCCTCTCTCTGGGACACATCCCCAGGCAAAGGGCTAATGGGAGTAAATCCCAGCTGGGATCACTGGTGTGAGTCAAATTTCTAACCCAGATCCTCTCCCATTTCTCACCCCCTTCTCCAGGCAGGAAATCAAAGCCCAGCTCACTCATTAGGGATGGACCAGCTGTTGACCAAAAGCCAAAAATAAAACCCAGAGCAAATGCTTTATTTGCTCAAACTGCTGCATTCTCAGAGGAGGGGGAGTGGGAGTTTTCCAAGCAGAGGCTTCCCACCAGCTGGGAATCTGCAGCTTCACCAGGAGCTGACAGCACAGGGGAGCTCTGTTACCAACTCTTTGTCTTAGCTGGGGATCAAAGGGAAAAAAATTCTGAATGATTTCAGTATCTGACAGGTTCCTGCCCATTTGAGCCACTGTGAAATACGGGCTTGGCCTTTCCGAGTCACTTGGGAATTTGGGAAATATTTTGCTGCTCCTGTGTCAAGCTAAAAAAAGAAAAACTCCTGAAATGCAGCTGCACAGCCTCTTCCTCGGATCAGACCAAATGCTGATCACACTGATGTGAGCGCCCTGGCAGCTTTTCTGGCATGAACTTGGCATGTTGGGATTTCAAGTTCTTCTTGAACTGGAGTTTCCCATCCTGTCCCCCCACCACAGCCCATCAGCAGGGCTGGTTTCAGCTCCCACACGGGGAAGATCCAGGTTTGCATCCCGAGGGATTGCAGACCTTCGGCCTGGGAAAAGTCCCCGTTTGCAGCCTGGAATTATGAAAACTAGACGGGAGAGCTTAAAGGAGCAGTTCCTGGGGGGAGACACTCAAACCAAATATGTGGAACAATATGTGGAACAGCTGGAGGGATGCAGGGGATTTCCAAGGGAAGGCTGGGATGCCGATGGAGACGGGAGCAGGCGGGCGCAGGGGCCGCATTGCACTGGTGCTTACGGGAAGAGCTGCGGGCAAGGGGGAGGCACTTTATTTCTTTCGGATCTATAACATCCAGCAGATATTTATGGGTCTTTTATCTCTTTAGTGCCTCGGGGCTGCAAATCGAAGCACCCGGGGCTCTTGTGAGGCTCAAAGCAAACAAATAAAACCCCCGCTGGTCTCCAGAAAGGTTTGGAGCCGCACAAGCCCGGTCACTGATCCACCTGAATTTAATCAGACCCATTACACCACTCCTGGAGGGGTTTGGATCCTCACCATCCCTTCCTGCCTCGGAGATGAGGGATAATACACCTGGGAAATGAGGGTATGTCTGAGCCAGATGGAAGCAGGCACATCCACATCCGTGTGTGGTTCCAGCTCTGTGCTGGATCCTGGCTCTGGCGACACCAGGTCTGGCTTTCCTGCATCCCCAGTCAATTCCAGGAAAATCCCTGGTGGTCCTCGGTGCCCTCAGAGGGTCCCTCAGTGGGGCAGGTCGCGGTGAAAGGTGCTGCTGATCCCAGCCCTGGGATGCTCAACCCCACGAGGGGCTTGGAGAGGTCGGACAAGGCAGGGCAAGGTCGGGTAAAGCTCTCACGTTCCCCCTTGGTGTGAGCACTGGAATTTGGGAGATGTCTTTGCACACAGCCAGGGCAGTGCTGCTGGCCACCCAGGAGCCCCTTCCCGGCCTGAAGGCTGGAAAGTCTCCAGTGTGCTCCACTGCAGTGACTCATCCGCCTTGGGTTTACTATGGATTCATTTAAGGAGCATTTTTCAGCCCCTGCTCACCACAGGAAAGCCCCTGGGGCTGGCGGGAGGAGCGGGAGGGCTTTTGGAAACCCACGTGTCCTGGGTGTAGGGAATAACCCAGCTCCTCTCAGAGTGCTTGGGGATCCGTTTGCGTTCGAGAGTCACAGTCATGGAACGTTTTGGGTTGGAAGGGACCTTAAACATCATCTCCTTCCCACCCCCTGCCATGGGCAGGGACACCTTCCACTATCCCAGATTGCTTTAACCCCCATCCACGCAATCTTGAAAATTTCCAAGGATGGGGAGTGGTTTTCCTCCCCCACCCCACAAACCAGCAGCTTCTCCAAATGTCCCTTTTCTATCAATTTCTGTCAGCAGGATGTCTCCATAGCCAGCTCTCACCCCCTCCCTGCTGCAGGGGACAGCCCTGCTGGGGAGATATTTCTTTTATTGCTGTGTTTTTAAAATATCTGTGTGTCTGCAAACCTCTCCCGCATCCAAAACTCCGCCGATCCCGCTCCGAACCCGCTCCTGCACTCGCCCATCTGCACGGTATTAAATTACTTGGGGCTTAAAACGCCGTAGGAATCCCAGACGACCCCCCAGGCCATGCCTGGCTCACACAGGCATCCAAATCCCCTGCTGCATTCGAAGAAGTGCATTTTCAGCCTGGCAGCCGGTTTGCATCAGTACCTTGCCAAAAAGTGATTTATTTTTTCCTTTTCCCCTCCTCAAGGTCCTGGAGTGGGGTCAGCAAAAGGGAGGAACATCATCCCCCCTGGCCCTGCTGCTGTTGGAGGGCTGGAGATGTCCCATTTTCAGGCATCTCTGCCACTTATTTTGTTAAACCGAGGTTGGAGCAGCCCCATTGGCTTTGAATCTCCCTCCCCATCATGTGCTTATCACTGGAAGTTGGAAATAATTCCTCTTTCCCAAGCACAGCCCCCGGGTTGTGGGTGCCAGGCGGTCACAGCTTTTCCTCCCCGAGGCTGAGTCACCCCGAGGGCTGGGGACACCCACGGGCTGGCTTCTCCTGGGTTTTGCTTTGGGTTTTAATTTGAATTACTCCTTTGATTACCCAAAAGAAACAACCACAGCCAGATTTCCCTGTGTCAGCAAAATCAATCTCTGTGCGTTCTTCCAGTGCAGGAGCTGCAGGATCTGGGATTGGCTGTGCCTTGTCTTGCCAGGACCCCCTCATCCTCCGCCATTGGTTTTAATGCCCAAACACCCCAAACCCAGCTGGCCTGTGATTTCCACATCACTGGAAACCCCTCTGTGCCCACCACATCCTGGTTTTCCTTTGGCTCAGGATCATGGAGCAAACAACCATAAACCTCTTTGTCCTCGCTGCCTGTCCCTGAGGTGGATCATCCTTCCCTTCCCATGGGTTCCAGCTCCCACCATTTCCCTCCTTAATCCCTTTCCCAGTGTGCTCCTCACGCTTCCTCCTCACCCCTGTCGATCCTCAGCGTGTGGCCGTTCCCATCTGTGCCGTTTTATCTGGTGTTCCTCCAGATTTTAGGAAAACCACATCATTTTTTTTACCCTGCTCTGCTCCAACATCTCATTACCCCTTGCATCTTTTCATCCAAAGAGAAAGGAAGTTTTCATCTAGGAAAGATCCTGGAAAACCCAGCAGGCTCCTTTGGATCACCTCGAACCCCCTGTGACCTCTTCCCTGTTTCCTGCAGCTCCAGCCCCGCTTCCCACCCGACTTGTCCCAGCTCCCACCCTCGGGGGGCCGTGTGGGGAAGGGCTGTGGTTGACAGCAGCCTCTGCCTTCCCATGGCCCTTCCCCGACCTCCTCTGCTTTTCTGCTCATCGTTTCCTGCCTCATCACCTCCCCCAGCTGCACGGCCAGACCGAGCCCTGCCGAGCTGCCTGGGATGGATGGACCGAGGCCACTTGAGCCATCTTTTCACCTCCCCATCCTGCCTAACCTCAGGCTGGGCAGGCAGTAGGAGTTGGATGTTTTTCAGGGAGCCATCCCCATCACACACACCCAGCTTTGGAGCTGTTCCAGCTGTTCCTGGTGCTGCCTGCCAGGAGCGTGCTCACCTCCCTGCGCTCGCGTGTCGGAGCTGCCCGGACTTGCAGCATCCCCAAGAATGAGCCCGTGGCTGTGGGGCAGGATTGGGAACATCCCTGGCACGTCCTGGGTGCTGCTCCACCCTGGCTGTGCTCCTGTAGGAGTGGGAGGAATTGCCCAGCCCCACCAGGCCACCCCTTATCCTGGATTTTATGGAGCAAGCGTGCAGCCCGTCCCGGGGCACTGGGTGAGAAAGGATCAGTGCAGAAATGGGGAGGTGAATTTGTGCCAGAGAAGGCTTAGATTGGATATTAGGGGAAATTCCTGGATGGAAAGGATGGTCAGGCACTAGAATAGGCTGCCCAGGGTGGCAGTGGAGTCACTGGAGGGATGTAAAAGCTGTGGGGATGTGGGGACATGGTTTAGTGGTGGGTTTGGCTTAGGTCCTGTGATTCCCTGAATCCCTGGGCTGCTTCCCACTGCCTGGCCAGGGAGTGGGATCTACAGGGGACCTAAAAGGGACTCCTGGAGAATTGGAGAGGAACTTTGGACAACGGCCTGGAGGGACAGGACACAGGGAATGGCTTCCCAGTGCCAGAGGGCAGGGATGGATGGGATATTGGGAAGGAATTGTTCCCTGTGAGGGTGGGGAGGCCCTGGCAGAGAAGCTGTGGCTTCTCTGTGTTCCAGGTGAGGCTGGACAGAGCTTGGAGCACCCTGGGACAGTGGAAAGCGTCCCTGTCCTTGGCAGGAGGTGGAATGAGATGATCTCTACGGTCCCTTCCAACCCAAACCATTCCAGAATTTTATAACTTTTTTGGTGGCATTTGTTTCAGCAAATAAGGCAGCAGGAGGGAGCCCAAGGCTGGCATGAGATGGCTCCGTCCTACAGGAGTTGTTTATGGCCTTTCCATAGCACAATTAGACCCCAAAAACCAGGAGTGGCAGCTGAATGTTAAATAAAAGATTTGACTTTTATTTAAAATAAAATGTATTTGAACATAGTCTTGATACCACGGACTACGGGAACGCAACACTGGTTATTCCTTGGCATTAGGTGGGCACAGGATCCCTCCTCGTTAGCATTAATGGGGGAATGGCTTAATGAACCTGGCAGTCCTGGCCCCAGGGATCAGCTACTCAGGGTGTTGTGGCACAGCTCTGGAATCCCCTTTAACTTAGATCAACATTTACTGGACTGAAATTGTATTTTTTGTGGTTTTTTTTTTTTATTCCTTGGTTTGTCCCCGTACCCCTTCCAGACATCCTACAGTTACTGCTGATCTATGCAATGTCCTAAGCTGGCTTGTGAGACTAGTTACAAAAACTGTACAACTTTATAAAATTTGTGGTTTTTTACATTAGTTACACAAAAACCTTTACTTCATAAACCTTTTACTTCATATCATAATGAAAAAATTTGCATATCAGAGGCAGAACAGTGACTATGCTGGTGAATACTAAAAGTGTCATAATACAATACGGTGTACAAATAAAATTAAAAAAAAAAGAAGACAATATAAATGATTATCAAAAGGCAAGTTAAACAAATAAAACCAAGCTATAACAGACTAACAGAAGATAATCTTCGAGGCCACACAAAACTATCCTCAAAATCATGTCAGGCACCTTCAGAGTCCTGGTGTAGTGTGAGAGGAGAGATGGCAGCTCTGCTTGGGAGCAGGACGACTTCAAACAGGTCAAATGTACAGAATAAAAACACAAAAATAAAGGAAATAGAACATTCATGCATTAAACATGATAAATAGACTTCATATAGGTTAGCCTTGGATGGCTTTGCAAGAAGATGGCTTAGAGTTCTCTTCAAAAATTGGCTTTTTAAAGTCAGTTAAATCTTAATCCTCATCTGCCCATCGGAGTCTGGATCTGTGGGTCACCCTGCCCAGACACAGTCTGGTTATAGCAAATTAACAGAAGTGCTCGTTAGTGCACACAGATTAACTGGTCTGGTAATGCAAAAAAAAAACCAACAAAAAAACCCAAAAAAAAAACCAAAAAAAAAACCCAAAAAAAAAACCAAAAAAAGAGGAAAAACAACAAAAAAACCAACCAAAAAACCAATTTAAAAAAAAAAAAAAAAAAAGATATATTTCAAGCTTACTTTATTAAGCAGCATTATCTCAAAGGACAGCTTTGGAAAGTTAGACATGAATATGGCCGTGGGGGTTCCTGTGGGGCGAGGATGGCAGGGCTCACACCCAGCCACTGGTCAGTTTGTAGAACATCTCCTCGTCCAGGCTCTCGTTCTGGTCCTTGGCCCTCGTGGACAGGAAGATGTAGCCCCCAATGAACTCGTGCACCACCTTGCAATCCACCTCGGTGCAGATGAACGACACCCGCACCTCGTCCGCGAACTCCACCGTCACCTGCGGGGCACACACGGCTCAGTCCCGCCCTGCCCTGCCCTGCCCTTCCCCAGGGAACTGCTGCTGCCCTTCTCCCTCATCTTTCTGGGTGTTTGGATGGTTTTCTAGTGCCTAAGCAAAATTCTGTGGTGCCAATGTAGGAGTGAGCCCAGAAGAGGCCAAGGGCTGGAGCCCCTCTGCTCTGGGAGGGCTGGGGGTGTTCACTTGGAGAAGAGAAGGCTCCAAGGGGACCTCAGAGCCCCTTGCAGGGCCTAAAGGGGCTCCAGAAGAGCTGGTGAAAGACTGGGGACAAGGGATATGGAGGGACAGGACACAGGGAATGGTTTCCCAGTGCCAGAGGCCAGGGATGGATGGGATATTGAGAACTGGGAATTCCTCCCTGTGAGGGTGGTGAGGCCCTGGCACAGGGTGCCCAGAGAGGCTACGGCTGGCCCTGGATCCCTGGAAGTGTCCAAAGCCAGGTTGGATGGGGCTTGGAGCAAGCTGGGATAGTGGAAGGTGTTCCCTGCCCATGGCAGGGGTGGAATGAGTTGATCTTTAAGGTCCCTCCCAACCCCAACCATTCTGGGATTCTGCAAATGGTGATTTGGCCTTGAGGATCCTTATGAGCTCCTTCCCCCTTTAAATATCCTATGACTCTTATTCAAACATTTAGATACCAAAATACCTTCTATTGCCTTTTTTATTGTCTTCTATTTATTTATTTATCCATTTATTTATTTATTTATTTGAATTACCATTACCCCTTGTACTCCCCTGTGACTCAGAAACAATCCCCCAGTGTGTTTCCACCTCTCCACAGTGAGCACGTGGCCACACTTTCCCTGCTTGCAGAGAAACAGGGATTGAGCAAAGACCTGTTGAAGTCTGGGCTTGCTTTCCACTTTTCCCTGGTTTTCTAAGCTGAATTATGGCCACAGAAATACTTTATGGGGGCTGGGGGAGCTCATTCTGGGGTGACTGAACAAACCATTCACTTACTGATGCTCTTTCTCTTTTTGTCCCCCTGTCACTGACAGCTCTGCAGGAGGGATGGGATTCCCAGCAGAGTATCCAAGCTGGATAATTGGGATATCAGGGCTTGCAACTGAGTCAAAACAATGACTCTGAGGCAGAGGGGGAAACTGAATAACTTTTCCAGCAACTCTTAATGAGCTGCAAACTGCAGGAGAACAGCCTTCATGTATCCCTGGCAATTTTAATTGGGTGTTCTGCCAAAAAGGAGCCCAAAAATTTGTGCATCCAAATGTAACAGCAGGGGAAAAGCCCATCTCAGAGCCTGGGGAAATAACTACTCAGGTTTTTTTGCTATTTACATGAAAGTCTGAGTTGTACAGCAAATGAAAGGAATTTTAGTATGGATAAGGCCCTGTATATTTGTGTTATGGGTTAGGATGGAGCCCGAGCATCAGGGCTGAGGTTTCACTTCATTTGATTGTGTGGGGTTCAGAGAATGGAGAAAATAATTCCTGACTACAGAAGAGAGAGATTCAGGTTTTTTTCTTGAGGGTCACACACAACTCCACCAGTGCCTAAAGGGACTCCAGGACAGCTGGAAAGGGATGTGGGACAAGGGCTGGAGGGACAGGACACAGGGAATGGCTTCCCTCTGCCAGAGGGCGGGGAGAGATGGGATACTGTGAACTGGGAATTCTTCCCTGTGAGGGTGGAGAGGCCCTGGCACAGAGAAGCTGTGGCTGCCCCTGGATCCCTGGAAGTGTCCAAGGCCAGGCTGGATGGGGCTTAGAACAACCTGGGACAGTGGGAGGTGTCGCTGCCATGGCAGGGGGTTGGAACAGGATGAGCTTTAAGGTTCCTTCCAACCCAAACCATTTGGGATTCCAGGACTCCCAGGGAGTGGTGCCTCACTGACAGGAGCAGGGGGAGAGGACGGGGTGTCAGACACCATCTCACCATTTTGATCTCCCAGTTCACGTTCCACTGTTTCATGTTGCTGAAGCGCCAGGTCTTGACGGCGTCGCCCGTGCTGGCGTCCATGCGGATCAGCCGGTTGTAGGCGATGCCGATCAGCTCATCCTTCTTCCCACCCTGGAACCTGGCAGAGGGATTGACAAAACAAGCCTGTGAGACACATAAACCCAGCAGCTGGCGTGACTTGTAAAATTATTTTTATAAATCGGCGCAGCTCATGCTTTTAATTTCAGCTGCAGCGCAACTTCCCCAGCCCAGGATGTGCACAGGGATGTCCTTCCCCATGGCAGGGGGCTGGAATGAGATGATCTTTGAGGTCCCTTCCAATCCAACCCAATCCAATCCAACCCAATCCAATGGAACCCAACCCAACCCAATCCAACCCAACCAATCCAACCCAATGCAATCCAATGCAACCCAATCCAATCCAACCCAATCCAATCCGACCCACCCCAATCCACGCCAATCCACT
>VXBB01007643.1:25536-59394 GCA_013399915.1 Illadopsis cleaveri | reverse complement strand
TTAAAAAAAATTCTTCCTTCTCTTCCTCTTTCACTATTTTCACTACTGTTTCTTTTCTGAGTCTTCAAATGACCAGATGTAGCTCCATTTCAGTTTTTATTCACTGTGTCTGTTTCTTACTTTCATTATTTCACTATATTCTTCCACTATTTCACTCGTTTTGCTATTTTTTGAAGTCTACTTTTTTTTTCTAAGTTTTTGAGTGGCCAGATGTAGCTCTGTTTCAGTTTCACCTGGAAGTGCTTAGTTTTTATTCAGTGTCAGTGTTTTGCTTGAACCATCCTCCCTGCACGGGCCAGAAGATGAGTCCAGTAAAAACATTAAAGGAAGTGAATATACTTCATTTAAAACCTCTTTCCAGCTGAGGTTCTTTACAGAGTAAGAGTGAATGATAATGTGAGGTGTCTTTTCTCTTGGCAGTTTGTCTGAAAAGGATTTTAAATTAGCTAGCCTAGGTCTGAGCGAAAAAGCACAAAGTCTCTTGAGGAGTGTAGGGTGTTGGCCAGAAAAACAGATACTTGCACAAAGAGCTGGGATATTGTGGAAGAAAAGAAATATGAATGAGGGACAAAGAAAGTTGTCCCATTTTCTGACTTTCCCAAGCAAAGGTACCCAAGGTTAGATCCAAACTGTGAGAGCACTAAATCACACAAATTGAACCAGCTGCAGTGTTTCCAGGCCACCAACACACCTCATTCATAGAATGACAGAGTGTTCTGGTTTGGAAGGGACCGTGAAGATCATCTATCCTAACCCCTCTGCCATGGACAGAAGGGTCTTTTACAAGATCAGGTTGCTCAAAGTCTCATTAAACCTCATTTCATAGGATGGATTGGGGCACATCTCAAGTGTTGTTACACTGAAATATACAATTACTTTATTAGTGCAGACAGAAAAGCAAGCTGAAGAGAGCCTGAGCAGAGTGATTAGAAATCTACTCAGCCTTAATAGCATTACAGTGTACATGGCTGTAATTAGGAAAACAAGGGATGCATGCACCTAAATTTGGATTGCGTGTCTCAGTTGCTCACAGCTTTGAGAAATGACATTTCCCAGACTGAATTCAATGTCACATTGAAGAAGTTGAAAAAAATAATCTACCTTAAATTCAAAAATGCTAAGTTCTTTGGAGACGTGTCACTGCAAGCCCAAAGGAAGCTTATCCTGTGGGTCACCACCATGCTGAGAAAACACTGCCTGGCTGGTGCAGAAGGGGTTCACTTTACACCCGCTGATGTGTAGCCATGTCAACATGGATCTTTGTTCTGGAGGATATAGCAGTACTGAGTTAAGGCACTACACTAACACTCAGGAGAGCTTCAGGGTCATCTCTTTGACCCCAGCTCCAGCAGACTGTAATTATCTTTGTCCAGAGCTCATTGGCCCTGAAGCAGGATCAGGAGAGGAGATGACCTTAGAGCTCCTCAGCAGCTTCAGCACAGGAACTGAAATAGGCACCAAGCTGTCTTCAGCTACCTGTTGAAATAGGTGAGGGTTTAGAACTGTAAAATGACATGAATTAAGCTTTTATTGAAAGCAGGTAACTCTACTTGAATCTACAAAAACAGGGGTTTGATCTGACTCTGATTTAACCTCTACAAAAAAAAAAANAAAAAAAAAAAAAAAATTATGAGTATATACAGAGTTTTTCAGTGGGTGAATCTTGGTTCATTTACCAGTGAGATGGAACTTCTGAACTGAATTTTTTATAGCTTTTGGGGAGAGATAATCCTTTCTTTTGCAGATGTAAGAACTGACAGGATGTACTTCCTAGGAGCTTAGCCCATCACTATCTGCAGCAACGTTATTGGATATTTAAGGAGACTTCAAAACCTGAAAAAGACATTTTTTAAAATACACCTTGGTTTAAAAAGTTTTAATTTCACTAATGTATAGACTGCACTTAAAGTTGTCTCAGAACGGACAATTTTGAATTGTAAATAAACATATTTAAATGTGCATCATAGGGTCACTGTTATAAAGTGTACCAAACTCCTCTTCACTAATGTTCAAAGTTTGAACCAGGACAAGCCAAAAGACTCAGCAGTGGGACTTACTGAGCTATTCAATCTTGCAGCAAATAGCTTTGTTAAAACAGGCCAATGCAGAATCAACAAAAACCCTATTAAGAACCTAGCCAAAAACTGTAGCTTGATCCTTTCAAGTCATATACTCAGGTCACATCTGGAATCACACAGAACTGAATTATACAGGCAGTATCAAAGACCTCTTACCTGTGGTGACAGATATGATCTTGACTCATGATCCTTATAATATAATGAATTTCACTCTGTTGAGGCTATTGTATTCTGCTAATTGCTCTTTCATCCTAGGAAAAGGGAGAAAGAATGTTTCAAAAAGACTTACTGATGTAAAAGAGTTTGAAAGCATAACACAAGAGAAGTTTGCCTATTTTTAAAATAAACAAACAAACAACCTCTTATCTCTCTTCCCATGCCTGCAACATAAGAAATTTGAGCCTGGCTGCTCTGTTGAGGAGAGGGGTAGTATGTTCTTAAGTGAGGGGATTCCTCAGTTGAAGCCATTCACATGGCCATAAAGTTTACAGGAAAAGCCATACAAACACTGTTCAAGGATCCTTCTCTTTGTTTAGACCACACGTGTGCATCCATAGTGTATATTCTCCAACACTGACTTCAGAAGGAAGTAGCACTGTTGGGTCCCACTGCTGGAAGACACTTTGTGCACTGCTTATATCCTGGGAAAGCCCAGAACATGGCTGCTAGGGCAACACTTCAAAGAAATCAGACAGAATGACTCTTCCCACATGTGCTGCATTGGCTCCAAACCAAAATGGGAAACTCATTGCCTCAACTTGTGTTCACCAGCTTGGGCACAGAAAGAGCTGGAGCCTGGTAATAAACATGGACACGGCGTCAGCTGGGGCAGCTCAAGGTGAAGGAGCAAGATGCTAGCAGAAATCCCAGCTGTAGCAGACCTAGCTCGAGTGAATGTATGCAAACAGTATTCCTTCCTCTGGGCTGGTCTGTCTCCCCAGCATGACAGGAAACCATCCTCTTGTGAACTGGCAAGTCTAACTGGGAAGAGAGTGGAGTATGAGGAAACAACTAACAGTGCACATTTCTTTCCTTTCACCCAGACTATTTCCTCCATTCGCAACACTGCTGTAGCACTTTTACAGAAGATTGTGATGTCAGTGAAACTTCACCATACAAACACTTAGCTCAGATGTACAAGACATGAAATGATATTTTGCCTGTGGCCAAATAAGACAGTGACCTACACATGCTGTTAACTAGCTTGTGCTATAGTCTGAAAAAAATAGTGTAAATCAGCATGATATTTAGAACCAAACCCCCAAACTACTGGATGGAGAGGAGGGTCATTAGTACAACTGAGGTATGCAAAGATAAACTGGTAAATACTGTACATTAGCAAATTTTGGGGAGTTTCCATATTTTTAACAAAAATTTATCCTTTACATCAAAGTTATCTTTGATGACTTTCTACTGCATCTTCCTAATATAGATGACTTCCTCCTGAAAAGAGGGACTTACAGAAGTAGGCAATTGTTTAGTCAAGCTTTTCTAGCTCTCAGGAAAGTATAGCAAATTGCATTTATAAGCAATGTCTGAAGTTTATGGGTAAATTCTTGACCAGACCTTAGTGTTTAATGTAAACTATATGTCAACTTCAGTATTCAAAGTTAGTTAGCGTTGGCCAGCAGATACCCCTCACTTCCCCTACATGCCTTTCCCTTCTTCCTGCCTCTCCCTTTTTCCTCCAGCACTATGCAGGATATTGACCAACAAAACCATTGACAGAAGAAATTGCTATCTGAGAGAAAACATTATTTTGTCTCTAATACTGTGCCTTTATTCCCAAAGCTGACCTTATCAGGACTGTTATAAATAGGGTTTCAGGAAAACTACAAAACCACAGAATTCTGGTTAGCTTTGAGATGGAAGACCATCTCTGCTAAAATCAGTAAGACCTGTGACATTTATATGAGTGATTTTTACCTTCAGGACCAGGCTTTATTCCTTAGGATCCACAGATTTTTATTGAGCTTGGAGAAGACAATCGTGCAAATAGAAGAAAGACCTTCTAACCTTAACCAATGTTTTTAAGTCCCTATATAAGCCAACAGTCTCAGCCAAAACACATTTTAGACCTCTATTTTTGAAGTATTTAGTTGAATAGCCCAAACATGTTATATCAATAACAGAAAGTCACTATGTTTCAAACCAAAAAGAAAAGGGGAAAGTCTTAGTGAAGTTATAATTTCAAAAAATAAAAAAATTCTTAATCCAAATTGATGACCTGCTGTATTAATGTGTTCAGTCCATGTTTTCTTCCTCCCCATCTTCATTCAAGTCATAGATTAAACCCTCTGGAGCCTCATTCCTCTCAATCCTGAACCTCTGTCCTGACAATTTTTAACATCATCCTCTATGCAGAAGTCATAGTGAATCCTGCTCAGTTGTGTCAGTACCAGACAGGGCCAGTAAATTGCCATGTGTGTGGCATTGGCAGCCCTGTGTTTGGATGTCCTCCTGCTATATACTGATTTGCAGAGGTGCTGAGCATCTGGCATTCCCCTCTTTTTCAGGATTTCAGGTGACAACATCACACCATCAGAGGACTGACAATAAGATCAGATGTAGTATTTTTAACAGAATATTCATTTCAAACCATATTCTATCAATGTGCTTCAAAACCAGAATACCTCCGTTATCTTGATTTTAAACACTAGTCAAATAGCTGCTTACCCTGCAGGTCAACTGTCCAACTTGTAATCCCGCAATGAATTATCATTGCCTACATGAATCTTTGTGCTCCCATGAAGCCTCACTGAAAAAAATATTCTTCTCCCTATTCAGAGTTTATCAGGGATTCCAAAATTCATTGTTTATCAACAGTTCACTAGAAGTACTATTAGCAAACAAAGCAGAAATCCTGCCATTCCAAAATCCCTGCCAAATGGATTGTTGATTGCATTTAAAAATTGGATGCAACCCCACAGCACTGTCAAACAGAAATGTGTACTTTCATTTTCACTGAGTGTTGAGGGATCCCCTCTATCCTACCTAGCGCTCAGCCCCATCCAGCAATGCAACAGTGTATTCACTGTTCCCTCACTTTGCTAGGCAGGCAAGAACTTAAAACTGGAAAGGTCATCCCTTTCTGAGTCTGTTTTACAACAGATGGTTACAATCAGCTTTGCCCAGTAAGCACAAATGAAGAATGATGTTTAAATTCTTAGCATCCTCTAGATAACATCTCATGTAAACAGAAGTAAATTGCATATAAGAAATGTCTTTAAATGTACTTAAAGGGACTACCTCTATTTCAGCAATCCTCTCTGAAACCAAGACCATGACCTCTTGAATATCCACAGTACAAAGGGCCCCAAGTTTGTGTTCTGCTGCATTAGCCAAACCAGTTCTTGCTAAGAACACTGACAAATACTGGAGGCAACAGGATATGGAGCAAGTATATCACCATTCAAAACAAAGTAAATGCCAGAGTTACTATTCATACTGGCTTTGCACTACATAATTTGATTCTGTAATGAGAACAATATCTCTTCACTACCTCTACCAAATATTCTCAAAATCAAGAGGCTTGTATTACATTTCCATGACTACTTAGCAGGCCATTCTCAGCCTTGCTAAAACAGGATACTACAATAATGAAAAGCAGATTTTTGAAAGATGGGAGGTGGGAGAAGCTGGACAGGAATGTTCCCAAAAATAACAGACTGTTAATAAAGGCAAGAGTCAACATAGTTGAACCTGTTACATCATTTACAGTTTAACAGCAAAAGGAACTGTTTGTTTAGGAAATTAAACATAATGCTACTCACTGTAAACACATTTCTTTGCTAATGCTGCTTTATGACCTCCTGCTGTTACATTACTGAAGCATTTGCTTACTTTGGAAGAAGTTTGCTCCTTCCCCGTGAAAAAAGTGTTTCCCATAATTTTTGCCATGAGCAGAGGGAGCTCAGGGGTCAGGGGCCCATCCAGAATATTTTTGTATGAAAAGCCAAGTAGTATTTTGCCTGCTAACTTACAACCTTATTGTGCCTCTCTCTTTGTTCTCCTCTTTTAACTCAAATTACTTTTAGGGGAATGTGGGAAAAAAATAGGAAGTTAAAAAAATAAAATAGGAGGTTTTGGATATCCTTTAACTAATACTGCAAAGATGCAAGAGTATGAGAGAGAGAAGCAAGTCTATTGCAGCAAAAACTCTTTTCTACTTAGATCAGAACATTGAATCTTAACCGCATCAAATTTAAGATATAGGGGAAACTGGAAAAATTGTTTTCTCACTGGAGTCAAGAAATGGAAAACCCAGGTAAAATATATGGTAAAAGGAGACTGGGGAACTGCTGAGGTTGGGGTTTTTTAAGCTTTTGTTCACAGCTTTTTATCCTGATTTTAATAGTGGTTTGGCTAATATTTTGAAATATCTTCCTGTCAGTCAAAGAATACTTGCAGAAAACACATCTGTGAACCTTCTTCTGAGTCAGGAGATCCTTCACCTGAACCAGCACTGAACAGAGCAGCTATTTCTGATGCTTATCAGGAAAGAAAATAAGCAAAGAGACTCTTCTTAAAATCAGAGATTCCAAGGTTGAGTAGAAAAGGTCAGATCTTTCTAACAGCCAGGAAACATAGATTTAAAAGCTGTTTTATAGGTCAGATTTTGTTCCACCACAGAATAATATAGTAATTGTAGTATCAAATCTTTTGTTTCCTCTTCTAAACAATTAAATATTTACTAGGCAGATTTCACCATAGAGACTCATTTCAGTGGATTTAGTGTTTAAACGCACAAAAATTCACTTGACTGGGAAATGCTTGTTTTGGAGCAAGAAGGATGTAGGTTGATAAAGTGACATATTGATAACATGGCATGATAAAGTAAACATATCTTCTTTGTGTTCCTGAAGAGTGGGTGCATCTCTTTTTCCACAGAACAGGAAGAGTGTTTGTGTTAATTCAACACAAATGTGTAGTGTATCCTCTTGGAAAACAAAAAAACAAACCAAAACAATTTAAAAAAACAAACCACCAAAACCACAACACTTGCTAATAACATATCCAGTTTAAATGTTGTACCTGCATGGTACTTGTGTTTACCTTTTTTCAAAATCATTAGTAGGTTGAAGGAGTCACTATATTCAATTCATTATTTCCATAGTAGCCCTGGAAGTTTGAGTAAAATAAGCAGGAGGACAAACCTAAATGTAGGTGGAACAAACACTTGTATTTCACTTCCAGCAATGCTATTAATTGTTTCATCTTGATCCACTTTCCTGTGACTGGAACTCTCAGTTCCTGTTGAAGAAAAAGACTCCTCCCATTTATTCAAATCATGCTCAGTTTGTGTGATGGATGTAGCTAGTCCTCCCCAGGACCATGGTTTGTCTCTCAGGACATTGTTCTCTTTGAAATATCCACATCTAGAGAAATGTTTCCCTAGAAAGTCTTAGCAAGTTTTAGAAGTCTAAACCCACTGCATGACTTACCTTGCCCAAAGATGAAACCATGAAAAGTCACCTTATGTACCCCGAGCCACTAAACCTTCGCTGTGATTAGCATAGTCAGAGTCAGCTAGAGATGAACAAACTACATTGAGACCTGCTCTCACAATAGGCAGCCAGTCAAGCATAATTTTAGTGTGTCCCAGACAATTCCATGAAAGACAACCATGAAACATCAGGCACAACTCCCTTAGACCATACCTTAATCTACTTAAATTGTTTTAGGGAAAACTGGCAGTTTTCTCAGTGTGATTGAACACATATGACATATTGTTTTTAACACATGGCTCCTTCACCATTTTCTCTGCAGATAGAAGCAAAGGCATGTGTTTGGTAAGAGTGAAAAAGAAAGTGTTATGACTTCTGGGGTAACTCAGCATACTAAATCTAAAGGGACTAAGAAGTGTTCAAATCCTTTGTTTTTCTAATAGACATTAAAACTCCCAAGATGGGAAGAAAACATAACAAGTAAAAGCTCCATTAATAATTTTCAGTGCATTGCATTTTATTAATAAAGTTTTATCCCAGGCAAGCATTTAAATGCTGTAAAAAATATTCCACATTCTCCAAGACTTAACAATATTTGTTCAGAGCTTTGTTAATACAGAAAAAAAAAAAGTTAAAATAAGGCCCAACAGGAATTAAAATAAGCCACAAACTGTATTCTCATCTAGATATTAATCAGGCAGAATTAGTTTGAACCTTAATCCTATAGTAATGGAGTAGTGAAAGAAAGAAAAAGCCAACCGTGAATAAAATAATTACAAATTAATGATTAGCTACTTACAGAAGACAATTAGGGACACGTGTATGCTAATATAGAGCACATACCTGTGTAAACAATTATCTATTAAAAGTAATTCACAGGTAATACAGTGACAAAGCTGCAACCTTAAAGTTGCCAGAAGCTGCCAATACAAGTACTCTTCAATACTTGGTGTGGCCAGTGTGGTCATAGCAGTGCTTAGACATGCTCAGCAAGAAGATCCTTAGACTTCATCAGCCTACATGAGCAATTGTCTCTCTTCCCAAACCTCTCTTGTGGTTAAACACAAGTATGGCACAATGGCTGATCAGTGCTCTACAAAATCATTGCTGTTTTCTTTCTGAAACATTAGAATTTTGAGTATGTAGGATTACCTTTGAGATCTTAGGATTTTTCTTCCATGGAAGTGGCAGAGGCTACTGGAAATTACAGGTCCAAGTCATGGAGTTTGGATCTCTGAGTCTAGTCATGAGAAATGCAAAGTTCCTGAAGTCTCCAGCAGTCTTTGGCTTACAGGGCAGAGCTTGAGAAAGGCATCTGAACAGGGAAGTAGTTGACTGCTCTTCTGTCCTTGGGAGCTTCATATCAGTTCCAGAAAGACAGCTGCTTTCCACACCAACAGAGAAATCTATTCACATGCTAAAAAAGATTTGCTATTTACCTCCATGCATGATGACATTTTTAGTCCATTAAAGCCTAAAAGGGAAAATAATACAAGGGGAAGAAATAAAACAGAAATTTCTTACTTATTGCTGGGAAATGTATCTGTAAAATATGGCTGCACCAGTACATGAGCTGTGTTTTTAAGTAGCTGATATGTTCCTGCCCTGAGGAGATCACCCCTTAGGGGCAAGTGCAAGGGCTATATTCTTCCATCAAAAACTGCTAAGCTACTTTGCTCATGTGGAATCTCAGTGTCTTCACTGGATCTCCTATTCAAGTGTTTTATGAAGTACTACATAGATTTCTTATAGAGTTTACGCTTGTACAGAAATTCAACTTTTCTTTAAAAAAATTGGATGAAATGTTGCCAGGTTTGGTAGTCCATTCTGACCCAAAATTACTTTCTTCTACTAAGGATGATAAGAAATACTACCCATTCTAATACTAAAATGCATCACTGCTAAAAACAAGTTGACACGGGCTTCTCATTACTAACAAAAAATCCTGAGTAAGCACCATACCCCATTCTATGCTTAATGATTCTGAAGGCCATTAAATAAATCTTGCGAACTGATGCATTTGATTATCTTTTGCTCAGATTTATAATTTTAAAAAATCCTTTGGAATACCAGAGTGAACCAAACCTAATAGTAGTAAATTGTCTTAGGTAGTTGTCATTTCACCCTCTTTCACGTGAATCTACATACATAAGTGAGATATTTCAAGCATGGACTGTACGAGACCATATCAGGTTCACATCTCTGCCCATAACTTATCTGGTGCAATGGTAAAGCAATTTGTTCTGTGTCAGTAACAGCATTAATGGCTGATAAGGGGGCCTAGGATGTGATTTATTCCTAGAGCAGCTTAAGATGAAATTCCAGCTGTGTTACATTCTCTCAGTTAAAGAAGCTGTAAATTACAGCCAGATCCCTGCAAAAGGCAGAGAGATACTGAAAAGGTTAAAAAGGAAAGCATCTCCAGAGACATAGTACCTCACAGGCTCCAGGGCACTTGGCAAAAGGTTTGGCTTGCTTAATGGTCTTCTGTGTGACAAGGAACATATGGCTTTCACACTTAGAAAAATTTTTGAAAAAGCATCTCAGAGAAGGGAATATTAAATCTCAAGCAGCTACATTAGGTGCTTGGTGGCAAAGGAAGATATCTTACCTGGCAAGAGCTAAAACAACACCAAAAATTCTTGCTGGATCTGGAAACTGAAAATTACTGATAATGGAAATAAAATGTCATTGCAGTGGGCCATGCATTCCCATCTGGGGAGAAATTCTTCCAAGAGTCATAGAGTTGGCAGAAAAAAACCCTCTAACCTTGTGGTGGGTTTCTACACCTTCCCAACGGGGAACCCAGATATAAAATTATTGTCTGCTTAGAAAAATTATATAGCCACTCTGCCTTTGGGAGCTGTTTAATGTAAGACAGAATTTGCAATTGTAGATCGCCCATGGAAAGCTTGGACACAACAGAGGGCAGGAAGAGGAACAAAAAAGGCTGAAATGTACAGTTGCCTCTCTTTTCTACTCCTTTTCCTCAGCACTCCCATTTGGGACTGTGGGAAGTGCAGCTGAGGATGGAAGCCTTTCACAGGTCCAATGCAGATTCATTATATTTTTGCAATCTTTTGGAAAATACACTTTTAAGATGAATGAGAATGAGAATGAGAATGAGAATGAGAATGAGAATGAGAATGAGAATGAGAATGAGAATGAGAATAAAAATAAAAATAGCTCCCAATAACAGCAATTCAGTTCCTTTTTTATAAGGGTCAGTGTTTGTTCTGTTGTAGAAAGAGGAACTTCAGCCTATATCTTTTCTGAATAAGTCTTCTCATTTTTATGGAGATATTTTACATCTGGAGCTTTAGCGGCAAAGTTACATAAACATTGTCCTGTTGCAGTAGTTATCCAGAACAGAATTTAGGAATGTTTTTACACTCAGAAACAAAAATATTTTGAACAAACGAACGAACAAACCAAAACCCCCCAAAAACCAACCAATCAACCAAACCCCAAATGAACAAAAAACCCCAAAAAAATCAACACTACCAAAATAACCCCCACAACTCAAGTAAATTGTTAACTGATGTAAGTGTTTAATTGATTATACCTGTTTTCAAGATGCTTTTAGAAAAAAACAATTTTTTTTCTCAATTTCTTGTTAATCTACTTGCCTTCATTCTCCAGGTCCTATTTAGTTTCAAAAAAAGTATCTATTGAGGGTAGTCACAAGCCAAATCAAACTGACAGAAAATCACTGAACTGGAACTACAGAAAGATACACTTTTGCACACCAATCTGAGTACCATTTCTTGTCTCTTACCATTATTTGACCACTGTGAGGATATGTACATTTGCCAGAACTGGCAAGATTTGACTAAAACTGCTACTAAACATGAAGGATGCAGGGAGCAAATGCAAGAGAAGATTCTCGGAATCTCAACCCCAGCCCACCTCTTTTTCTCTGTTTTGTGGACATGGCCAGACTCAGTGGTAAATAGATTCCACTACTAGTTAAGGGTAATATTTTTACTGTTATAGATTCAAACAACCCCAACGTATGTAATAACATTCAGCGTTATTGCCTTAAGTATTTCTGAGCTTTTCCAGATGGGTATCATAGGCCAGGCTCTGAATAACAAGTACTGTGCAAATACCTTGAAAACTCCAGTCTCAATTTTGCTCAGAGACAGCTAAGAAATTCCCATTGAAAATCTCGTTGTCCTGAAAATTTCTGGATGAAAACTCCAGTTGTCACTTTATTTTCTGAAGCCATAAGTGAACAGTGAAATATCTGCCATTAAAAAAAAGCAACCATCTGTGACAGACCTTGGAATGAATGTGTTTCACATTATACCATAAATTTTGGTATGCCCAATAACAACTTCGTAAAAGCACCTCATTGGAGGGCTAAGCTCACTGATGAACAAATCCAAACAAAATTATGGTGCAGTTGCAGCACTTCCTAGAGGCATGCAGTGAACAAAGCAAGAACTCCCACAGAGAGGGCAGTGATTCTCACCTTACACTGGAATTGGGAAAATGTGTGAGAGAATAACATCTCCGGGTTGTAATGAAAGAACAATGCCAACAAGACTTCCTCCTCCTCCACCCTGCAGACCAGAAAGCACTTTATTAGCTAATCAGCAAGACCTGCAGCCAGTAGGAGATGAGGGAGTAAAAGCTGCAAGATTACATTGCCAGTCTTCCTGGATGACTGAGCTTGATTGCTTAATAGAAAATGGAATTCTGATTTAAAGGAATGAAAGACTGATGGGTAAACAAGTTGAATCATGACTAAACACTAGGTTTGTTGGCTATAAATTTTTGTCTTCATATCAGATCCCAGGAAGTATTCAGGCAAATGCAAGGAGGTCAGAAAACCATAAGCAGTCAAAGCTTACACAGTAATTATCCTGAATTTTACTATGGCAAACTGCATACATGTTTTTTCTTCATAGCAAATTTCAAGTAAAATATCAGAAGTCAAAATCAGAAAGATGAAAAACACTGAAACATTTTATCTCACCTAGGTGCACAGGTTAAAAGCTCCTAAAAGTGTTCATATACTGAGTTTTGATGTGTGAAACTATGATTGTGAAGTTATTTTCACAATAACTTCTCAAACTGAAAGTGCAGCTAGGTCAGTCAAATTAATATCATATTGCATCAGCACTAGTTTAACATTTTGTCCCTAAAAAGAACCTGTAGAAGTTTGCTTTTTGAGTAGGGATCCCTTATACACTTCATCCCTAATATACCTCTAGTTATAAATGGAACACTGACTCTATTCCCCAGGTCTTTTCATTCAAACCTGCATATATTTTGAATAATTACTGATTTGAATAATTACTAATTAATTTTTTTTTTCAAATTATCTAAATAATCCTAGAAAGGGTCACAAGAACTGATGCAGACAATTTGCACACAGGTTAACAGCAAAGAGAGCAACACAGTGGAAAACTGTAGCTTTTTACAGAATGTCTGCTGAACAAAGACATCCAGAGAAATTAAAAACAGTTGTTAGAACACCTCTTCCCAGTGGAGAAATTACTAGTATCGTGAGAAGACATTTCATGACATTCTTTCTAAATTTATACGTTATTCCAATTCCTCTACAGATACACTGCTAAGTAACTTTTCTGGTCTTTGTGTGAGAGAATGAAATAATGAAATCCCACAGGCAGCTAAAAATGTGGCTTACAAGCCTTCTATCCTATAAATGACCAGCCAGGTGCTGTGAATAGTTTCATTACTTGAATGATGCATCTCTGTTACTAATGGATGAAGAGCAGTCAATTGAGCCATGGATAATAACTACAAGTCACAGGAGAAATTACAACCAGACTAGCAATAAGTTACTTGCAATTGTGCTTTCATGCTTTAAATTCCAACATTGTAGCCAGTTCAGATATCCAAGCGGGGGAGGAAACAGGATCATGAAATCCCAAGAATGCCACAGCACAGGGCAGGAGGCGTGCTTGATATTCACAAGGAAAATTGTCAATCAGTTGATTGCTACTCTGTATTTGCAGAGACTGCACAGCTAATAGATAAACTGAAGGATTAGGATTATCTATTAAAAACAAACTAACAAATAACACCGAACACAATAAGCCAAACAAAATATATCAGAGCTTCTGAAAGTTATCTAAATTAAGAATATTACTTTGCAATATATTTAAACAAACACAGCAGATGGTAAAAGGCAGTCACAGGTATACGAGTGTATTAATTTCCACTGTTTCTCTCATACAGTAACACACAGAGTAGAAAAGAAGACTTAAATACCTGGGATACCACTGAGACACACATGAAAAGACAATTTGCATCAGAATCAACATTCATTCAACTGTGTGTGACATTACACACTGCAGATCACATGGCCACAATAAGGCAGAAAAAGTCCTCACTGTGCTGCTAGTTGCATTTTCTGTGTTCAACCCTCATGGAACCAGGGCTAAGCATTCCATTTCTCCAGCATGGAGCCTGTCAGATTGCACAGGATGTCAGTAAACACTCATCAGCATTTCTCAAATGTTCCTTCCTTCAGTAAACACATTGGCTTCACCAGGACAGTGTTCAGAGGAAGGACATCCTGGCCTGTGAGAGCAGTGTATTGTTGCAGTGTATTTTGCTTCAATTTCTCCCAACAGGCACAGGTTGCATGGGCAGGAACCACGCTGTTGATGCCAGCTGTAAAAATCAGCCCAAACCTGTGCCACAGTAAAGGGAGGCCCAGCCAAGCCAGCACCTTTTGAAGCTCTGGTTGTCTTGACCAGTAGAGTAGATCACAATCAATGTGACTGGAGACATACCTAGACCCTGAAGGCTGAAGGGCTTCTCATGGCAGGCAACATGGGACTTCAAGGCTGGTGCAGTCTGGGCAGGCTGTTGGCTCCTGTGGACACAGGACTATGCCCTGAGGAGCTGGGGCTGCAGCCTCAGAGCTGTGCACTCCCCCTGCTCCCACCACTGCCCCACAGCTGGTATGTGTGCAGCTCACTGTAGGCACATGTGTTGACAGTGGCTGAGCTTGGGTAAACCTCTGGTCAGCACAGTCCTCAGCCCAGCCCTCTGAGGCACCTTGGGTTGTGCCTGAAGGGACCAGAGAGGGAAAGAAATCAATTACTTTTGATTAGTTATCAATGAGCAGGTGAGTATACTTCAGCTAAATCTTCAGGAAAATGTTTTATGTTCCATCTCTTTACCTCCCATGGTCCCCACCATCTTCTTCCATCCTATAAATCATGTTGTATTTCCCAAGATGCTCACAGCTGGGCTTCCCACGGGGCATGGTTCTCTTCATGTGCTCTACAATGGATGTGCCTCCTCACCATCATCTTTCTCAGCATTCAGTTTGACACATGTACCTCAATCTTTTTCCACCCTTCCTTGAAATTACCCTAAACGTTTTTGCAACTCTTTGGCTTTGATGTCCATTTTTCTCATGCCTCTCTAAGTGTCTGCTTCATCTTGCTTGACAAACTGACTGCATGAGCTAAGTCGAGCCAGATGGCCCTTCTTCTTTCTTCTTCTAGAGCTGGCTGCAAGGGATTGTCCTGAAAGGACACAGTCTCCCTTCTGGCTTGTCCCAGAAGCCTATGGACATGTCAAACCTTCATATCCAGGCATCATCTCTGCTTTCCACTTTTTCCCCAGGTGGTGAGTTATAAAGTTCAAGCCTTCTCATTCTTATAATAGTCAGAGGCAGACCTTAAGGACCATGATTTCAAAACCTTTCCCCATTTCTGTGCTTTGAGCCTCTCTTAATGATTAGAAGAGGAACACTTTCCTCACAGTAGTATGCTGCACTTTTACTTCACATACAGTACTGTTTATTCCTTATTGGAATGTGTCTTAGTCTTCCATTTTTGCCCCAGCAGAGCTAGTGTAAAGATCCCTGGCCTCCTAAGGAAAGCTATGAGCTCCTACTGTTTTGCTTTTCTTTGCTAGGGACTGGTGTTCTCCCAGGACATAAAACTGCCACATCTTAAACTGAGGGCATAGATGAAAATATAAGGAGTTGGTTGCATGCAGAAAGTATGTGGGGAAAAAGAGGAGGAAACAATAGGGCCAGAATATGGAGAGAAAATATCACCTTAAACTTTGGGAGATAACATGATTAAGATGAACACAATTTCAGACAGGATCAGCAGGTTATATGGGGAATATGCAGTGTATAGAGAGAGCACAAATGAGGAGATAGAAAATGGAGTATTGTATTGTGAATATGATCACATGAGGTGATTATGTTAATAGATCTACTGAGCGTGCTGGTTAAAGGATGGAGAAATACATGGCAGGGGAGAAGGAGGGGACAGCCAAGGGCTGAAAAGGAGAGTAAAGACTTGATCCAAGGATGAGAAAAATGTTAACAGAGCTCTCCCACAGAAAGACAATATGCGTTCCTCAGTTTAAATGGATGCTGTAGGTTTGGGTCCTCCAGTTCAAAAAGCAGATGTTAGGTTTTAAAACAGCTCCCATCATTGTTTCAGGGGATCTCATGGTTGGGAATGCAAATAAACAGGCACAGAGTAATGAAATGATCTGCCACTGGATGCATGGCTTGTCATCATTACCACTCAGACGATCTGAAATTCCAGTTCAGACCACAGTTCCTTTCCAATCTGATTGGCTTTAGTTTTCCCCCCCAACACACTTCATTCTTGCTAATGAGGAAGCAATCTCTTTTCACAGACCCAGAAACATTCCCACAGAGGACTTGCTTGCAGTGGAATAGAGGGCCTTTGTTCTTTGTTTAAATTCAATGTCGTTAAAAACAAGCCGAACAGCTGCAACAACAGTTTCAACCAGTCATCCCCGGGCCTGAACCTCCCTGGCTCTTTTCAAATCTTTGTTAAAATCTCTCCATTGCTTGTTTCTTTCCATAGTTTTCTTCACTGCCTCCTCCTAGTGAAGAAACAAAACAGAAAAAATATCCACAGAAAAAATATCTACATTACATGCACAATGTCTTTTACTGTGAATATGATCACAAATATTTCTGGAGTTTTTATAAGAGCCAGGTCACAGCCCCTCATGCTTTCAGCTCTTTTCTAAGTGCCCCTGTGCATCAGATACCCACTTTTTTCCTTCCAAATTCTGCTGAGATGTAAGTTCCTCTGCAAAGCCCATGGATGGTTAGTAGAAATGCCACTGGCCCATCCCAAGGCATATCCAGCTCTTTATTTCGCCTGGCTACATACTCTGTGTCACTCCTTGAATTGGATTCCACAGTTCCTGAAACACAGGAGCAATTTTTGTTATATGCCAGAGGGACCTCTTAAGTTTTCTGAAGATGGTCCTTGTTTCTGTAATATGAAGGATGCTATGTGCTCCCTCACTTAACGATACTAAAGAAATGGTTGCACCGGAGGATACTTATTATTCCCAAAAGAAATGGCAGTGCTTTTTTCTTATTTTAACCAATGCTTGATCTATCATATAAACAAATCAGGCCTGTGTTTCATGGATACATTGTTTTTCTTTTTAAATATCAAAAAGGGGACATTTTTCCAGTTGCTTATTCACTAACCTCAAAGAGCAGTACAAACAGAGAGTAAATACTCCATTGCAGCAGCTATATGCTTTTTCACAGATCAGTTCAGAAAAGAAAATGTTTGAATTAGGAGCAATAATGGCTCCTTTTAGGCAAGCAAAAGAAGGCAAATATTATTTGGATGAGGTCCAAGCAAAGCTTTCCCAGCACATGTTATTTTATCTGAGGTTAAAGGCCTGCAAAAAAAAATCCACCCAGCTACGGCTTGTGAAGTTTGCCACCTACTGAGGAAAGCACAGCACAGCAATACCAGAAAAAACAAGGTGAAAAAAAAAAATTAATTGTGCTGAGCTATTAGTTTTTATACACGTAGTTGCTGTCATAGGCTCTTCAAAAAGGCTTCTGGATACCGCTATACAGCTTCCAAAGAACCAAATAAACAATAAAAATACTTCTCCTCTTGCTCCTCCTTAATCCTAAAGCCTTAAAGTCAGTGTTTCACCCTGAATCAGTCCTAGATTTTTTCTTACAAACCTAAAAGTGAGAAAAAAATTACTCCCAGCTTCAACAAGGAATCTAATTTCTCAGCGATCTGAGTTGTTGAGATGTCCTAAGTCACAAACTGCTAGGTAATAAAAAGTCATGCTGTAGCCATTTCTAGAATTATATTGGTAATTTCTATTTACCCCACAGGCCCATTAGAAGTACTGTTAAGAACCTAAGAGTCTGCCTTTACAGCAGGAGCATTGAAAAATACTACCAGTTAAAGTTCAGAAAGATCTGTTGTGGTTTGGAAAGATCTCTCAGCATACTTTAGTGTGAAATGCATAGAATATAACACGGTCTTGGAGCAACGTAGAAGGTACTCATACAGGATGTGGAGACATCATTGAGCATGAGAGGGTTGCTTTCATTTCACATTCACTTATGTAAAATAAGTATAAACACAAAAATGCTATTGATAACCTTAATGGAGCTATGGGAAAAAAACCCCAAAAAACAAAAAACACCAAAAACAAACAAACAAACAAAAAAACGCAAACAAAACCAACCAAACAAAAAACCAACAAAAAACCCAGAACGTAAAAGGTGCAGAAGACTCAGAGTCCATCTTGGTTTTCTTTAGCATGTGGTCATGAGGGTACAAAGAAAGCCTCATCAAAATATTACCTCCGAACTAACAGATGAGTTTGCTGCCTGGCACAGCAGAGAGCAACAGCCCCACAGGATATTTCATCTGCCTCCCACTGGAGCAAAAATCATCGGCCCTGGCTGCTCACAGGTGGGTGTTGTGAGAGAAGTGGGAGCTTCAGATAAAGTCTATTAAAGAAGCCCTGCCACTGAGTCACAAGGTGCCAAGAAAACTCCCTTGATTTCTAAACTCCTCGTCAGAGAGAGGAGTCTTGAGGCAGTTGGATCTCATTTTAGCCTCAGACTGTCAACAGTTTTAAGTTTTCATAACTATTCCCACAAGTTTTAAAGATGGCAAATAAGATATATTTATAAAAGATGAGTTGTTTATTAAGAGAAATTAATAGACAGACATCCTGTATCAAAATTACTTACAGTACAAAAGCTAAAAAAGCTAGTCCTCTATGACATAAAATGGCAAAATGCACTATATTAAAGCAATTATGTATTAAAGCTAGCCAAAGAAACTTTAAGAAGTCTTGATGTATCTCACCACAGTTCTTTTCGTGGAATACTTTTTCCTTTTTATATCACTCTCTGGCAAGCAAGCATGAAGAGGCAATCTAATCCATGGGAGAAACTCCATATACCTCACATGGAAGAATCCAAGTGAATGAAAGTATGCTGGATTTTACAGCATGAAGATTTTGGCTACCAGTCATACGTCTTCAGGCGAGTTTAGCATCCTATCTGTCAAACCTTACTTCAAAGGGACAGATGTGTTTGAAGGTGGTAAGCCAAGTAGGGTTTTAAGGATATCCAATACCAAAAATTACTGGCACCTCCAGTAGCTCACCACAAATAGTTTGCATTTTTTTTATCTTCTGACTGGATTCCAAGCAGATAAGCTTTGTCAGGGTGAAGTATTCTGCCCCAAGTGGGCACTTGTTTGAATCTGGAAATCAGAGCTACCAGGGTCATGCTGCACCAGAAGCAATCACACCTCATCAGCATCATCAACATCACATCACTCAGCAAATGAGTATCTCTGCCTGAGCACATGACAGTGACCCCACCAGCCTCTGGATGGAGTCAGCTGGACTCACCTCCTGCAATAAACCTCTCTGTGCTATTGCCTGTGCTGCAGCTGCAGAGCAAGCATTAACACAGGAGAAATGTTCTCCAAGCACAGAGGAATTCATAATCCTAAGGCTGACACTGCTATGTGAAATTATGCATAAGTGGAATAATTACTAATTTATTTTAAATACATGTTTAAATACCACATATATTTATGCACACATTTTCATATGTATGTCGGTATCTGCAAGAATGTGTACATTTACATCATGGCAACCAACCTCAAACAAATACATTTTAATAGAGATGTATATGAAATACATGTACAATACAATGAAGATGCTGAACAAAGTCCCAAGTACTGGTAAATGGGTAACGTCATTCAAAGTCTTCACCTCTGACAGAAACAGTTCTGCAGAATAATATCCACATGGATAAATATGCAGCTAGAAAATCTGTGTTTGACTGGTACAACCTGAAACTCAAAAATACTTCTTCACAAAAAAAATTTTACTACTGCAAGGCTCTGGGAATGGCATATGCAACCCTACCAATTACTATAGACTCAGTGTGCTTCTAGCCCCACACAAAGGTTTAACTCACTACACACTGAGCTGGTATCCACTGCTGTGAATGTCTGTGTCAGTGCTCTCCAAGCCCCACACTCATCAGGGCACTCATCAGGGCTGCACAGAGCCCATGGGGCTCTGACACATGCAAGGCAAGAGTGCTCTGCTTCCCTGAGCACCAGTGGAAAAGTGTAATTGCTGGTCTTCCAGCATATAGGTTGAGAAAGTGACTGGTTGAGTGAATGGCTTACTCTTTCAGGGGTAAATTGAATCTCCTGCTGAGATGCTCCTAGTCAATCAAATTGTAATGCCAGAGCAAAGCTGACATACTCCGTTCATGCAGTGATGAAGAGAGCAGCGGCTTCTGGAAAACTTGCTCCAAGAAAATTTTATAACATTGGCCCCTAATATAAAAGTAATTAATTTTAAAATTATTGTAGTCAGTGCAAGATTATGATATAGATTTGTAGATGCTATACTTCTTTGGGTTTCTTTCTGGTGGGCTAATTAAGTTAGGGGAGAATGTTTGGGCTTTTAGGCGCATTAAAATCTTTATTTACTTGGAAGTAATTTGCACAGAATGTCCCATAAAATCAGCTGCATGCCATCTGGCTCTGGTGCTTTATTAATTAATATTTTTTTCAGGTCTTCTTTATTTCTTCCAAGTCACACACTTTGGCTAACTCTTTTGGTTCTCATAGCAAGAGCAGCAAGAAGCTGTCAGGAGATACCACCTCTCTGGTTACTGCTATGGTGCCCTCCACGCTCACAGCATGCACAGCTTTTTTCTAAGTAGCCCCTAGTTTACACTCCTTTCTTATTTTCAACATCTATCTCCAATCCCCTAGTAGGAAAATTGCAGATTTGAAGTTTTGCAATGCTTGCTTTCTCTTCTGTGGGTGGAGCAAGACATCAGTGCATCAGGAACCTTAAGCACAGTAACAGCACCAGGCTCAGCCTCTATCTGTCCGCCACAGCTGCACTCCTGCTCGTCTCCAAAATGGGAACAGACTCCAAGTGTGAATTGCATGAGATCCAAACGGGCAATGCACAAGACTCAGAGAGGTCTGAAAACAATTAACATCCGTCTCAACCACTCCCTCTGATGTTATTTCAGATACTTCTTTACCCTGAATGTTCAAAGAAGGCTGTCCAGCACCCCAGAGCAGCTCCATGCTTTGGATCTGTCAGGTACTGTACCTACAGACCTCCACACCAAAGTGTCCTCTCAGCTGGTATTTTGGCTGTCTGCCCTGTCATGTACTCATCCACCTGCAGGCAATGCAGCCAAAAAGGCAATGACCAATTTACCAGTTTCTGGAACCACAAACCCATTACATCAGTTTTTAAAGAAGTTTTGCCTTGGTGATACAAATAACATTTTTTTTTGGTCTCAAAATCTTGCTTTCTGCCTTTGAGACTACTGTTTTCTCTGTGAGTAACCTTTCTCTATAACCTTCAGAAGTCTGTATTCAGTCCTCCAACTGACTCTCCAGCAATTAGAAGAGTGTCCTCAGTAACACTGCACAAATTTCCAAGCTTCTGTTAATCTTATTACAGCTACAGCTATTTCTTTCATATCCTGGAAAATAACTCCCACAGCATTTTGTATTCCCATTGTCAATTAGCTTCCATAAAGAGCAACCCTGACCCACCCATCCACCCCCCTTTTTTTTCCCCTCATTTCAGAATCCTTTGTTGTTTGTGTTGTCAAGGGTGAGGTTAGCTCCTGGCAGCCAATGCCCTCCCTGAGGAATAAAGTCTTTCCCTTCCAAGAAGCGCTGATCTCGTCACTTAAGTTATTTTCTTGGAACAATATGAAGATAGTAGAGGGGAAGAAAAAGATCAAGAAGTTGCAAGATCCCATGACAGGTGTTGTTCCAGTATCTCTGCCCAGTCACTGCAAGTCTGGGGCACAATAAGCCTGCAGTTTCTGCTGTACTCATATTGACCAGCATAAGAGATCTGGAGCATCTCTAGCTCAAGGCTGTTTTTACACACATAAATATGCATATTACTTTCACATGAACATCAGTAAATATCCTAATTACAACCAGCTCCACCTGCAAATTGTGATCAGGGATCAGCAAGTAGGAACATTTTTTCATTGAGGACTCTTAGAAACTGGTACATCCTAGGCTCTGCTGCTCTGTGACACAGAGGTGAGGAGCTGTGACTAGGTTATTCTCACCGATGGTGGCTTGTCTGACATTCAGCAGAAAAGCTGGTTTTCTCTGCTGACCTATGGTTCTGGCCATCCTATATCTCATGTTCTGCAGTTAAGCAAGTTCACCATGTCAATTTTTGCTACTGCAGTCTCATTTTAAATCCTCTGAGTGTGAGAAATGGCTTGTGTGATGCACCTCATGTCCAGGCAGGTGTCAAAGCAGCAGTTCAAGCCTGGAGAGATTGCCAGCCTGGGGTGCTCTGCTTAGAGGGAAGTTTCATCATAGGAACCACTTAGCCCAGTCCCCAGTGTGCACTTCCTGGCCAGCAGAGGTGACTGTGATCCTCCAGCTGTTAAATGGCTCACTCCATGCTGAAGTGTACAGCAACCTCCCCGACAGACCAGTCTAAGGCGTCATGAGCCTCCAATCTCCTGCACATGTTGCTGCCAAAAGCAGGTCTGTGATGGAGAACATAGGGCTCTTGTTTGCTGGGGGTTTTTCTTTAATAAGGGCACCTTGCACGCATCCTCTTTGTCTTCTCACCTGCCCCTGCTCATGTTCACCATGAATGCCTGCCATTAGCCAGGGTCACTTCCACACACAGCCAAGCCAGCAGGAATGTGAGCCAATAACAGACAAAGCCAGGTGGCCAAGATATGGGCTACTCCCTTGGCTGTACATGGTACCCCTGGTGCATCTGTCTTCAACAACAGCCATTTCCCTGCTCTGCCAGCTGCTGGACTGTGTCACTGTGTCTGCTCCCCTCATTTACCTGGCAAAGAGCGAGAGCTAGGCAGAAACCAGCTGATAAAGGCTTGAATTTTCATGGAGTTGGAAGAAGAGAGAGAAGATAAACTAGGTTTTGCTAAGGGTGGAGCATGGGAGCAGGAAATATTCTTTGAACAAGATCACCACCCCTCCCAGCTTCTTTTTTCCACATCTGAAACCTGGAAGATCCATAGAAGGCACCAGTCACAAAAGGAGGGTGAAATCTACAAGTGATGAAGGGCCTGTTGTCTGCTACAGAAGTTGAACAAGATGCCTACAAAGTAAGACTGAGTAAACAAAATTTTATTCCGTAACTACTATTTTCCTGTCAAAAACCTCTATCGTCTGTGCATCCCGGTTGGATTGAATTGCACAGTGCTCAAACTCCTGCCTCAAGTCTCAAAAAACCCAGATTTTATGGGGCATGTGTTTGTGGTCAGCTACCACTATGGTATCTTTGTAAATAAATAAGAAGCAATGAACACTATTTCCATTGCTGTTTTATCTTACTTTGTTTACAACATAGACGCGTTTCTTGCATCTATGCATTTTACTGGTTTTGAAGGAACTGAAATGCATACAGCTGAGACTTGAATTTAGTCCTTAAAACAGTTCTAATGTGGCCCCTAAAAGGCTCCGACCCAGTTCCTGATTGTTAATAAATAGCTGTTTCCACAAACACTGTTGGAGTTAATCCAATATAAGCTGGCTCTTGCTGATGGTATATTGTTTCCTAGGGCCTGACTGTGAGCAGGGTACTGCAGGAGCAGAAAAAAGTCCAACACCATGAAACTGCTAAATGGAACAGCAGGGCTCTCTGGAACTCCATATGATGCCACTGCTGCAATGGAAGCTCCTGTTTCTTCACAAGACATTACAAGGTACTTCCAAGGCCTCTTCAGGAACCAAAACCACAAGTCTGTTTTCCAGGAGACCAGTTAACAGGATCAGAGAGCTTGTGTTTCACCAAGCACACTGGAATGCGCATGGACACACTGGGTAGGTAACGGTGGATTGTTTGGCAGATAGAGAGCAGGAGTTACCATGCAGTCTCTTTTCTGTGACATCCAGTAGGGCTACTGACCTAGGCTACTGCCACGGAATTTGGGTAGCAGCTGCTAATATTTAGTTAGGACAGCTTAAGTGTTCCTTAAATGTTCCCTAAGAAATAGCTGGGAGACAGAGCCCACAGCTACACTGTTCTATTTTCTGACAAGCAGTGCTCTGATTATAACAGTTAACAATACAATGGACTCTCATTGCTATAAATGTTCGCCTATTGACAGAGCTGTCAGAACCATGCTACAAAAACAACATTGTAACCTAAGAACATCCAGATGGAAGAGCTATTTCTGAAACTGTGAAACACCCCTGCAGGTTCTCCCTGTTGCAAAATGAGCGGTCTGGGGTTTTTTGGTTGGTTTTCTTTTTTGTTCTTGTTTATGTGTGGTTTTGGTCTTTCTTTTTTTGGACACCACCACCTCTGGATTACATTGACTCCATTTAGTTAGCAAGTGAGTACTCTGCACAATAATTTCTCTTTCTAGACACCTCTGTCTTTGTCTTGATAGAAGTCTTTGTTTCATCCTTTCATATTACTCTATTTGGTCCCACAGTCTAAGCTGACATCAATTGTTCATGTGCTACAGAAAGTCCTATCCAATATATTCCTATTTCTTATCCTTCACACATGAATTTCTCTTATATTTTCTCCTTTTCCTAGTGGCTATCATCTTTCCCAGCTGAGTGGGGGCAACCGCCACAGGTAGCAAAGACAAGCAGGTATCTCAGCTGCACTTTATTCCAGGGAAGCATGGAGCTACACACTCATGAAAAACAAAAGATTTTTCTTTGAAGAATCCTACCAACTTCAGACAGTCTAGAAGAGAGGTGAGAACAGGAATCTAACCTTGCTGTCCAAGGGAAGCAGTAAAAAATGCAAGGAAAAAAAAATTAAAGCAAAGCTTCTTTTTCAGCTGCAGAATTCTCCAGAAGGAAAACAGCTGTTGACAAATTCTCACTATTGCAATGGGGTTTCATGCACCAGAAACGCTGGGCATGTAACTGTTTCTGAAGTCCATCAAGTCAAAATTTCCAGATGACACACTATTGGATATTCAGATTGGTAGACTTAGGCGGTATAGGTAAGATTGCTGAAGTTAAGGAAACTTGCTTGTTTCAGAAATCAGAATTCCATTTTTTGTCCTGCCAATGTCAATCAGTAAAATCTAAATTCAATTTTGCAGTGAAACCAGTACCAAAAGTGGTATCTCTATAGCAACATACTCTTTGGGTAACACATCAAATAAACACAGAAGCTTTAATTAACAAAAAAAAGGGAAAAATATAGAAAATAGAACATTCATATTGTAAGGTCCACCAATTTACCAAATAGCACTGACAACCAGATGTGTTTAGACAAGAAAATATATAACTTGACTTTAAATAGATTGCTTGACTCTAAACTCCCAAAGGTACCAAGGGAGAGATATCTCGCAGGGAGAAAGGCATGAGGGGATGGTTGATGAAAATCTCAGCATGAACTGACCATACATACTTGTAGCCCAGAAAGCCAAACCCTGGGCTGCATCAAAAAAAGCTGCCTGGCCAGCAGGGCAAGTGAGGGGATTCAAGACCTGTAGTGACAGAACAAGGAGGAATGAGCACAAGTTGAAGGAGGCGAAATTTATGTTAGAGATTAGAAGAAATTCTTTACTGTAAGGGTGGTGAGGCACTGGAACAGGTTACCCAGAGAAGCTCTGGATGTCCCATCTCTGGTACTGCTGAAGGCCTGCTTGGACAAAGCCTAGAGCAACCTGGTTTAGGGGGAGGTGTCCCTGCTCATAGTGGGGGGTGGGGTTGGGACCAGATGATCTTTAAGGTCCCTTCCAAGATGTAACATTCTACAAGTAATTTTCACATACAGCACATATCCAACATCTTAAATTAGCTCATCTGGCTCTTTCACAGATTTCCTTAAAAGACTGACATGTTCAGTAAGAACAGTAAGTAAGTTTGATTTTTCAGCCAAGGCTTATTTATTTTTTTCTGCCTAAACTATTGAAATCTTAGCTTGTAGAAAAACAGCCTGTAAGTGAATATTCACTAGATGTATTGTCATAGGCCTCCAGAGTACACTGCATTTAGAGTAATGTCCTGATGTAACTGCTCGTCTTCTATAGCCACCCTGAACTCCCCACAGCACATTTCACTTTCATCTTTTTTCCTTTTCTTTCAACTCAAAAATCTGATTTAAAGCAGCTTCCACTTCAAAGATTCATTATTGAGTAGACACAATGATTATAGTATCAGTAGAATACTACTGATTGCAATAAATGAAGTAAGTTTCTTCCACAGCATATGAACAGTCTAATAAAATTAATGTAAACTATTGGAGGAGTACTTCCCATTTGGGTTGTGAAAAGAAACTGGTCTTGAATTTTATGTGTATTACAGGAGAAAAAAGTCTAAACTTTCTTCAAAGTGTAAAACCGATTAATAGTAGGTGAAGGAACATCGGACATTCTCTCACTGTCAAGAAAAAGTTTTCAATGTTCCTATTTAAAAACTAATACAGATGGATTTGAGGCAACTTTGTTGGTATGACTAGAATTTGGAGATTTAAGCCGTGCATCTTTTTCAAATAAAGCTTGAGCATGTATATTCTACACCATATATCATTTTAAACTACTGCTAGATTCCTTTTTAGAATACTGCTTAATAAGTTCATCAATGCATGCAATACAGAACTGCTCTTGAAAGAGCAAGTGCGGTGGGATCAAGGTGGGCTGGGTATTAAAAACGTAAGTTTTATATCTGTACCTGAGTATATATAAGCATTGTGTTTTGCCTGGATGAAAGTTCATCACCTTGAGCAAAACTGTAATAAAAATAAAATCGTACTTAAATTCATACTGCCCTCTTCTACAACCAAGTTTAATTCTGAAGATCACCTAATACTCTGGAACAAGTTACACCTAACTATATAAGGTATACAAGTAGCATTAACCTAATTTTACATATCCCTCCACCCTGACTGTAAATACTGAAGTAACATGTCATTTAACTATGCCAATAAAATGATACTTATATACTCTTATATCCACTTTAGAGTAAGAAAATTGAGTTTTGAGGTCCACATTTACATGCTCAAGCAGCTAAGACCACAAAAATCTAAGGCAGGATTTTAGTAAAACCTTAATTTCTCTCAAAGTCACATGACATGACTACTGAGTATTCTCCATGCTTCAGTGGCACAGATATTGAATCTGGCCCATTGTAATTTTCATGGAATAGAAGACCTGACACAGGAAACAGAAACATCTCCTACTGTTTATGTGTTTGAAAGCAGTTCTCTTTTTAGGTAAGTGACTAAATTGAGAAAGGCGCTCCTTGCGATTACTACCTGAGGTGTATTTCTCTACAGACTGGAAGTACACACTTACACTACTACATAAAGGAAAGTATTTAACCTTGCAATCACTAAGCATTAAATTTGTTATGCTAACCATGGACTATTGACCTTTTTTTCCAGAAGGTACTCTTCTATCAACTGCAAAGCTAAGAGCCACACTGTTTCTTTATGAAGCTGTCTTAGAGCATTTTTTGCTAATTAAGGAAAAAAAATCCCACCAAACTGAAACCCAAAACACAATTTAAAAAAAAAGTCCCAAAACACCAGCAGCACAACAAAATGGCCCCAAACAAACAACCCCCCCCTAGCTTATTTTATATTTCCTATTTACATTCCAAAGACCCTTAGTCAGTCAATTGACCTTGACACCTCTGTACAACCCCTGTCTGGACAGGTTGTATAAGAGCTCTATGCCTAAGGTAGCATTTTTAAACTACAGATCAGGACTTTTTTGATGATGATGCTTTGGTAAATCTCCGGTGAATGTTCTTGATCTACAACTAGAACACAGTGCCAAATTCAGCACTTGGTAGCACAAGCATATGTGATTTATTCCTCTGAAGTAAAAATCCATTTCAGTGCATCACAATGGACATTTTCTACATGCTCTTTAAACCAGAACATACTTCATTCCTCATTTTCTGTTTTTCTGCCCTCATTGTTTACTCATCAAGTACCAGGTAAGAACATGTACAAACCTCAGTAGATTAGAAGCAAAAAGACGGCAGCACCAGGGCAAATATAAACATTCTTTGTTGAACTAGGCAGTGTAAGAATATACAGAGACAAAATACATGAAACATTAAGATTAGTAATCAAATAACTGCAAAGTCTAAGTTGAATTTGTTACAAGAAATTACTCGTTTTACATATTACTTTGCAAGGTGTTTTAGAAACACAACAAGATCTGATTACTGTACGTTTCTCTGGCCATAAAGTGCTACATACAGCTGCTACCCCATGTGTATTAGAACAGATATGTAACAATCTTGCATCAGCTTTCTTTTAACATATACTTGCTTTCAATTTCTGTTAAAAACTGATGAATGAAGACTTACAAACTATAGTCAACAGCTTGAACATTTGATTGACATGCACAGACAAGACGTTTTTTGTAATAGGTTCTAAGTAGGCAATTCTTAATCAAAGAGAAGCTTTGTCCTATAACCAAGCTAATTTATTATTGCTTACCTTTAAAAAAAGTACATCTATTATCAGAAATAACTAAATGACCTTTTGTTATAATGTAACTGTAAGCTTAGCTTTGCTTGTTTAAACTAAAAAATTAAATTTGCTCTTGAATATATTATAATTCCTACTCTCATCAAGAGAGGCTATAGCATCATAAGTAAATTATCAGCTTTGCTTAGTTAAGTCTCAGCACAATATTCAAAATTTCCGTGGAGGATGAGCATGTGCGGTGAATATTATAAACAGCAGTTAAGACTAAATCAGAGCTGTATTTAAGGCCCAGTACCGAATACACCAGATTTAAAAAAAAAAAAAAAGCGTCACAGACCCTATGTCTGAACTGTTAAGACAGAAATCACTTAACTCAGACATAATGTCCTAAATAATACTGCATCACTGATGCATTGTGTCAAGGACAAATGCACTTTTCAGCAGCATTTGGAAAACTAAGCATTTCTTGCAGCTCTGTGGAGACCTAACTTAACTGAAGGGTTATAAATCACTCTCACACATTTATATTTCCACTGTTAATAACTTGGAAAAAAAATATCCCAAATAAAGCTTAAAGCTAAGAATCCTGATCCATCAATCTTTCTAGCAAAGTTTGGAACAGCAGCACAGAAACGAGACAAGCTCTAAATAGTGCTTGATATTAGGTCCTCAAAACACTACAGAGGGCACTGCAAATTTGTGTTGATGACCCTGTTCTCTGCAGGAGTGCAAAAAGGCTGATCCCAAAAGAAACACAGTAAAACATACACAGAGAGCTAATATTACCTTTGGAAAGCTGAACTGAAGAAAATAGCTCTTTTTACTCTCTCTGCAGTCAGTAACATCACCCATGGAAAAAAAGTACACTGCTTTTTGAAGCTTTGTACTAAACTTTGAAAAAGATCAGTTTCTAAGGAAGATCATTGTTCATTTTTTGTTAATTTTGATTTCTATTTCAAATCACCTATAAAATATTAGTTGTAAGGCATTCTCCACAAAAACAAGAGATCAGAGACTACATCATGCTCCACCCTGTCTGAGAGTCTGTAGTCCCAGTTATAACTCTTCTAGAGTGAAGTGCTACTTGGAACACCAATCACAGAAGTTCTACTGGCAATTGCTCCCATCACCTTCCACAGAAAAAAGAAGCAGATCCCAATCCAATAATCAGATTAAACCAAAATAACCTGAACTGAACATATAATGCCCACAGACACATTAAAAGTATTTTCTGAAAATATATGAATTTATGCTCACTACAGTTTACAATCAGATATATATAAATGGGCAAATCTTTAGAGAAGTCAATTGACAGCATATGCTAATCTCTGCTTTGAAGTTTAGCCACAGTCAACTGAATATATTTGAAAATAAGCACGCTTATTTTATCAGTAATTCAGTGTCCTGGTTATCTAAGATTCAAACCTACATGTGTATAATTTTACGCAATAACTTAGTTACACGTTTACAATAGGCACAAATCCAAACCAATAAAGAAAGACTTTGGACCAGGCTTCCATTTTGAAAGACCCGCTATATTTATTTATATAATATTTTTAAACACTTACTTCTCCTGTAAATATGTCACTGTATTACAGAATTATAAGCAATTAAATAACCCCATTATTTATAAGTCATGGAAGAAAGCTGTGTTCTCAGTAACCTGAGAAGAATTGCTATAGCATTTAGATTATATTGACTGTTTGATTAGAAACTTCCATTACCCATTTACTGAGGACACATTTTTCACCCATCTCTTTTATCCTGATTTTGCTTGAGTGGTAGTTAAGGGCAGAAAAACACATAGCATCAGCACAGGTGCTATGAATTTACTGTGCAGAAGAAAACATACTGGACATGGATAAAATATGGAAATGGCAAGTTTTGCAATAGCTAGTGAAAGAAGAGTTATTGTGTGCATACTTAAATAAAAATCAAATTTTTATTTTTAAGAACATACCGCTAGAGAACCTGTGTATCTAAATAAAAGGGAAATTCAATTTGATACTGCTGTTTGCATATAAGCATGAAAAGAAAAAATGCATGCACTTTTAAGTATCTCAATTTTACTGCATATTTTTGGTGGAAGTTAGAATAGAATATGCACATTTTCTTAACTGCAAGTTTAAAAGTGGATTCACTTTTTGATGCACAATCAACTTCTGTTAATATGAATTATAACTAACTATTAGGAAAATACATAAACCCATCAATTTTTAATTTACTTTGGTTGGGATCCAAGAATAGAGAATACCAACTAGGGTGCTAGTCCACAAATATTAAACAATCGCTTCAAAAAGGAAAAGAACAATCCTACAATCCTTTCTCCAGATCCATGACAGGGAAGATGGAAAGCAATCAGTTACAGTTGTGCCAAGAATTATTTGGGGTAGACATCAGGCAAAATTTCCCACCCAGTCTTTTCTCACTGGGAAATATATCCTGTGTAAGTTCCAAAATTACTATTCTCAGTGACTTTTTTTTTTTTTTTTTTTTTTTTAAACAGGTGAAATAAACCTGTCAGGATCAACTGAAGACTGCTGATTCTCCTTTAGAACAAGGACATAATGTCCTTTGTAGCTCTGCTTTTCTACAAGTGAAAAATATCCCCTGAAAGCACTTCTTTTAAGTGAAAAGGACCTGCAAAGACATTGTAATTGTAGCTCTGCTTAGCTTCATCTGACAGAGTAAAAATATTGCACTTCAGACAGGTTCATTTTGTTCCCAGAATGAAATTAAGTCAAAGATGACTAATTCTTTCCTCTGGAACACAAATTTCAGAGTATGGTATGCCAAAAAATTGTGGGTAAGGTTATCTGCAGACATTGCATTTTTGTTCCAGAGGGAAAAAAAAGTCTCAAGTGTACTGCAGAAAATCAAACTTTCGGAAAATGCAGAAATTATCACCAGTTCCACTGCATAATCTGCTTCTGTCCTTATATTAAAAAAAATAAGTATTTTCATTAAACTTTATTGCACCATCACCTTTTTTTAAAAATATCCCCCATTCAAGTCAAATACTAAATTATTTTTATCAAACAAAATATAAGGTCTTCTTTAAAAGAGCATGTAGATACAGTACAGGCATTACACAGAAAACGTTTAAAGGAATGACATACATCAAATCAGGAGTGACAGAAAACCATCATTATGTTCTTCTCTATGATTAAAAAAAGATTGCAAAAAGATTGTGTAGGCTATTTATTGTATGCATGAAAAGCATCCCCCCTCATTCAAGGAGTTGAAGCAGGTGACACCTTCAAGCTGTCAAGTGCTGCATGAATTCTGAAGTGCAACCTGGACTCCATTGAATATTCCTTGTAGTTGTTTCTGCAAAACAGACAGCTTAGTTTAAGAAAAAGATGTTTGGACTGGATTGTTTCTACTGCATGTGTTCATAACTTAACAGTCTTTATTCCTCCAACAGGAAATGGAGATTGATACACAGATGAGTTGAGAGACATTTAATGCTACATCCACAAATTGAGCAAAGAAGACTTAGACCAGTACTAAAATTAAATGCCCTGATAAATTGAACCTGTGTCTTAGCATCTCTTTCACTTATTTTGATCCTTTTAACTACTGAAATTTGTTGTGAAAAGACAAGCCAACACACTACAGAAAAGTGTGTTAGTAGTAAATTTATGTTCCAACTCAGAACACAATTCAGCCAGCATAATAAACATCATATTTACAGAAATTGTATTCTGTAAATCTCATCTCCCCAAAACAAACAAACAAAAAACTCATGAGGGGACACTATTACAAGACGGGGCTACTTCTCTGTAAACACAAGGGACATTATATCTCAGACTACAATCTACAAATTTGGCGAACATGCTGCTCTACAGTAAATTAAACTCTCAGCTGCTCTTCTGTGACACCAGGTGAAAGGAAAAAGGGGTGTGGTCAGACTGGTGTACTGGCTTTTAACCTACTCTTATGAACACTTTTAGTGGTGCTGATTTAATTCCCACAGCTGCCCTCTGGGACAGAATGGTACATATCCCCTCCCTGGACTCTCCAACTTCATCCCATGCATGCAGTAGACCCTCAGCATTTCTGAAGCCCATACGAGAAGGAAACCTTTTTCCTTCACACTGTGTCGTATTTGAATCTGTCTACTCCACTGTGTCTGAAGGACAGTTTCATGAAACTGCAAAATTCTGCTATACTGGACAAGTTCTGCAAATCAAGAACACAGATTTGTAATTACTTGTATTTTGCAAGGAAGCTGTCAGGAAGAAAAACCACTTCATTGCTACAAATACACAGCTATTCTTAATTTACAAGGTGATAAAAAATTCCACTTACTTTGCAGTTTCTATGTATCTTATTGCTTTTTCTCTCTCATCCTGCTGTTTGTACAGAAGACCCAATTCATACAGCGTGAATGGCACCAAGTAACTGTCATATTTTATTTGCTTCTCACTAGAACATCAGAAAAATACAGGAATGGTTACTTACAACCCTGTCTTGAGTGACCAGTTAACTTCTAAAAGGAATCATTGCCTGTAACAGCACATAGCCAGAAAAACCATTCTGAAGCCTTTTTTACTGGTTAATTCTGTGCATTGATGAACAGTCTTAAAGCACTATAGCACCCCTAAACATGTAGAAAATAAAGCTGAACAAAATGTAGGTACTCAACTCACCAGAAAACTTTTCCTCTCACCCATGCAAAACATACACTTTATGTTGTCTTTAGATTTTTTTAAAATATTTCAGCTATAAAAGTCTGCCTGTTGCCATCTACCTTTGGAAAAAGATGTTTCAGAAATAATGTTCCTTTAACTTGCAACCAGTCAAGCCCCTCTGCCCTGTAACTTGCAATGTGCTTGACTAAACTCACATAGGATTTTAGAAAAGATAAGAGAAAACAAGACAGCAAGAGAATTAAAACACATGTAATTCTCAATAATAAATTCTATTATTAATTATTAATTTTTCTGAATCACTTGTTAAAAACATCGCACATGTAAAAATGCCTCTTCAGCCCAAATACCTAAAAACTTCTAAGAAGTTTTCAACTACAACCAGTACCTGACTCATGTTCTATATAGAAAAGCTATTACAACTGGTATGGATCTGACACCTGAAAATTCATAACACAGGAAAAAAGTCTTCAACTAAAACATGTAACAACAACTTCTCATCTACATGGGGAAGCGTTAACTACTGAAATACTAAATACCAAATTTAAAAAAAAAAACACAAAAAACCAAACACAAAAACAAACAAACAAACAAAAAAACCCCAAACAGGAAACATATATGAACTGCCCTTACTCACAGGTAGCTCTGCAAATGTAGTTCCAAATGTATTTGGGTATGTTACCTGGCAGTTTGATTTATTTAGCCTCAAACACCACATATATAAAGATATAGTAAGTGTTAAATTACTACAGAAAAATACAAGCAAAGTTTTCTGGTTCTCTAACTACTCTCAGAGGTATTTTAATTCCAGCTCCTTAACACGATTTTTAATTACTCAAAATTCTAACACGACAGCTGCAACAGGAGTATCAGAAATGTCACCAAAAGCTAGAAAATCTATTTCTGTTT
>VXBB01007643.1:0-15841 GCA_013399915.1 Illadopsis cleaveri | reverse complement strand
TGAAGCCAATCCTGCTGGAAGGTGTAGCACCACATAAGTTCCCAGTAACAGAGATGATGAATCTGTTTCCACTCTTGCTGGGCTGCTATGCAGTCTTGGAACCTCAATTGTGCCTATGAGTAGTTAAGGACGAATGATGAAAACTGGCTCAATTACAACTCCATGTGAGACCAATGTCTAATTACAGAGCAAAATTCTTACCTAGCACCCAGGTGGAGAACACCTGACAAGTAAAATGAGATAAACTTCCCTTTCAGTCTCACTTAGAGAGAGGGCTGGAATCAACACTGACAGTGAATGTGAACAGGGATAACAGCATACTTATCAGTCCAACTGATATGTAGATGAATTAATTACTTTTCTCCCCACAGAAAACAAGAACCTTAGAAAGAAAAAAATATTTACCTTTTCAAAATTTCCTTTCAGTATATCTATTCTGGCGGCATAAAATAGAATAATGGAACCCTTGAAAACAGATGAGAAAAATAACCAGTTAGAAGTTTGAGCTTAGGGAAGTACATTTCTGTTATAAAATGTATTAAAAATACACACATTTGGAAATTTCTGGAGGTAGGGTTCGAGGAGACTGTCTGCTTCCTGAAGGTTGGCTTCCCCTGTACCTAGAAAACATAATAAAACAACCTCAATGTACTTAAAAAAATCCAAGTTTCATAGAGTAAGATTTTGTTTTCAAATCATATTTGACAGATCAATGGGTGACTGCTTTATGTGAAAGCAGAATTATTTCATAATACTGTGTTTCTATAAAACTAAATTCTTGTCCCAAAGATACTAAGTGCTTTAAAAATACTAAACGTCTGTAAGTAAAAACAGACTAGAATTACAGGAATATTTTTTTAGACTGTGTCATTATTGATCCTAGTTATAATTTTAAATCGCTTTAATTGCTTTAACAAATTAGGAAAACATTTCTCAGCTGCCCCTTCTCCTAATTTTGAACTCAGTAATGAAATACAAGTGATGCTGGAAGAAATGAAGTTCTCCTTAATTTCCTGATGAGCCTGAGGGACAAGTACTAAAATACTTAAATATTAAAGAATGTGAAAATATATGGCAAAGAAGCATATAGAATTAATCACTACTTTTAGCTCTCAATGGCAAAAGCAATTAATTCTGGCATATAGGCTTCTTTCTGGAGATAGTTTTTACAACATCTGATGTTAATTTATGGATAATGACTTTTCTAACTTAATACTGCTTTGCAATATTTTGCTGTTGAGATAGCCCTGCAAATGGAGCAAGATGTTGGTATAGTGCAATCCACCCTCACTGTTTCTGCAGACACAGCTTTGTCATGGATATTAATTTTAGATCATAATTAAGTATACAGCAACCTCCTATTTGGCCACAATTTCAAAATTCAATTATAAAAGTAAATCACAGTATCTATCATAAGGTGTAGCATGACTGAAAAGCTACACAGCGGTCTCACCAAGGATTAAGGAGACGTAAGTATGATAAACCAACAGGGTGAAAGTACACAGAATGGCCCTCAAACTGCTGCCAGATGCGCCTTCCCGTAGTTGGCAGAGGCCCAACTCCTAAGAAATATCACAAACACATGCAGAATTAACTATGAGTATACAGAGTTACTATTAATTTTTTCTGGCTAACCACAATTTAGTTTTCCTTTCAGATGTAAGCATTTCATAATTCAGTACTTATCTCAAATCCAACACAACCCTCTACCAAAACATTTCTGTCACAGCTAACAGCACTCAGGAAGGAGAAGACTAATCTAACTCTTAATAAAATCATGCATTTCAGTGCTCTGGTGAAATGGGAAAACCACGTGAACCATGCAGACACACAAGTCTACAATGCTTTCCCATTATGTTCTGACTATGACACTTTCAGAGTAACATCCTTCAACCTATGTTCAGTGGTAAACTCTCCCAACTGTGCCAGTGCTACTTGTTGGTGAGAATCTTCCTTCACAGAAAACCCTGGTTTTCCTCAACTCTCTTCTATCAAGTCAGCCACTACTTTGAGGTTCTGACCATATTTGGTTCTGACCAATATTACCTCTGCTGATCCATCAGTGTCTAAGGACAGATACAGATTCATGGAGCCTTATGCAGCTCTTAACACATGAGATTTCCCTTATGTTCCTGTTTAAACTCACTACATAACAGTTTGACTGTTTGGGGGGTGTGGAGATGAGTTCAGAGCTTCCCTGACCAAAAGCAGTGACTTCTCAGAAACATAACTTTGCCTCAAAACAAATGTAAACAGATCAGTTTTATTGCACAGCAACTTGATGAACTATAGGAGAATTCAAGCACTATACAAAAAAATTGTGACGATATTTCAAAATCGTTCCATTCCTTTCGGAAAAGTCAAGGAAAAACGTGTACTTTGGAGAGTTTCAGCATGAACCAAGCTTTTCAGAGAAAGAAACATAACGAAGAGGTCTCTACTGAAGTCTAATTTTACAACAGGAGAACCATTTTGTGGACAAGCTAACAGCAGTAAGACCCTATGGTGACTGTAGCATTAATAACTTGAAGTTCGGTTGTGTACTGAATTCTGTGGGTTATTTTATTAGGGTTTTTTGCTTGAGTTTTGTTTGGGTTTTTTTATTTTTTATGGAAGTCAAAAAGAGTTTTAAAGAGCTGCAAAATACTTACAAAACAAATTACAAGTATTTTTATCATCCATGAGAGAAATATGTACCTAGATTCCAGGGTGACACATACTCAGAAATATTCAGAAATTCTTTTTTTCAAAGAAATGGGCTGAGATCTTCAGTAGAAAAATGTAGAACTGTGATTTCTCTCTCAGTTACTGGCAAGGAATGTCAGTTCCTGACTATATCAACCAGAAAAAAAACCTGATATCCTCTACTTAACGACCAGCAAAATTAAAGGAAATTGCACTGGCAAAAACTCCTCTTAAGTAAGCTGGTCATTTTGGATGGTTGTTAAAGAGTGGGGTTTCACCATATGTGCTTTTACGCTTGTATCATCTAACCCATTTATCTTTTTAACAACACTAAAATACTGATAAACAATCGAGATTATACTTCTAGGGTGGAATATATGACATTAAATCCGTCAAGTCTTTTATCTGAGAAAAAATTAATTTGAAAAAGCAAGTATCAAATCTAATACCCTATTGCCAGAAAATCCAATAAATTCTAAAAGTCGGAGGATCCTTCCTGGTAAAAGTGACAGCATCTGAAATACATTAAAAAATAGAAGGATAATTAAAAATAGGTACACTTCAAAAAACAGATTGCTATAAATGTGAACCAAAAAGGCCAGCTACTACATTAAATGATATTACACATTAGTAAAAAAGTAAAACAAGAAAGAACTTGAAAGTAAACATGCATGCTCAGAATTTTGATAATCAACCTTCATGAAAATAGACAGAGTCCAGCTGTGCTTCCTTAGATAATGGCAGATGTTTCTACCTTCAGCTGGTCAGAATTGTTTGGAAATTGTGGGTCTTCTGGAATGAAAGTCTCATCTATTTTAGTATTACTTACAACTGTTATCCATTACTACAACTGTCATCTTCCTTTGCCACTATTCTATTTTATTTGGAGTCTCAGAGAAGCTCTACTTATTCTTCCTGTGGGAGCACTGAATTAGCAGATCAGAGAGCATAATGATTTTAGAAATACTTGCTATTGCTATAATCCTTTAGCCCTCTATTACAGGCATTTTTGTTCCCTCTGTTTTGTTTATAGGCATTTTGTTCCCACTGCATCCTCCACATCCTACACAACAGAAAATGTACAAATACCATAACCACCTTTTCAATGAGCATTATGGAGCAGGTCTACTTAAGGGTCAGTTTTTAGAAAGCTCCATTCACCCTAATACATCTTGCCCATCAGACACTTTTTCTGTTAAGCCTCCTACTGAGAAGACTCCATGTAGAATAGGAGAGGTCAGGGCACTTACGAGCACAGTTGCTTGAATTTTAAAATCTGGTGCAGATAGACCTGAGTTCCTCTGACCATACTCAAAATTGGCCATCTCCAATCAAGAATGATACAGAAATTAAAATACTGACAGAAATCAACTTTCACCATTGCCATGACAGATGTGTAACTGTAGTAAATTGTAAAGAAAATGCAATTTTCTTTTACACAAACTCAGTAAACTATTGTTTATTTTTCTAACTATAATTATCTATATGAATGTCACTGGAGCAAAGGAACAGGATACATAGGGGAGTTAGAATTAAATGGGCACTCCAGCTGTTCTGTGACCACAGTGTAACCATCTTTTAAAATCCCACTACAGGTAGATGCAGCTGCTTTTTCACTTCAGAAATACATACATTAGTTATTCCCAGAGAATTAAACAATTCAGAATAAACTAATAGAAACAACCCAGAAATCACACATGCCAGAAGTTGCAGCTGGTTTCATATTGCATAAAGCCTCCAAAGCCTGTATATCTACTTTAAAAATGTGCAAATGTTAAATCAGTTACAGTATTGTATATACAAAGAAAGACAGTTCTACAGAATTATCCCAATGCTCTTTCTGCAGTGGAAGAAGTCATACCAAGTTGAATGCTCCAATTCCAAGTTTTACTCCTCCTTCAAACTGGTAATACGTTTCATTTTTGCTTTTGTTCCCCTGACTCATCTGTAGCACCTGATGACATTCCCTTGTGATGAAGAAAAAAACGAGGGAAGGGGAAACATGACATAGAAATTTTATTAGTGACTATGATTGATACAAAAATATTCCTTTCTATTTTGAGGGCATTAATGCCACTCCAACTGCTTATATTAATGTTTTCTAATAGCTTACTTGTATATTTGGTAACTTGTCCTAATTTTGAGGCCACCTTTGATAAAGTTGATCATATTTTCATCCTGGAAGAAAAAGATTTAACTGTAAAATATTGTGCATTCATATTACACATAACACATACATAAAAATCCTCCAGCTACATTTACATTTATTTATAAGTTAATGCCATGGGAAACACTGAAAATGTTTTTCAGTTACCAGATCTAAGACTGAAGTAAATACTTGCTCTAAGTTGTCCGGGAAACATTTCTTTGGTGCATGTTACAAATTTTAAAACTGAAGAGAAAAGTGAAAAGGAGAGTCAAGTGTTACTTTTAGCAGAATTTGCAATGGATTTAATTGAACCACAAAAGCTCTCCACCAGATGGTGCTGCAGGAACTGTTAAGAACATTTGGAATGGTCATTCTGACACACACAAGGACACCTACAGAAACTGGCAGAAGACAAACTGAAGAATCCCCTGAACAGATGAAAATCCATTGCTAATCAAAAGTAACTACAAGTATTACTCAATTTATGTGCTTACTAACCTCTAGAAAAATCAAAACAAAGCCACAATGTACTTGTCATCAAAACTAAATTCCTAAAAAGCAAGATATTATCAGTTCAAGGGGATGAAATTTTTTCTTCTAGAATTCACACAAAAGAACATGCGCTGGCGTTTCAGAAATGCACATTTAAATACTTAGGGACAGTATATACAACGTGGTAAATGAAAAAGCACAAAAAAAAGGCCTCAGAACGATCAACCAAAGGAAATTCTGGCTTCCATAAAAGGATCATCATTTCAAAAGACCTCATCCATCTTGTCTGCAAGTCTGAACACCCAAACGAAAGTGTTTCAGTACAAGAATTCTATTTCCCTCTGAGAGGTTACATTTTTGTTATCATCACCATCCTAAGACGAATCACGGTCAGCCAAAGACAAAAAAATATGGGGCAGCACAGCAATCAGCAGAGTAGGGTATTACAGTCAAGAGCAGTACAGATGTGGTGTTTCAGAGAAAATATACATCTAAGGGGTTTTTTATTATTTTATACAGTCCTAACTCACTTCCTTCAACAACTGTTTCAAAATTCTTCTCATGGTTAAAACAGACCTCACCCACCCAACAAAAATAAAGAAGGTTGCTTCCACGTAGTTACTAAAGGAGCAAGCAAGCTATAGGAAAGACTAGCATTCCATTAATAATATTTCCTGATACTTCTGGCCAAATACTGGATCACATAGCTTGTAAGAATTTGCCAAAGGAACTTAATCTGACCTTAGTATCCATGTGCCTCGCTTCTTTCTCATATACTGGAAGAGATTATCTAAAATATATTCAATAAATACTTGTGAAATGCTCACATATATTATATTTAAAAAGTATGACTAACTCCTGTTTTCAGGAAGCAAATTCCAAACTGAATTTGAAAACTCTGTCGCATGAAGTCCCTGAACCACAACCTAAATCAATAGCACCACACAGTATAAAATACCAGATCCTTCTGTGAGATGAATTATTATCTCAGCAATGCTAAGGCATGCCCATTTTATAAACATTCATTACTGTATTATTCCTGTCACTATGTGCATAGAGAGCAAGACTGAATTGGAAATTACGTGTGCGTACCGGCTGTAGTTATGTCAGCTGGGAAACATTCTACCTGTTCATGCAAAAAATGACCTGCAGTTTCAAACAACACCCTTCTTCATACTGGAACATATTTTTATATGGGCACAGGGTGCTGTTCAATATGATGCAAATCATTTAAACATACCACCTTGTATAACACAGCAATACACCTTAGGGTGATACCTTGGTGTCTGAATATCATCTTTGGGTACTCATACAAAGAGAGAACTTTACTGAGCAGCATGGGATTTACCATGCTTTCAATCACTGCCATGAAATAACATTCACTAGCAAAAAAATTGGTTTTAAATATCACATCTATTGTTGGAATGATGTTATATAAGTACTAATCTCCCTCCATTACACAGTCACACAAAATCAAAAATTGGTTTTACCTGTACAAAGGTGAGAGCTGCTTTCTGTAATAAGCATTCAGCATAGCAGATTTCAGCATGCATTTCCTCTATATAAGAAAGAAAAGTTATTTACTATCAGCAAAGTCATTGTCAATATTGTCTTCTTGGGGTCAATGGAACAAACAAAATGCTGCCAAGACAAGGGAAAAAACAAACAAACAAACAAAAAGAAAGCAAAATTCTGCTGTTGCCATTTCAATAACTGCTGAGTAGTAGCTGTAACACGCAAATCCCAACAGAATTCTTCTATATCCCTTCTGCTCCCACAAAACATTGTCAGAGCTGACCTCAGTCTATGGCAAAAGCTATTTGACATTCTGGTAGACGGTCTCCTGTACTTTTCATTGATTCTAAGCTTAACAGCCCATAGCAACTCAGTCTTTCAGCCCTCCTTCCACATCTTACAAGAAGTTCCTGTAGATGAATGGTAACCCTTACAGAGGTTCAGGTTTTTCCTACATCCACTGAGATATTATGAACAGGTTTTCACTAAGTCATGCTTAACAAACTGAAAGCCCCAGGCAGACTTTCTCTCTCCATGCAGCGCTAAAGTACATTTGATTTAACACACATGACACGAGTTGCCCCGCACCCATGCTGCAAGACCAGTCACATGCACAAGGCTGCTGTATGTACAGTGCATACGTGGTGAGTTTGATGTGTCCAAGTATTAAAGAGGATTCTTGTGCCAGGTTAGAAAAAAATGCATACTTGATTCTGCCTGAATCAGAAATAGGAGATCAGCATTTTCAGAGCCATGAACAATGTACTGATACCATTTCCCAAAACACCTTAAGGCAAAACAGACAAGCACAAAACTTGTTAATATATTCAGATTCCAATGCAACTAATGACAAGGATGTACTCCTCTGTATCAATGATTCTTAAACTTTTGGGAGCTGTCTTAAGTCAAAAAAAAGGAATTTCCCTTCAGTCCTATAATGTGTTGTGAAAGGCATTCCTTTCTTAATTCATGCATGCTCAGAGACAAAAAAAATTAGGCTGAATTCTCCACTGAAGCTTTGCATTCAAATTAGAAAAAAAAAAAAAAATTATATACATGGTTTGCATGTTTATTACTGTAAGGTACTACTCAAGTCACAGAATTAAACGTATTTGTACACATTGGTAGGGGTAGTTTTGAACTTTTTTCACTTTTTTATTTTAACTGTATTATTTAACCACTTACCTTCACTCAACTGATCCACTGTCTGTTTAGAAACCAGATTGGACAAGGATTCCACCACTGTGTTTCTTTTCCTGAATCTAAATAAGTTGTGCAAGGAAGAAAAGAAAGCCATACATTTCAACACAAACCTGAATTTAATTATCGGAATTCTTAATCATTTCCAACCAAAATTTACAGAGATTCTTAGCAAAATTATCATCTGTCAACTTTTTCAATTCTTTCACAAGTCTAAAGATTTGTATGCCCTCTAGGATAAAAAGCCTATCCAACATTAAGTGCATGCTTGCAATTTCAATTCATCTACTTTAGATGTATGGCAGCTTCAACCCCACTGCCACTCACCAGCTGCAGAGATGTCTCGGATGCTGGGCAAGACACTTGAATTGAACTTCGAAGTTTTATGAATTGCTTTTTTCTGTTTCTTAAACTTGCACTCAGAATTAGAATGAAAAAAATGAAAAGGAACGGTTTTCAACATAAATGCTTCAGTATTTTATGGTGGTTTATGCCAGATAAAATGCCAAAACAATCACATAGTTAACTTCCAAGAGATCTCAACTGTACATGTTTTAATTCCAGAAACCAATTTTTGACAAAAAATTACAAACAACTCATCTTTATGAAGAAGCTAGAAAAACAGTTCTACACTTAGAAAATGAATGCATTCTGTAAGCCAGGGAGTCACTGATTATAAATACTAAGCATTAGCTTAACATTTGTTTACACTACTCTTCCAACTGACAATTGTGGAATCCTGACAAGAAGACTATGACACTACACATTAATATCAGGCTTACAAGAATTAAGGTACACATAGTTATGCTAATTATTCACCTTTGAATGTTTAATTGCTTTCCCCTTGCATTTTTATGAGTTTTGTGACAGATTAGACCAGAGTACTCATGAATTAAAGTTTATATCCTGCAGAGATGAAATCCTGTATTGCAGTTGTCCAGACTAGAGGAACATCTAATTTTCAGACACACTAAACAACATAGTTCAGATGAAACTGCAAATTGATAGCACATCCGAAAAAGATGCAGAAACTGCCAACATCTTCTCTTCTTCAGATAGCATCTGATAAGGTTTTCTTGTTTCTTTTCTTTTTTGCCATGGCTAAGATGATGATATTAAATGTCTAAACTAACATTTAGCAGTAATTTCTTAAATCATTGTGATAAAATATAGCCTAAACAATATGATGAAGAACCAGTAAAGCAGAAATCTTTTCTATTTTTGTCAGAGGTTTGTTAAAACTTTAGCTTTCACAACCCATTTTCTAAGGTTTTTTTGCTGTTCAAAGGAGGACCAGAAGCAAAATGTTCAGTTGAGATGATTTCTGATGTGAATAATAGCTCTTTCATTTTATAGGAAGCTACACACATTTTTAACAACAATAAAAAAACTTATTTGGTTTTCAGAAGAAACCTTAGTACAAGCTTAATTGTATTAGACTATTGGTTCAATCTTTGGAAACAACTTTTTAAAAAAGACAGTTTTCAAGTTGAGAGGGAAAATTCAAAATATAGGCCTTTAAAGTGCTGGAAAACAAAAAGTCACAGTTGTCAATAGCTCAATCACGAAATGTCAGCTTATGTGTAGGTTTACACAGTGAACCAACTTTTAGTGGCTATTAATACCCAGACAGGACAAGTCTGTTGTGGGGTTGCAGGATTTTGTTTAACATTTTTCATTGTAAGTTTAGTTTAGTTTTGTGTACCTAANGTGGGCTGACCAGAGGGACACACGCAGCAACAGTCTGTTGTTTCCACAATACCATGTGGAAAAATATCTTCACTACTAATAATTGTGTAGTGGGACTTACTCCACCTTAACAAATTTAGACCACTGTGATACAGACAAGAGTCTGCTTTAAAAGCATACAGAGAACTGGGATATTTCACCAAGAATGCTTATTGGATTCGGTATCTCATAGCGGTTGGGCTTGCTTGGGCTTACCTTTGGCAGGTTTGCAAAGCATCCTTCATAGTAGAAATTCCCATTTGTATATCCTGCTGTTCAAAGGTCATTGCAGCTTGCATAACTAAAATCGTGCTGTATCCAAGTGCATGGTACATACTATCTTTGGACCTAGGGAAAACATGAATCTTGTGCATTTAAGCAACATTTTACATTGCAATACAAAATTAAATGCAGAGGCCCTTGTATTAATTTGTGAAGAGACAGAAGAATTAAGCAGCAAAGTAACAGACCTGAGAATATAACCTAGTAATACCACTGTCCAAGAAGCTTGAGTTTAACTACAGCTAATTTTAAGAGATAATATCCTTGGCCTACCACCTTCCTCACTTGACCTCTCCAGAGCACTAAAAGCAAACACTTGATAACTGTGTCATCTTTCTCATGTTTCATTTAAAGCTGTCCTTGAACTTGTTCATACAATACCAACACATCACCCTTAATCCATTCTTACTAGCACCAAACTGCAGAGCAAGAACATTACATTATTAACATGGGCTACACATCCCTCTTGCCAACATGCCTCATATGTGCTCCTTTCAGACACAGACAGGAGAAGAACGGTGGATGGGATTCAGATCCCAGTCCTAAAGATCAGCCACCCAGATTGCCTCCCCACAAAGTCAGAGATAAGACAGTTTTCACCTGTGAACCTCTCCATATTCTTTAATTCCCTACATCTGCACTGCCATGCTTTTTTCTCAGTGGAGGAAAAACAACAGGAGAACAAGGAGAATTAGTTAGAGGATCAAAAGATGAGCTTAAAGATAAACACCAGATCCAAACATATTATGAAACACAACAAAGTGAGTATTCTGGAGTTTTGTTCCAGCTTTTCTGTATTGTCAAAAGCAGTTTCATTGTACAAATTATTTGATCAAAGAGGCATTGAATAAGGTCTTGCTCCCCAGCTTTTCTCCTCTGTATGAGGAAAGACAGTTTGAATGATAAATCCTAACATAACAATTCAATGCTCCATCAACAGTTTTTGAGATTGTTTTAATGATCCAAAAAGTAAATTAAAAAACCCCAAATATGGAGAAATGCTTTCAGATAAAATAGAATAAATTAAACCTACTATCTTCAGAGGCTTTGAATTAATCTTCAGGTACTAGATACTGTCTGTTTACAACAACTTCCGGAAATAACAGAAGCTCACCATGGACGAAGTAGTTCCAGCGCTTCAGAGAACTTATTATTTAGAAATAAGTTCAGTGCCATTGAACATTCTTCCAGAGCACACTTGAGGTCCATTTTGGATGCCCTAAAAAACAGATGCTTAGTTTACTCAAACTGTAAATATAAACAAACAAACAAACAAAAGTCTTTTCCTTATGTAATACAGAAGATCTTTTGTGGTGATTTTGTTTCATTTTGTTTTCAAAATTTGGCTTTTGAAAATCAAGTCATATGCTTAACACTTTATCTATGTTACACAGGTGTAGCCTCTGCTTATTTAAGCGATGTTTATGGCTTTGACCTTCTTTCTTACTGGAGAAATTCTCAACATTTATCACTGTGTCTAAGCTCTCAGTCTTTCCCATCAGTACAAATGCTGTTCCAGACCCTGTATTCATATCAGAATCTCAAAAGAGGTCACATCACAAGATAATATCTTCATCAAAAAAAAGCACAGACATTCATTCAGCAAAGAGGTGTACTACAAAGAGTCCTGTTAGAAACCTGTAGATATGCCAATAGCTTTTGTTTGTCCTAATTCACTTCAAGTAAAAGCACTTGCACTTGCTTAAGAAGCAGCCATCTCAACAAATCCATTCTTTGGCCAGTTCTGCCTGAAATACTCAGGAGCACTCACAAATTATTCCGTGGGCCAAAATGGGGACAAACTGACAATCATGGTAGTGACACACAGCTAGAAGCTACACAGCCAACAATGTGCACAGCTGGATCTGGAAAAGATAATCTCTCCACAGCTTTAAAACATCAGGTTTAAACTAGATAATGGGCTTTCTCCGAGTAAGGTTAAGTGGTAAGCAGTGGTAAGCAACAGATCATGTCAATGAGATAAATATTTAAGTACTGAACAGAAGAGAAGAACTCTAAAGGAGGAATTTAAGAAGAGAACAGAGGAGTGTAGCTGCTTTAAATCTAACAGTAACACACACACAAAACAAAGAGAGACGTGGACATGAAAATATGACTAGACAGGGGGCTTTTTTACCCTCCAAAGAACAGTGTTAAAAAATAAAAAATGGCTTGCTTATAAAGACCAAATATTTTTTAAATAATTCAATTTTATTAGCTAATTGCAGGAATACCATCTACCAGCAAAAAAAAAAAACCAACAACCAAATAAGTATTTTTAGCTAGATTTAAAGGCTGATTTTCTTCCTAGTACATAAGCAAGGACCTGAGATAACACACCATTCCTAACCCCTGTGTGTTCCCATGCTTCTGTGTCTTCTTTTCGCATTTGTGTTTAACAAACCTCTTTCACTTGGTCCATGCCTAGTTAGATTACTCATTCCATTTGCTCTGCCTTTCCTGCTAGGAAGAATGGGTTAATTGCTTTCAAAAGTTTTTCAAGAAGGTAAAAAAACGGGGTGGAAGGAGAGTGGGGGAGGGAATTTTTCCTTCCTTTAAATACCAAATTGACACTGGTTGTCTTTAGTGGCAAAATAAAAAAAAACACCACCACCACCACATCAGTAACCAAAGTTCATCCTACTAGACAGCAACGAGTTTTTATTTTTTCATATTTGCACACTACAATTATTTTGTGACTAGCACTGAAGCAGTGACCTATTTCAAGTCTCTTCCCATACAAATGCCAGGGTCCGTACTAAGGTGAGTGGAATCTTCAAAATTACAGAGGACAAATGGCCTTTTTGGTCCTCTCCCCTTTGCAGGCATGATTACTAACTTTGTGGCGGACCAAGAGCTCTCTCAACTATGGGAAAAGAAAAACCCCAAGTGAGGCAATGTTCTGTTACACACAATATGGAGAATATGAACAGTCATGTGAAGTCAAGAGAGGGAAGAGAATGGCAAGCAAGACATGTAAAAACCACACAGTTCATAAAACAATCTGAGGGAAGGCAGATCACGGGTAACTACAGGTAATTTAACAACTGATGACTGCTGTATACACTTAGTTTCAAAATATTTGTGTTCAGCCTAAAAAGCATACTCTTCCCATGTGAGAAGCAACAGCGGAGAAATAGTGTTACAATACTCTATCACTGTAGCACTAGTTACCCTGACGCTGCCTATATGAGACCAAAGTCTGCAGACAACGCAAATAGTATTCCTTAAGTTATTGTATCTACTGTTTCCTGCATCAAACACGCTTATGAAGTCACTCTGCCACTTCAGATATAAAACTTGGGAAGCTAGTTTTCTCAAACTGTTATTTCTGATAAGTGAATCATATTCTCTACCAGAGAACTCCTGATTCCTGTTTCACTACTCTTCATTTATATTTTCTACTGTTTTCCTACATTCTGCAGCAGACGAACTTAACCAGAAGGATTCATTTCAACTCAGATTCATAACTTGATACCAGAACAGTCAGAAGAAAGGAGCACACTGACTCAGAAGCAACTTGGCTATCTTTGCTGGTATTTCTATAAGGAGGCTCAGAATAAGCACATTTCCTCTTCTACTCCCAAAACATCACCAACCAATTTCTACAGCAAGTTACCAGACTGATGAACAGTTCAGGCAGTAATGCTGACTCACACTCTCTTTCTGACTCATGTTGTTTTCCTTCTATCTTATTTTTTTCCCTACCACCACATAGTTTTCCTGGAATGGACAGGAATTTTATACATTTTAGCACATTGGATGAGCATATTCTTTAATTTATCCCAGAGCAGATTGGATTAACACTGCTTCAGTGATATTATTATGGATTTTACATCTGGTGTCACGGTTTAACCCCAGCTAACAGCCAAGCTCTCTGCAGCCGCTCGCTCTCTCACTCCCCCACCAGCCGGAACAGGAAGGGTAAAAGCTGGAAAACTCATGGGTTAAGATGAAGAGTTTAATAGGGAAAGCAAAAGCTGTGCACACAAGCAGGGCAAAACAAGGAACTAATTCATTACTTCCCATGGGCAGGCAGGTGTTCACCCATCTCCAGCATAGCAGGAGCCCCAATCACAGGTAACAGTGACTTGAGAAGACAAACACCATCACTACAAATGTCCACCTTTCCTCCTTCTTCTCCCAAATTAATACACTGAGCACGATGTCATATGGTATGGAATAACCTTTTGGGACCCAGTTTGGGTCACCTGCCCCTGCTGTGTTTTTTCACAATCTCCCACATACACACAGTCTCCTTGCCAGTGTGACTACATGAAAAGCAGAAAAGGTCATGCCTGTGTGTAAGTCCTGATCAGCAGTAACAGAAACATCTCCATATTATCAACCCTTTGCTCAGCACAAATCCAAAACACAACCCCATAGCAGCCACTGTGAAGGTTAATTCTACCCTGGCCAAAATAACACTTATCCACCCCTTTATTCCATACCCTTTATGTCACGCCAATTTTTACGCTTCTCAATATCCCATCACCTTCCCTACTCATCTATTTTGATAGATATACAGACAGACATTCACCTAGTCTGTGGAACACCTCTGTCAAATGTTCATAAAATGTCCACCAAAAAAAAACGTTTGTTGAATCCATGCAGCTGTCCTTCACCCTTTCTAACAGTTTTCCAACCAGGGAGTGATGTCTTGCCACAACTTAGCAGCCCAGATGGGCTTACCCCTAGGCTGCCAGCTATTCTGGTTCCATTGCTGCCACCACCCCCACAGGGCCACCCTCCATGAATCAGTACAGAGATTTAAAAAAAAAGCATTGGCCATTTCTCTTCTTCAGCAATGTCTAAGACCAACTGGATGGCTTTCATCTCTGCATATTGACTCAATTCATGTTCTCCTCCAGCAATTTCTGTGACTGGTCACAGGGGACTCCATACATCCATACAGCTGCTCTCCCACAAGACAGAAGGATTCATCAGTAAACACAGCATATTGCTTCTCAATTTCTGGAAATTTATTATGTCTTTGCCTTCTGGCCAGCCTATGATTAATTCTAAGCTTCCTGGACAACAAGGGTTTCCCATCCAAACTTTTTATGTGATCAGTGCAACCCCTATACTCCATGTAGCATCTGCCTCATGATGATTGCACCCTTTGAGCATCCAACTCAATGCAGATAACTGTGGTGCCAGAAGCTGTGTTTCAGTACCAATCATTTCTGATGCAGCTAAGACACTTTGAAAGCTGCCACTATCTCCTTTTCAGTTAAGAGTATAGGGGGCTTCAGATACTCTGTATGCTCAGCTCCAAAAACCTGGAGGTCAGCTTCAAGACTCCCCTGGTGCTTTCTGCCAGAGGTTCCAGGTAGGTCCATTCTCTCCGGCTGCAATAAAAAGCATGTTTTTACATCTTGCTCTGTTCAGACTGGCCCGAGGGCTACAGCATGAACTATTTCCTACTTGATTTGTTCAATGGCTTGTTGCTGTTCAGGGGGCTACTTGAAATCGTTCCTCGTCCAGGTCACTTGATAAAGAGGGCTTACAAGCCGACTGCAAATTAGAATGTGCATTCTCCAAAACCCCACAACACCTAAAAAATCTTGTCTTTTTCTTGTTAGTTGCTGGAGACATCAACCATTGGGACCAGACAGTGTCCATCTTGACATTTGATTCCTAAAAGCTGTATCCCTTTACCTTATACTGTTTTATGGCAAAAACTTTTAAAAGGATTGGATTATTTGCATCCTTTGCTCAAAAACTTCTTCTGTTGCATTTTCTCACAAAATGGTATCACTAACACATTGCAGGTGTTCCAGAGCTTCA
>VXBB01007642.1:31824-53935 GCA_013399915.1 Illadopsis cleaveri | reverse complement strand
GGCAACATGGGCCCCACAACCAATGAGCCCATGTTTGGCCACATTAGCTAAAGCAATTAACCCATCTACCCTTTGTATACTCATGACAAGTCCTAGTAATCCATTTCAGACATGTCTAGTTGGCATTCCTTTGACAAGGTAGAATGGAACAAGTTATACAGTCAAACAGTTACACGTGATTGTACAACTCCAGGTAAGAGCAGATGATCGTGGTGTTTGGGATCACGGCAGTCTAATGCTGGCCAGTCTGTGGAGTGGTACCTGGGCAATACTGATGGAGGCATGAGAAAAGCAAGTAGCTTCCCTGCTCTGTCACCTCAAAACCTGGATGTACTAAGCCCTGTAAAAATTCCTGTGTGTTTTTACCTTAATTATGCTAATGATCCAAACACAGACAACACAGGGGTTGACATAAGTGGCACTGGCATTCATTGTAATGCTTCTGCCTTGTACAATTTTACTACTCCCTCAAAAATCACAACAGATTGTGCAATAAGTGCAATAAACTTGCCTGATAACATATTTTTAATATGTGGCAACAGAGCATGGAAGGGCATTCCAAGTAACAGTCGGAGGTCCATGTACTTTGGGTGGTTTGACTGTGTTTCATCCCAGTCTCAAAACTCTAACCAATTGGACACTATGACATAGGCGAAATAAACGTAATGCTAAGTCAATTTAGCCCTGACTGTAACCCTGAGGCTGAATTCTGGAATAGAGCAAAGAGACTTTTTAGTTCCTTTAGTGAGCCACCTCTATTGATCCTGCACATGCCTTGAATAAAATTAATAAACCAGGTGTTGGCTTACAAAAGAATGTAATGCTCCTAGTAATGCTTTAAGAGGAATGTTAATAGATGTCGACTCAGTACCTCATGCAACACAGCAAAAAGTGTAGCAATAGACTTTTTACTGTTAGCCCAAGGATACGGATGTGAAGAGCTCACAAGGGAATGCGCTTCATGAACCTGGGTGACCACTTCAAATCCATTCACAAAAACATCCAGGAACTGAAGGAGCTGTCTGAAGAACTGCAGCAAAACCAGGGATGAGATCCTTTCGGCCTATTCTCCTGGCTGGGGAGATTTAATTTCAGACCCTGGGTCAAACGTGTAGTTAGTTTCACTGTAGTAGACTTCACACCATTTTTGATAATTATGTTACGTTTATCATGCGTGTTTTCTTTTATTCAACGGCTTATCCACCAGAATGTAAAGCAGGTAATGCTTATGCAGACACACTGTACTAGCTTTGCAATACTTAGTAAAAAAGAAAGGGGGAGATACAGGGAAAAAAAAACAAAGGGCACTTGTAATTGAGAGCGAAGAGCATTTACTTAGAAAGAAAACACTATTCAGTCCGGGCAGCAGACATGTAACAAAGTTTTAAAAAATGTAACAATTAACAAGTACACAGTAGTTTGCAGAAAGAACTATTATATAACCATTTATGAGAAAAGTCTGATGTGCTATTGGGGAATTGATCACAAATATTATTGGTTAGCAAGCTTATTAACAATTACACTATTGGCTTTCCAGGCTCACACAATTCTAACCCAATGATGAAAATATTATAAAAGCTGTGTACATTTCTAATAAATGTTTCTGGTTATACCATGACAGGGGACCATGTTTCTTTCATGCACGTGCAACCTCAGGCATATGTAATAACCTAAAGCTTCCTAGGTCTATTAGGAAAAGCAGAAGTAGACAAACTTGTTCAACAACACGTCTGGACCTGTTCTAGAAAGATTTTAAGTTATAATTTGATATACAGATATGTTTTAACACCTGCTATTTTGCACAAAATACTTTAACCTTCACAAAACACAGTAGACTGCATGTAGATTACTACCAAAATAAAGCAAAAAAAAATTTAAACCCACAGAAACAAGGTACTCTTCTCAAAGCCACTTGCAATATAATAAAACACCAAAGAACAGATGTAGCAGGATCTCAATTGTTCCCAAAATTAATTTCAGTATCAGTTTATAAATATCAATCACTTATAGGCAGGACTAAAACCAGATAATAGTGAAGGTACAGTAAATGTAATTACAGAAATTACTTACTGAATGTAATTCTGGAAAAACGTCCTCCATGGCAAAGTATTCCATGAACGTTGCAAATCCTTCATTCAGCCAGAGATCATTCCACCATTCCATAGTTACCAGATTTCCAAACCACTAGAGAAGACCAAAACCACCATTATTTTCTTGAAATCAATATCAAATGAGAAGTACTCCATCCATTCTCTGTCTTATTTTGTGGTAAAATGAAGGTCAGTCAAAACCACAGTAAAGTGTCTGCAGCAACAACTCCTCAAGCATGGCACGAAGAGTCGCACTCTGCCTGTTGTGCTGTAGAAAATACACCTGCAGGTTTTCTGAACAGATACAATGCACAACCCAGTCACAATGAGGGGAAGGGTGAATTTAAGGACAGAATTGCACGTAAAAACCAAAGACATTAAAAAAGAAAACAATAACCTTGCCAGACTAGTACCTGATGGGCAAGTTCATGTGCTATCACTGCAGTTACTAGCTTTTTATCCCTTGCTGAAGAAGTATTATTGTCAAATAAGAGTGTTGTTTCTCGGAAGGTGATCAAACCCCAGTTTTCCATTGCTCCAGACTGAAAATCAGGAATTGCCACCAGATCTGGAAAACAATTGGTAGAAGGTTTTGAAAATTTCTGTTTAAAGCAGTCCTGTCTTTAAAGCTTACCTATTATATGACATAATCATTACAATGATTATTAAAAATTTTTAAAACCATGATTTAAAAAAATTCATTATTTGAACCCTCTGGTGCAGATATACACTTCAATCTCAAGTACAGAAGCCCCACAGATTTATAACAATGTTTCTCTAGCAGTACTCTGACGCAAACAACTTAAAGAGACCCGGCCTATGGATCCTGCATGAACCAAAGTAACATGAAAATGAGATGCCCTGAAAAGGACACTGCTGAAAAGTAGCGTCTTAGAAGACTGCATTTCACTACCTTTCCAGTCAAACTAATGCATGTAGAGGAGTCAGGCTGCAGATCTTGAACTTGTGAACATGGAACATCATTCACAGACTGAGAATTTCCTCACTACCAAGCTGAGTAACACCAAAGAATTTCTTCTTCTATAAAAATATAAGCAATCTGGCTCCAAAAGCACATACAAGCTTTCCAACCTGGGAATCACTTAGTACTTGCACCCAGACAAACACGTAATTAGTTTTTCAAATTATTTAATAATTTAATAATTGTAATACTTCTTAAAAAATGAAAATTCCCATGCATTTTTCAGATCAGAGCTTCTTTTTTTTTTTCTTCTCTTTTTTTTTTTTTTTAAGTCCTAAAGAACTTACCTAATTTTTCAAGAGGGTATTTCATTAAAAAGTATTTTTGGTAAAATTCCAGAAGCTTCACTGCTGCATCTAGGGCATAGCCAACTTGGTTTAGATGCTGTGGTATGGCATAGACAGATACCTAGTCCAAACAGAGAAGAGAAAATATTTTGAAACTTACAGCTACAAAAGATTTAGAATTGAAGGAGGAATTGGCAGGAGTTTCTGAAGCAGGTAAGACATATTTTTGCGAGTACATACACAAATTATGCACAGTAGTTATGAAGCTGCTCATAAAAAGCTGATTTTTCTTACTAGAGCTTATTAACTAGTCAAAATACAGGGACACTGTCCTGTGTGCATGCAAGAACAATTCAAGGATGACTGCTTTAAGGAACCTGTTCAAGAAAGGTCTACATGACACAAACTTTTAAATCCCTCATGAGTTATTAAGGGAGCCTCCCTGTACACCTCAACTAATCTTTAGGCTACGATAGCATTTATAGTGTGATAGCAGTAGTATAATCTACAAGAAATTCTCTCAAAAAGTAGTAATTGGCATAAAGCTCATCCTTATCTAAGGTATGGCCACATTACACACGACGTAAGACGCATTTATAAAAATTGAGAGGTTACAGTCTCCCCCTGTTCATGTTGAATTGTCTGTATCAAGGAAACATCTTTGATTAGGTTACAGGTAGATTCATGTTTAGGACACCCTTTCCTATACAAACAAAGAAATACATGGAGAACCACATTCCAGTTCTATAAAAAAGGAATCCCTCTTCTTGTGCTATAAATTAGTTCAACAAGTGACATTTCAAACAGATGGAAAAGGTCACCTTTTAATTTTTGAGTTTGAATGAAGCACATATAAATAAGAATCTAGTCTAGTGATCCTGGAGTACAAAAGCATTATTTGCTGCAAATTCTAAGCTCAAAAAGAAAATGTAAGAGCCTCCCAGGATCATCTGGAGTTGAAAAAAATCTCATTGCATTATGAGCAATGAAGTAACTTTACTTCAACTCTACACTATCTTAAAGCTTTCATGACAATAAACTTCTTCTGTGTGAAGCTTATTCTTTGGATTTCCCAGCCACAAATTGCTTGAAGCCTTCTAAGTCTGTATTTCCTGGGAAATGTCAATATATGCTTCCTTTTTACTGACTTCCTTGGCCTGCTAGACACTGATGAGACTACTTCAGACTTACTAAAAGCCTGGCCTTACTTGGTATTCTTACGCTTTCTCCCTTCAAGGTAGCAAGTATCCTTAATAAGATTAAAATACTGATAAATTAAAGAAAATTACAAAATTAAAAATAATAAATAAAAGATAAGTAAGAAGTATTCCTATTAAGTTAAAAAGTTATCTGCCTCAAGGAACTGACTGTATGGTTTTACCAGAGTACAGTTCAAACACAGACCTGAATAAAAGCCACAAGGTGGAAAAAAAAGTGTAACAATATGTTCTATTCAGCTTTCATTAGACATACTTGTCTAGATCAGAATCAAATCCTGTCTAGTATCTTTACTTGTGTTTGTTTACTGGATTAAAGAGTGGGCTTCTCCTTCTACAATGCCACTAGCACTACTCCCTCTGGATTTTTCTAGGTACATAGGCACTTCTGACATTTCACCACAAAGGGGCAGTTTCTGCTAAAGAGTAATGGAAGTCATTGCTGCCATGAAACTTCTGCACTTTCTAAAATAAGATTAAGGAGCATCTACTAATATTACCACGTTTATTATTTAGTTGCTCTAACTGCATACATTGTAGAAATACCCCATACCCTTGTAAAGGAAAAAGCTCAAGCAGGACCCACTGCTTGATGTTTGCAACCTTTGGAAAAACAAAATTAAATAATTGTATTTAAGTGACTAAATGCGGATTTAAAGTCAGCCTAAACTTGCTTTATGTAGGGCATGAGATTTTAGATATGTTAACTTGGCAGGTACAGAAAATTTTTGTGGCATTGCTTGAAACCACGTGTAGGTGTTCCTGGAAACTTGTCACATTTCTTTACATCCTCAGAACAATGCCTGGTTTGCATGACATTACTAGCCACAGAAGAACCAGTGAAAAGAAGAGTTCAAAGCTTCCAGCTCTGAAAGGTCTTAGGAATTTTACATTTTGTAAACTTCTACTGTTAACAAGACCTGATGCAGATCCCCTTGCTGTGAAAGTATACTCCGTCTGGTATCACCTCAGTCACTTTATAACATATGGCTTTTGTCCCCTACCTAAGATGAGTATAATGAAACCAAGAAGACAAATAAATTTAAAAAGAGACGGAGTTTGCTTGCTGGTTCGGGCACCTTTTTGGTTTGTTTAGTAGCCTCGTCAGTTTGGGAGGAGCGAAGTAGAACTTAACGCAAAACAAACACATACCAGGGTCCCATTAGTTTCTCTGCTGATGTTTTTCAAGTCTGCAACAACAAAAGCTACTAGATAGGTGCTCATCTTCAAACTCACAAAAAACTCATCCTGAACAATTCCATTTGTCACAGGTGTAGTGGCTTTCTGCAGGGGAAATGAAGTATTATTAATGCAGACAAAAGAACATTAGGACATAAAATAAGTCAATTTTAAAGAATTATTTCATGCTATGAACAGTCTATAGGCAAGCTTATGTAATATCATTATATTTTTGTTATATTTCAGTGAGATTGATGATACTTACAATAATGTAACAAACTTAAGAAGATGTGAGACATTTACACTTATATACACAAAAATTATTTGTCGAGTTTTATTATGTAGTATTACCTAACAACTAGTCTATTGCAGAAACTAATCTAATTTGGTTAGCATTTAAATTCCCAGTATAATCCAAAGTCAACACAGATCAGCATTAATTCAAGGGAGTGTTAGGGTAGACCAGAGACACCAGTAGTTCAGCACAGCCTACTAAAAATACTGGTGTTACATGAGTTAAATATTTGTCTCTTTCTGTAAGTCTCAGCAATACTAGGTAACCAGACATCCTTACTATTTCAAAACCGAACAAAATATTCCTCAAATGCACTTTTACGAATCAAAAGAGAATGCATTTTAAAAACTCAAGAAAACCTAAAATCTGTTACTTCAAAGCAAAAACATGTCCGGCTTAAACATACACTGACAAAACGAACTGTCTGCCCAGTTTTCTGAGCACACAGTATGATACCATGCAGAACTAAGATACTGTACCTCAAATTACTTTTTGTGTAGTTTTCTTTAATAATAGTCCTAGAAAAGCATGCTATATGCCTTAAAGTACTTTTCTATGTATTCCTTCACAAATGTAAAATACAAAAAGAATAAAGCAAAATGTTTAAAACCACTACAGTGCAGAATACTAAAGGTCTAGAGAGAGAGATGGCAGTCTATAAACTCTGGACTTCATATATGATGAACCCACAAACATTTAAAAACCAGCAATAACCTTAGTTTTAGACAAGATCATTTGAAACCAAACAATGTTTTGACATTTAACTGTCACTGAAAACTGTCAGTCTTAAAGAGAAAATGGATTTTTAAACTTGAAGATATAATCACTATAATAATTTAATCTGATCATTACATATGAGCAGAATGCCATCTTTGAACTCCTCCAGTGAATTAATAAATTTATTACTTTATTACAACTCTCGTTTTAAAAGGAGGTGACAGTCTCTTTAAGAAAATCTTCTGCAGCTGCCAATGAACTGGTTTAAAAATTAGTTATCCTCACTAAAAACAAACAAATAATAAAAAAATCACCCCCAAACCAGGACAAAAGGTAGCTCCACAGGCCCAAAATATGCAGTTTATTTCTAGCCTTAATCCACATCAGACACTACATATTGCCATGTTAGTGAAGGACACACTAGCTGACAAGGCCTACTTCTGAGATCTCTTGCTCATGTCGGTATAGACAATTATTTCAGCAATGTCTGCTGCACACATCATAAAATATTCTGAGTTGGAAGGAATCTACAAGGACCGTGGAATCCAAGTCCAAGTGAATGGCCCAAATGGGGCTCTAACCCACAACCTTGGCATAATTAGCACACCCTGCTCTGACCAACAGAGCTAACTGTGGGTGTATGCAGCAGTGCTAAACCATCATTTACTTTCTGTACATGAAGAACTTGGGAAGCTGTTGAAAGATGCCTTAGCCACTTGCCCAGCTCCTAGCAGAGGAGAGTGAGTGAGTTTCTTGTTTACATAAAACAGAGGAGTGGCCCACCAGAGTCCTTTTCTTCTTGTAAGTGCTAAGAATCACTACAAATCCAAATAAATGTTCACACACTGTGAAAAGATACTACTTAATAAGGTTGCAATCATTAGCTTGGTTTTCAAAACCAAGGCATCTGCATCAGCACCTGAGCTTTAGACAACTTCTGAACCCAAGCCCATAGTGTACATAAATGTACCAGCAACACCAAAGGTGTAATTTTCTCATTACTGATTAGACCATTGTCAGCAGTGAATTTCTGCTGGGTGATAAATGGTGGTAATGTTTTGATGACAGAATACCTAGTTCAGACACAGACTAGGTACTGTTAGTCTTTCTCATCTGTCTAAATGAATTAGCCTTCCATAAAGGCTTGTCCAAAGGTGTAATAGCATAAAACACCACCATAAAATTCAGATACTTGAAGCTCTTACAAGATTTTGTCTGAAAAATTCTAGCTGAAGGAATCCCTCATTCACATTCTGGGGCTGACTCTGTCTGTATTCATACCACACCTCCCCTCATTTAGCCACAGAAGCACATCCTTCAAGATCAGGCATATCTTTCACATACACTGGTGCTAGTTAGACAAACTACTGCCAAAGGTACTCCAGTACTCTGCACAAGTGCAGCAGCAGCAAACACAGAAAACTCAAAAGCAAACCTTAAGGGCTGTTTAGACCAATGTCACCAACAACATAACCTTTGCAAAATAATTTTTCACTTAATTTCAACAGAAATCCTTAAGTCATTCAACTGTCTGTCAGTAACACGGTACACTGTGCAAAGCATTGAGCAGTTATTTTCCCTACAAAGTTCAAGTCTTTGGTCTTTGAGAACAAAACAGTTGATAAAGTCATGTAGTTTATAGCTTACCTACTCAGGTCAATCCCCTGGACATTATTGCAATAAAAACACAGTCAAAACCACTGAAACAGATTACCTAGGCAGCAGCTTTACTAAAATTCCCCCACAAAAGCAGGTACCTTTGGCATATTTGACAGAGTGGAAAGTTTCTCATCCCTTTTGATCTTGATTAAAAAAGTAGCTTTAAGTGCTGGTTCATCAAAGCATGGAAAAGCAGACCTTGCTGCCAGAGGTTCAAACTGAGTTGCTGCAAACCACCTTACAGGAAGAGCAGAGAAGAGCAAATAAGAATTATTAAAAGCACAAATGTCAGTTTATTTAGGATAGAACAGTCATTTTCCTCAAAAACATTCTAAGACTATGTTATGGGAATAGCTTTTTGAACAGTAGATGACAAGGCTGGGCCAGTTAGAATAAATGTTTCATTCACAATTTTTTCTTTAAAACCCAGTAACGTACTTATTTGAGGAGTAATCTTCTTGGCTATTTTTTGCTTTCTGAACAAAGAAGAATGCACCTGGAATAACACACAAAACAATCGCCAACATATAAGTCAGCTAGTTTCCAGAGAGAGGGAACAAAAAGAAGATTGAAAAATTAAATTAGTGAGCATGCCTACTAAGTAAGAGTTTGGAAACCTCTGCAGTAGATGGGACTGCAAGGAAGCTTTTTCATCTAATTGCCAGGCCATTTCCTGCAGATGTTGCCACAGTTCATCTAACTGTATCCCTGCTCCCTGTGCAGGCTAGTAGATGGATTCTGTCCAAGTTCATGTACTGTTTTGTCTCTAATCCAACAGCTATTCATATCACAAGAAGACTTCTCAGGAGCCTACGTTCCTTCTCCACTGTTTTTATACTAACTAGCCACAGAAATTACGGAGAGCACCTCTGACTTCTGCACCTGCAAGACAACACAGAGTTTAACAAATCTACTAATTGAAATATTTACTGCAGCTAAATGGAGAAGATGGTACACATTGTGCTTTTTTTTCCCCTTGTTTTTCTTTATAACCTACTGCCAAGCTACCCATAAGTGTTCGGGTTTATTTCTTCCGCACCATGATTCCAGCTTTTTCAGATATACAGTTCTTCTGAGAAGGCATAGTGCTGACAAGCCACAAGATTAAACTGCATTCCTGCTTTCAACTTCTCAGTCTTTTCTTCCCCCAATAAATTAATGCAGTTTCACCCCAAGATTGTGCAGAAGAAAAACAAAGAATAAAGAACGATTCTACATAAAAATAGAAATAAAGCCCAATTTATTTATTTTTTATTTTGCTTTTGGCAACAAGTTAAGTGAGTTATTTTGCCATTTGGTAATTCTACATTTTTGTGACAATATAAAAAAATATTCAAAATAAAATAAAACTAAACTAAAATATATTTTCTTGCAAAATCAGCTTGATAGTTTGAGTTTTATACAGAAAGTGCAGCAACAAAAGAGGTTATCAGAGTAGTCTGTATTTGTAAAACTACAGACAACAGTCTCCTTTCTGCCCCTGCAGTTTATTTCTAGACTTAATCCACAAGGCAAGGCAATGGAAATGATGAAATCACTAGAGAGTTATCTGAAAAGTATTAACTGAAAAACATACAGGTTAAAACACGTGTTACATCCTGTTCCTGAACAAAGGCAGGTAGCACTGGACTGAAGGGGCACAAAACCTCAAAAACTAACTCACAGATCATATTTTTTCTCTGTGAACTATTATGCATTCTCTTTCTACTACAGTAAATGGAAAAAGAAAAGAAAGCTGCAGCTACATCAGAATAGGAAAAAACCCACTAAGTTTCAATCATTTAGGTGATTTTTGTGCCCTACACCCCCTGCACTCTTTTGCCTGCTAACTTCATTGGAATGCATGTTCTTAATGCTTGCAGTAAGTTGCTTAGCTGACCCACATTGCTTTTTCTGTCTCTTTTTTTATTGCACCACATTGTTCCTAGAAGATCTGCATGGATAGTTACTTGCCCACAAAGGCATGAACACTCTTAAGTACATGACTAGCATAAGGCCCATTTGAAGTGGAGAGGGAGGGCCAATTTTTAATAATCTTCTTGATAAAAAGCACTAATTTACTCTTTGTAAAAATAAGTGCGATGCTTCCCCTTTCTCCAGTTTCACCTGAGACTTTGACTGACTGCCATGACTTTTTCATTTATGATTGAGAGTGTCTTGGCAATGACATCCTCCCTTAGGACTGTGTGAGGCATCGCTTTGGAACCCATTGGGTTCCTCTGGTCCTCAACCTAGCCTCTTCCTATGATGACAGGACTTGGTTTCCTCAGTCCCTGTCCTGAGGCTCAAAGGCTCAAGAAATGTGGGAAGAATTACCAAAAAGAGAAACTAAAAATTTAACAAACCAAAAAAGCCACACTACAACTACCTACAACCTCCACACTGAAGTATATTTCAGTGCAGGAGAGGCTGCCCTGACTTAAGGAACTCATCCATGAAAGACATTTTTCAGGCAGATTAAGCAAGAGATTAAAGATCGATCTTTCTCAACAGGAATAAGTTGCATAAAATGTCCAATAAAAAAGCAACATTTTTACTTCTGTCATCAAAGCACACTCCAGAAGTGACAGAACAGAGAAGCTGTATTAGTGGGCGTACCTTTGCTTAGAGTTCTCATCCTTGTAAGAAATTTTGTAGAAGCCATAGTAGGTGTCTGACAAATTAGATGAATATTCCATGTTGACAGTGTAATTCTGTCCTGCAAGGAGAGCATCTGGAGTCATGAGTGCGATCTGGTCGTGCAATGGATATTCCAGGAATTCAACTGGCTTGGCTTGATGCCCTTGTGCTGAAGTAATTGTTGCCTTGGTGATATTAAGTCCTGAGCTGTGAAGTACAATCTTCCGAGTTACGTGGAGGATGTTGACCACTATTTTTACAGAGCCTGCAAATTTCAGAGTAGTTAAATTTGGCTGCAAGACAAGATCATAGTGCAGTGGTACAACATCAGGAGGAAGCCTATTTTTTGCCCATGGAAATAGTTTTCCATTGGTTGCCAGAGGGTATATTAGTTCCATTGTATGATTTTTTTTATGGCAGCCTTCTTTGGTAAATGTACACTTGGGAAGAAGATAAATCACTATTATTAATGAAAATGCAATCACAAAAACAACTGTGCAAACCACCATGGTCCTCGTAGAGGGCACTGAGCATGATCCATTTGGATTTTGCCTATATATGGACATGTTATTCTGCAGACCCGAGCTTCTGTTCATGAAGGACATCCCCAACAATTTTGCTGATGACTCATAATCCTCTTCGTCATCATCCATTTCATGCTCTCCAAGGCCACGCACCAAGAGACGGGAGCTTCTTGGTTCATATTCCACTTCATCAGGCTCCAGTGGATGTAAACAAGGCTCTTTTGCCAAGTCAACCACATCAGGCTCCTCTTCAAACATACTGTTTTCAATCATATTCCTGGGTAACTGGATTCGATCTGAAAAAGAAAGGACCATAAATTACATCATAAACAACAGGCTTGAGTGTAACACCTCAAAGATATTTCACTGAATTACAGAATGGGAAACATCTTTACAGTATATACCATCAAGATCTCTCCCATTTTCTCCCCTGAGTTTGTTTCCTGGGAATATTTTTATGCTTTTCTGCCTACTGTAATTCTGCTTTCAGTATCTTCAAAAGGATGCTTTCCTTGTGCATAATCAAAAGCATCTTACATCATAACTGGAGGCCAGCTGTACCACTGCACTGCTCTCCCAGTCCACTGATGTCCCTGACTTGGCTGCATTTCCTCTACTCCAGTAAACTATATTTGTACTCAACTAAATTCTTTAAGTTGGATTATTTCCTATGTTGCACAATAAAGCACAGCAGCCAATACAGTTCTAGAAGTGTTTCAAATATGCAGCTTTTTGAGTTTTTTAACAGAGGAGAAAATCTGCCAATGCAATGACAGTCACGCAAACAAAACATCCACTTGATATTTTTAAACTTAATTTTTCACAAACATTGCAAAAAAAAAAAAAAACTCACACAAAAATAGCAGTATAAAAATTATAATTCCAATTGACATCTTCATTTAAGATCTAGCTGATACAATCGTTGAAACAATCCACTCATCTAAGAAGTCAAATCAGTTCCAGTCAGACTGTTTGCCTCCATAAAATTGGTCCTTTACAGATAATTAACCAGTGAATATAAATGAGGAATTGAAATTCATACCAAATTTTAAAATCACATTTTTATAGCATGCAGTTACATTTTAATGAAACTTCTGATCATATCTATCACTTATCATGTAAAAGGTTATCTTTTAGCTAATTAGTCTCCCATCACAGTTTCTATCCAAGGGACTAGACAATACTTTTGCCCAACTTCAAGCGTTCAGAAATGAATCTAATCTCTTTCAGACACACATATCTACTGTCAACTGAACAATATTCACATCACACCTCTATCTTCGACATTATTTGTTTCCAGAGGAAGAAAGCTGATTTTTGCTCTGGATGTAAACTTACTGCAAAGTAGGCTAACTTTTATTAATTTTTGGCAAGAACGTACATTTTGCCAATCTAAAAACAACAGGGAATATAACTGTTCCTCCAATGTATTATTTATTTTATTTTTAATTTTATTAAAGTCATGTTTCTATATGGCTGAAAATCTCAAAAGTGAATTTAAAACATTTTAAAGAAAAATGGCAAGAATATTTTCAAAGCAGATATACTAAGTTCCTCAACATTCACTGTAAGTGTATCAAGACTTCTTGTTTCAAGGCCGCAGACTCAAAAAAATTGGTATGTCAGTAGCCATAGCAACAAAAAGGCCTTAAAATAAGGTAAAAAGTAAATAAAAAATCCTTCCCCAGAAACTTCAGTAAGAGAAAGGTGCACTAGTCAACCTGAACAGGAGATATAGCGATGTATGAAAGGAGGAAGTTTGGTGCAATTTGGATTTACCTGCTCTAAGAAGGAATAGGATCAGAGAGCCACAAGATATCTGTGGTTGGAAGGGACTTCAGGAGGTCATCTGAGCCAATCTCTAGGCAAAAGCAGCTTCCACAATTTTCTATTCTTATGGCATTTCCCAGTACAGTGCTCACGTGCCAGACTTCAGGCTGTGGTTGCATTCAGTGGTCTAGCACTATGATCTCTACCCTGGAGCATGTGCACTTAATTGTCATATTGGGGGCCACAGAGAATAGAGAGGGCAGAGAGCTAACTTAAATTACAAGTGAAAACATATAGGCAAACTAGCGGAAGAAAAAACATGGAAAAAAGTATTGTGCAGCAGAAACTCTTTTACAATTTGTCCCAAAAAACAGTTTATCAAGAATTCACTATACTATTTCTAACAAAAGTTCTTGATTACTCCCCTCAGCTGATTGCTTTTGAAATCTTGCCGACTAGCTTCTATCAAATTTGGAAACAGATTCAAGACCAAATTTCTTCAAGTCATAATGTAATCCCACCCTAAAACAATCAGCTCCTGGTGGAAGACACCCCAATTTCTATCTGCTATGTAGAAAAGGCAGGTATTAAGACTCACATCTTAACCACTCCAAAAGGTAGAAGTCAATCAGTACACAGCTCCAACCCCAGCCATGGCATGTGCAGCCGCATGGCCAGCAAAAGAGGCAGAAGACAGGGGAGGCACTGCAGAGGGAAGGAGGAGAAAGATAAAGTGCATAAATCTAGCAGAATGTAGATTTCGATTTCATCAGCTCTGATGCCTAGAGAACAATTTGCTCATTGAAGAGCTTATTCTCTTGTAAGTTTCTTCTAAAGACAGTATTTTCAAAGTCACATGCAGGTACCAACAAGTTTTTCAGTCAAAAAGGATTATACTAAAAAATCTCAAACTGAAACTAAGATTGGAATGTTAAACTACAAGTTAGCTTCAAGACAATTCACAGTTTTAATACCTAGAGACATTAATTTCTAGGAAAACAACAGTTATAGACAATTTCTACAGAAATATTTCCACAAATTGGAAATAATCCAAATCTGTAAAACCAAATCTTTACTGCATACCAAAAGCATCACCAGACTACTACTCTCCACTGGAAAGAACATCGACGAAGTATCAAAAGGTTACTAGAGCTACTTATGCCAACATAAAAGCCTTTTTATCATTTTCTTTATTCATGGAATACATTTCTTGGAGATGAACCATGGAAAATTTGTTTAAAACTTTAACACTCATATAAACTCTGAACTCTTTGCTCCCTGCTGGTTCACTGACATTGATAACATGACAGCGTGAGTGAACTGAACTTCTATGACATTTCAATTTTCATCCATGAGCTGTTACAATGTGAGCTAAACACCCACATGAAGGGGAAAAAACCAGTATTCTTAAACTGAAACATGCCACAAGGAATAAGGAGCAGCTTGAGGAGCATGATTGCAAGCAACACATTTCACTGTCATCTCTCATACCGCACACAGCCAAACAGCAAAGATTCCCATTTTAAAACACATACAGAATAGATTAATTCAGATTCCAAATATAACACAGGACAAATTAGTATAAATGTAGAAGTAGGAAAATTAATCTGGAAAGAAGCTGCATGGTCCTAGTGAACTAGCACTGTCATGTCAGAGGTTGCAGGTGCACTAGAGACATTTGTGGTCACACCAGCCCACAATAATGGAAGTACTGATCTCAGCTAGTAAAATGTGCTACAAAAGCGATCTGCCATCAAGCACAGGAATTTAAATCTAAATCTTTGCTAAACACAAGTTCAGTGTGAGAGTAAACAAGGAGGTAAAAGAAAAAAGTCTTGGACGTGAGTCTTCTTGCACTCTAAATAGCTCTAATGAAATGCTAAGAGCCCAAAGGTTAAAGCTTAAGTTTTTAGCCACATCAGCTAAAAGCTTAAACACACCCAAACAAGTGTTTTTTCACAATTCTTCTACAAATTTTTATTATGAAAAAAAGAGATTTTAAACATCTTCCCCAATACATGATCTATTATCACATTCAATGGTGAATAACGTGAATACTCACAGTTAGAAACAATCCTGAGAAAAGATGTGAGATTAACTACTATATAATCCACAAAGCCAGAGAACTAATCTTCCTCATACTGAAAAACTGAAGGAAGGCAGACATTTTCTCTAAATTGATGGTTCTGAAAGTTTCTTTAGAGCTGCCTCCCGCAGCACAAATTCCCAAAAACCCATTACAAGATATCTCCTCATTACAATACTCAGGGATCATAACAAGCTGGGTCTATTATTTTCTGTCAAGAGGACAGAATGCTTAGACATGAACTTCAAACTTAGTGCCATTTGCACCAAGACAACAGTTCAATGAGCTTGGTATTATGTACTGCAGTCTTTGACAATGTAACCCCCATAGGTTTTGATAATGTGACCTAGCTGGTATAGAGTGGCATGACTTAAGGACAAAGGCAAGTGATTGATTAGCCACATAGCTTGTTCCTGCAAGACCTACATTCTTCACTTCTACACCTTTTCACAAATTAGTCTTTAAACTTAAAAAGCAACTTTATCACTATACTCAAGTTCAGTATGAAAATTGATCCTACAGGAACAATCAAGTGTTGGAGTAAAACAGTACTCTAGCATTTGCTTCAGGTATTTACTTTGTCTGAAGAGATTCAGTCTCATTAAGGAGGAGAATGTAAGCTTTTCCATGAAGTTTAACAGGCAACACAATATTTTGAATCTTATTGTGTGCAACAACAAAGTATCTCAAGATGTTTAGTTTGTGGAATCCGTTATAAATATTCTGCAGAATAAAAAAAGAAATTGTTCCTTTATTTTTCAGAGAGAGTATCTTCCTGTAATGCTATTGATATACCTTTTTAGTTCTAGAAGTAGGTACTTTTCCCTTGCAAAACAAAATCAGTAGTCTCTTCTCTGCCTATCATGTCTGGGTATTCTACCTCAGAGCAGAAATTCTTATATGAATCTAACTGACTCATTTATTGAGTTTATTTCTTTTTAACAGATATGCAGCAAATCCTCAAAGGCATTTTATTTTTCAGTTTCTTGATTCTGATTAAGAGGCTAAAACTAAAAAACCTAAAAATCCTATTCACTCCAAATTCAGACTGCTGCTGCTTTTTGAGACTGAAATTCAGCACAATACAATCTTTAAATAGTGAGTAGATATCATACAGTATTTTAAAATGAAATGTTAGAGGAATTACAGTAGCAGCTGACACATTGTAGCAACCAAACTCTCACTGCAGGTAAGTGAGAACCCTTCTCCAATTCTGGAATAACCTAGGACTAAACAACTGTTGGGTAGCATGTAGCAGCAGAAATAGCAAAACTCAAGGCCAGACCAAAACCCAAGGCCAGGGGTATAAATTGTGGCAAACAACTGGAATAAAAACTGATTCCCACTGAACATAAACTACTTCAGCTGCATATAAATAATGGGAGAGAAGGTGCAGAGTTAAATCTGTCCAAAACCATACATCCATGTCTGGTGGGTCAGGAAAGAAGACAGAAAAACAGTGAGCCAAGTATTTGTTTTGCTACCAAGCAACTCACTGATATTATGTCAAAGAATAATTTTGTCCAATGATTTCAGGAATAGATGGTTAACAATGCCATTAGCTGTCAAGAGCCATAAGACTGTTTTGCACACCTAACTTTTATGTCCAAATTTGAAAGCACTTGCCCATTTTTTGGCAGCAGCTGCTGACAAAATAGCAAATTCCAAAGACAAACCAGATAAATTTGCTCCTATTAAAAGTCATCTCAAGCCACTGACCAGAACAAAATGAAATATGAGACACAATTAAATCCAGAGGTACTTGCATTGTACAGTTTGCATGCAAGAAGGAACAAAACAAGCTACAGGAGAACAGTATAATGAATATTCAGCAAGCTTTCAGAAATGTTATGTGTTTTTATTATTAGTTTCTATTTAAATTTAAAATAACATTTTAAATGCACAAACTACTACGGCTGTCGCTATAAAAAATAAATCTTAATGCTCCTTTCTCTCCTAGAAAGGCTAGACTTGACTGTAGAAAAAAACCTGTGATTTTTCACATTAAAGAGTCATCTAAAATGTGTTTAAGGACATCTGGGGCCCTAAGGATTTGGAAACACTACTAAAGGTTTACACTTTTCTTCCTGAACTGTCTGATACAAATCTGCATCTTCAATCTCAAATAGGGGGAGGGTAAAGACAGAGAAATGTTTAATACACCAAAACTCTGAATTGTCCTATCTAAAATTTCAGAAGTGCTACTATGGAAAAGCAACATAGCAAATAGTATTCAATCACATTTTTAAGTTTGGGGGATTTTTAAATTAAATTCTATAGGCCCAATTTCCACATTTAACTAATGAAAGCCACAAATCTATTTATTTATGCTGAGTTAATTAGTAAAAATTTTCACAGAATTATAAAAATTAAAACTATATACTTGGGCTCTGCTCTTACTAATGGCAGTTCACCAATTCTACTTAACAGGAAGCTGCAGAAAAATCACCCCAATTCTGAACTGCCAAACATTAATGCTTTTATAGAAGACAGAAGGGAACATTCACTCTTATTTGTGCACCTCATGCCAGACTCATTGCTTGAGACTTGCTCCAAATCTTACATCCTCTTCTCACCCAAAACTATTGTTCTGGCTATTGTTTCTACGTTGTCTGAGAGGAGAGATGAGACATGGGCAGCCCAAAGGGCATTGCCAAAACAAACTGATTGTCACAGATACTCAAACTGGCAGACAGAGGCATTTTGAAGAAAATTTTGATTCCAAATACTACACTGTAAATCCAAAAGGTGAGAAATATTTCACAAAGTGTAATCACTTCCTCAATGGAGGCTAAAGATCACTAGTTTCAAACATTACTAATTAAGGGTTTTTATTACTGCAAATCAGCATTAGAGTTTAAGTAAACAGAAATAAGAACTGCCAGAGGCATAGATAAAATAGAATTGTCTATCACGGTTTTTTTTCCCAACAGATGAGGAATAAAATGGCCAGCAAAGAAGAGTTTTAATTGACAGTTAAACATCTGAATTGGTAGACTTTGAAAATGCACACTTAAAGCATTCATTGTTAACATCTTCTTAGATATAAACATAATTTTTTTCTAAATCTAAAGATGAACTAAGTCTGGAAACTTTAGCTAATGCTGTTTATCAATTGCATAACCTAATATGACAGAAATGAGTTTCAAAAATCCAGCAGAGAAGGAAGCAACATTCTACTCTACTTAACCACTTCAGCAAATGACATGAGAAAAAAACAAAGATCAAGAAAGAGAAGTGACAACTTAGAAAACTGACAGTATTTCATATCAACAGTTTTGTGGAAGATAAATATTTTAAGAATAAAACCTTCAACAGATTACTGAGGCAATAGGGTTTTTTGTTTTTCACAGTCCCACTTCCCTGTTCATTTAGGCATCATTCAAATCCATACAGATCTACTACGTCCTATTTATATGCTGTATTAAAAGATATTTGGCACAGGATTTAAATATGTAGATGACATTATCTCATCTCTAGGTGACCTCTATTTTTTCCCCCCAGAATTCTCAAAGAATGCAAATAATCAGCACTGATTGATCTCTGGCAGTATATGCCAACAAATGCTCAGTCTACAAGTAAGTGCTTAAGACAACAAAACCTCCTGCTATCAAAAGCCTTCTATTACATTTGGATGCACATTCAGAGCTGCTTTCTGTGTTACTGCAATTTCAAAACCTACTGGTCAAATCAGAAATAACCTCAGCTCTGTAGTAAGGCTTACAACAGGTTGCTTGCTCAGGCAAGCACTTCAAAATCTGAACAAAAATTATTCAAGAGACACTTAAATCAACTGGTAAAAAGCAACCATAACAGTATTTAACCTTTCAGCTGTAATTCACTGTTGATGAAGCATCAGCAGCTATGAAAGGAAAGCCAGCATTTCTCACCATTGAGTCTAGATTTTTAAAGTCAGTTAAGCAAACAGATAAACAAAGAGACACACTCATATGCAGAAGCACTTGTCATCTCAATGTTCATGGCCAGTCCACATCTATGGATTGGAGCCTCCCAACCCACCTGAACACTGAGTATGAGTACACAGAAGCTCCATTACCTTTTGACATCGGAAAGGAAACCACCTCCAAAGTTACTTCTGAAGCAGAATTGCCTCCCAACTCTGCTGCATCAGAGAATTTAACAGAAGGAGTACTGACTGGACCCAAGCTGGAGCTATGCAATACAGTTGTCGTTGTCACAGACACCCAAAACAACTGATGGTCAATCCAGAAAGATTTTACATGCAATTCCATTCTCCCAAAAAAGTGAAAAAATATGAATCTGAAGTCGTATCCACAAGCCTTTACACTGCCTTAGCACTACCTTCTGTCATTGCACTGATTACTCAACTACCTCAAGGAAAAAGTCTTCAGCATACCAAAAAAAGGTGCACTGAAAAATAAACACTCTAGTCTCAGTAATCTTGGAAAGTTTCTATAGTTTATTTGCTAGCAATATTCCATGCGCAGCATGCAATTATTCCCAGAACTGCAGGTTCCCCACGACTACCTAGCAACCATTCTTTAAGGATTAGATTTGCCTTTCATTAATTGCTGTGATCTAGTGTCTTATTTTTCCTTGATGAATTGCGTACATTAGGATAGTCAAAATCAGCACACAGTGGCTGCTGTAGATTGATTTAAAAAAAAAAAAAACAACAAAAAAATCCCAAAAGGAACAAAAGAGTTAAGATTGAGGGAAAAAAAAGGCAGACATCACATTTTATACATTTAGCAGAAAATGGTAATAACAGTTGATCAGACCTGTGCTTATAAACAATTAGGAGAACTGCTATGTGATTTTGTCTTAGAGGTATTTACTTTTGAAAGAACTTAGTTTTAAATACTTTGTTCATTGCTCGCTGATAAGCTCTTCTGGACAGTCTGAGCAAGCAGTACTCTATAAATCTCCACCCAAGAGAATAAAGTTTTGGGAAAAAAAGATTCTGACAATTTTAAAATCGCTTTCCCTAGTTTACAAACTTTCTAATCTATTTAGGATTGAGATAATTCCTCTAAAGATATTTGCTCTTATTTTAGCTGCATTTAGAGTAAGTTGCTCCAAGGCAACCCGTGGCCTAAAGTTTTAGTACAGCCTGTAGGTCAGGCTGCAATGAGAGTAAATACCTTCAGTGACAGCTGTTGAGTCAGAAGCACCACTTAGAGGTTTGAGCAAAAGTTAACTGAACACAAAACACTTCTAGCAGCTCAACAGGTCTTGAAGTTGTAGAATAAGTACTACGAAGTTGTCTTCATAGAGGTGTCGAAAGTCTGATTTTTGAAATTGCTGATACAGACAACAGAAAAATAAAATCAAAGGCAATGCTTAACAACAGCTGTCTGATGACACCAGCTCTTCAAGACATAGGCCTCTTTCCTCTAATAAAATGGAGGTTTAAAAAAGAGATAAAGGTCTTACTTGATAGTTCATCAATAATCTTTTGTGGGATAAATTACTTTGAATCTCAGCAGTCCAAGTGACAACAGCATCTCATCTGCACTCTCCTCTATGCAGCAGATATTTTGATATCCTCAAATTTCTCCCAAAACAGTCATGCAGTGTCTTATGTTTGTGGATCCATCTCTCCCGGCCCATAGAGCCATTTTTCCGATTTCATTATATGTAAACTCCAACTAAGACCAACAAAAATACTCAGAAAATTATTTGTTACTGTTATTTCCACTTTTCAGCTGTTCTTTTTGCAGCTGTTCAATTTAAAACTTGCGTGAAAATACCCAGGCTACATTCATAAAGATTTCTGCAATTCAAATACATCAAGTATGGGTGAAGAGTGGGTTATTAAAAAGAAAAAAGCAAACAGAAGTCTAAAATTAAATTCTTGCTGAAAATCAAAAGCCACAATTTGGAGCCTTGACAGGCAACTGCTATTTGCATTTCCATACCTAGTTCTCAGAGAGTCTGAGTTAATGTATGGGCTTGGGGTCAAAACACCTATAAGTGTAACTTAAACATTCAGTTACTGTCATGAAAAGTCCTCTAAAAAAAAAAAAAACAGATTATCAGTAAGCAGTTCCTCTTCATAGGAATTAAAACAAAGCAAAACTTTGGTTAAAGTTATTACCTCATCAACTCACAGAGCCATTGCTTAATGTTTATGATGAAGGAACTCAGGTCAGTATATAGATTTAATGTCTTCTATTTAGAAATTTAATTCTTATTTGGTTAAATCTGGTTTGGGATATTTCTTTTTCACTTGCTCTATCAATGGGTAAATTAGTCTAAATCTAAGTGAGTTGAAATAACAAGGAAAAATTTAGAGCCAAAATGCTGAGTTAAGTTACTTAACTGTACGCCAGTTCCAATACAAGATACATTTTTACACCAAATTTCAATTACAAATTCTGAAGAAAAACAAAAACCATATCAAAACAGAAGAACAAATCACAGTTAAGTAGGACAGGAATTTTCCCAAGTTACTTAGTTTCTCCCCAGCTACCTGAAAGGAGGTTAGTGCAGTGGATGTTGGTCTCCTCTTTCAGGTAGTTAAGTGACAGGACAAGAGGAAACGGCCTCAAGTTCACCAAGGGTGGTTTAGATTGGATATTGGAAAAAATATCTTCATCAAAAGGATTATCAGGATTTGGAACAGGCTGGCCAGGGAAGGGATGGAGCTATCATCTTTGGAGATATTTAAGGACACGTGGATGAGGCACTAAGGAATATGG
>VXBB01007642.1:9582-25555 GCA_013399915.1 Illadopsis cleaveri | reverse complement strand
GAAAAATACTAACAAATGATCAATAGTGAGCATCTATACTCTCATCTTTAGACATTCTTTAAGTTACTGAATACCCCTTCTGAACATCCATTGCTTGGTAGAGAGTTCACAGTGAAGCAGTAAAAGCAAACACATACCCAGTGCATTGAAAAAACAGGTTCCTGTTCAGCTGAGCTGACACAGCGCGTCTGAACACAAGTGCAGATACTACAACATGGCTTTGTGGAAAACTACTACCCAGCACCACGTACTCAGACAACATAAAATTCACACTTAGGAACAGATTAAATCAGCATTTTTTTTCCAGTAATAACTGGAATAGGCAAAACACAAGGCAGAAAAAAAGACATTGAGAACAGACCTCTTTGATGCTTTCTGTTTACCATCTTAGCAAAAAAAGATTACTCAATCTGTTGTTTAGGGCTGAGTAACAGTTTAAGACAAACAGGAACCCTTCTGCTTCATGACAGAACAGTGTGAAACACTGGCAGTCAAGGCTACGTCTGCTGTCCCCAACAGAATTAAAGCTATGCACACAGGAACATGCTCCTGCAACATCCAATACATTTCAGTACTGAACAAAACTAACAAAAAGAACAAAAACATTTTAGAATTGATAGGAACTACCTGAAATAACTAGACTTTGCAAAGGACATTTTCATTTGTAAAGAGCATTATCTAATTTGATTTATTTCTACTTTCCAAAAAAACCCCCACTTCTCCCCGTGACAGTCTTTTTATTTTGTCCATCAATTTAGTAATGACATTAGTATCAAAGATTGCATCTGTTGTGTATGAAAAGGATAAAATTAATTCAGGAATGTCAGTGAAAGTGAGTATTACCTGCACTTCAGCAGATCACAAGTTATCCCATCTGCAGTCTCAAGTTCATGCATGTCACCTGTCTTAAACAAGAAACTCTGTAATAGCTCACTTCTACCTCTTTTTTCCGTCTCAAGTACAGAAGTTACATATTTAAAGTAACCAGAAAATGATGAAAAGACCTTTCAGAAACACATACAATCTAAAAAATAAGCAAAAGACTTCCAAAATAATTTGTATTGATGTCCAAAATAGAGATGTCCAAAATTACATTACATACTCCCTTTAGTTTGTATTTCAATCCTTTCATTTGATTTTTTTTGTTTCTTTAAATTTTAATGAAACTGTTTAGGTAACAAATGACTAGTAAAAATAAATAAATTCTGCTCATTAATTCAGAGCAGAATTCAAAGAATTGTGAGATCATACAACTTACACAGAAAAAAATTATGTGCAACAATAAGGAAGACTTCCACGAACTTTTAATTAAACTTTGATTATTCATTCTTGGCGAAAATCTCAAATTAACAACAGTCATGCAAAACAGAGGAATCCATCTCAAAAAAAAAATCCTACCAGTAACCACTTCTAGAACATTTACTCATTTATAGCATTCATAACTTTCAAGAGGAAGTGCAGATGGGACATCAGGAAAATGTTCTTCATCGAGAGGGCAGTTAGCCACTGGAACAGGGCTGTGGTTATGGCATCAAGACTGCCAGAGATCATGGAATGTCTAGATGTCACTCTTAGTTATATGGCTTAGTTTTAGGTAGTCCTAAGAGGATCAGGGAGTTGGACTTTATGATCATTACAGTTCTCTTCCAACTTGAGATATTCTATGATTAACTCAGCTATTCCAGGCACTAAAAATAAATATGCAATTAACTGCTCTTCCAGAGCTACAGACCTCATGTATTATCTCCACCTAAATTCCTAGACAGAGGAGAAGACACAGCCTAGATCTCTTCAAAGAGATTAAAAACTAAGTTTACAGTACTGGGGTGAGGGGTAAAGTAAAAAAAAAATCTTGAATTTATTTATTTTATCTGAGAATTTCCACTGGAGACACTATTCAAACAGTAACACCCACTAGGATTTCAAGGAAAGGATAAGAGTTTCTTTGACTTTTGAAATGCATTATGGCTGTGTTTTTTTCTTTTATTTAAGGAAAAGAAAGAAAAAATCCCAGCCAAATACTGAACTAGAAGAACCAGGATTTATATCCACTTCAGTGCACTTGCTGCCTTAAAGTCTATTTTAAGATACATACTCATTCTGACACAGCTCTACTTCCATAAAGTAAAACAAGAAATTGTCTCATTGCTAGTTTGCCCAATTGGCATCAGAGTTCTGAATCCAACTAAAATGCTTTTGCAAAATCTTAATCCACTGTGTTCCCTCTTCCGGGTGTTTCACAAGGTTAAAAGCCCCAAACAACTGAAAGATCATCAAGTATAATATTGTAAGCTTCTTGTGATAGGCATCCATTCTTCTGAATTTAAACAGCATTTTGCACAGGAAGTCAACATAGACTCTCAAACAAAATTCATAACTATTTTGTTAGGCTAAACAAAAACACAGTTTATTTAAAAATTTTGATGCCCACAAAAGGTTCCAGACCACCAGCTACAAAAATGAAAATTCTTTTAAAAAAACCAATAATGTAAGCATCCTCTTCACTTAAGATTTTTGAAGCTGCTATTGAGTACCAAACATGCCTCAAGATCATCAGAAATAAGGTGCAACATCTTTGCTCTAATATTTTCATATTCTCTGTGGTGTCCATTTCAGCAGAGCCAGCTTTCAGAAAGAAACTTATTGATCAACTTCAGCTCCAAATTTTCTTCCAGTGTTACCACCATCTGCAGACCTTTAATTTCAGGGAACAAAATTAGGAAGCTCAGTGCATGAATATTGCTTTTCAGTACCTTAAGCTACATGCTCAAGCCCACAGGTCCATTTCTTCCAGTTGCAAGGAGCAGAATATTTTAAATGTTTTGGTGCACAGTCCAGCAATAACATTATGTCAAACAGACCTTTAAAACAACATTTCATCTCTTTCAAAGGGAATGGCCTTTGCAGGATGACTAAAATAAAATTCTCCCCCAAACTGCATTACTATTAAAGACAAGCTCTTTTTACGATGCATACAAGAGTGAAGAATACAACCCTGTGACTGAAAAAGGCTGTAGCTGAAAGACCTTCTTCTAAGACCAGGATTAAGAGAACCAAAACATCAACTGCTTGTACAAACTGTAATTTTAACATGACAATACAAAGAGAAAGGAAAAAAAAATAGGGAGAAGGTCTCTCTTGCTAGTTATGCCACCAAAATATGCCCAGAGCTCATAACCTTCAGTTTCTTATGGATTCTAAACAGCAGCATCAAATGATAGGGGATATTTCATGTGTTTGAAAAAAGGGAAATGCAAGGTAACGACGACATATTTATACATTCATAAAATAATTAATAGAACCATAGAATGGATTAGAATAAACCTTAAAGACTATCTAGTTCTAACCCCCTTGCCATGAGACAGAAAATTTATTTTCTAGTGTATGGGATTTTTTCTGAATTTGACATAAGTTTCATACTCCAACTTGGCAGGTCACTGAGGACTTAAAATATGATGCAGCAAACTCTACCTGGTACTTTAGCGATGGCTATCCAACGTGCTTGTCATTTAACAGACCAAATGCCACCTATAACAAAAGTGCTGCGTTTTCAGCAGGAAGGCTGTTGTTTTACACACTATCTAATTCCATATTTGGCCATGGTCGTGAATCTAACCAAACACACTTTAGTTTCAGTTTGATCTGACAGCTTCACTTCCTTCTCTGTCTTGGACGGGTAGAATGTGTTACTATTAGTAGAGGCAGTAGCAACAAGGACTTTTCATGGCTTCACTTCAGGCACAAGCACAAGATGCACACGCACTGCTGTATCACGATGCCAGCAAACGCTCCCGCATGCTTATCTCTAAGCATATGCAATCACGTCGGTATTTCAAGCACTTCTGACAATGCACGGGCAGCTCTGAAAGCTTTCTGGCTTTCATGAACACCCTGAAACACTATTTCGTACACGGCTGACACTTCTGTATTTTATTTCTCCTTTCGCTAGAGGGTGAAGAGGTGGGGAGGAGGTGGGGAGGCACGCTCAGGCGAGAACGCCCCGATCAGGAAAATGCCATGAACAGCGGGTCTGGTTCCAACTTCCTATCAAAATCATGATGGCTTTGGAACTCCAGACACCTACAAGGCTCCTTCAATGGTGCCACACACGGCGAGTGTACACCCGGTGCACAAGTGGCCCCGGCTCCTCAGTGTCAGTGAGACCCCGGTCAGGCAGTGAGAAGCGCTAACAGCGCCTAAAAAGCGAGGGAGCTCCTGACACCTCTGTCGTTCGAGACACCTATTCCTAATTAACCTGAGACAATTTTCAAGCCGCGGACCACGACGGCAGCAAGACTACGTAGCTCTCGTTTTCGTCTGGGCAAGCAGCTCCCGCTGGACGCGGCTCCGCCGGGAGGCCCCGCGGCCCCGTCCCGGGCTCCGGCGGCCGCCCGGCTACTCACCGCTGGGAAAGGGCTCCATCTTCCTCCCGGAGTCCGCTCTCGGCGGAGGCGCTCCTACAGCTCTTCACTCCTCCTCCTCCTGCCGCCGCATGCTCCCAGGACTGGCTCAGTCCCTGCCCACAGCCAGCACCGCCCCGCCGGGGCCGCAGCGGTATCAGCCCGCAGCTCCCTCCCTGCTCGGCAGCTTTTTCAGGAGAGGCAGCGCCTGCCAACCACCACCCGCCGCTGCATCAGCGCTCCCTTCGTCTTCGCCCCTGGCTGGGCCCCGCAGTACCGCCTCCCTCCGCATGAGCCCGGCTCACGCCGGGTATGCCGGGGCGAGTTCCGGAGGCCGAGGAGCCGAGTGTTGGAATGTGCCGGCCCGTGGCCAGCTGCTCAGAGCGGGCTGAGCCGGCCGCGGTGGATCCTGGGCCCGCTGCGCACTGGACGCGCCCGCCGTGGTGGTGCCATGGTGGTGCCGTCGGGCCGGCTTTGCCTGCATCTCCCTGCCATGCCCTTTCCGTCGCAATTTAACTAACCTTAGTTTTCAGTTAAACAAATGAATAAATAATTCCCTTATCATCTGGTAGTGTTATGCTGTGCAAGACTCAAGAATCAAAAGGCACAATCGACTGATATGAAATGTGATCAAATGATGCTACAAAGAAAGACTGGATAGTGTTTCGTTTCCAACCAAACCCAGGAGATCCAAACAATTAATTATATGAACTGGACCTAGCATTTGTGAAAGGGAACCAGGCATCCATGGTGGATGTAATAATGAAATATCAAAGTATTGAAACATCGTTAGAAGTGGCTGCTGTGGGAAAAGTAGAGAATTATAAACATCTTCAAGAACAAGGTCAAGAACTAAAAATTGCTACAAATATTGTATTTATGGATTTTCCACTTGGCCTGAGTGGGAAGTGGCGTCATGGCAACTGCGAGCTTTTGAAGGCCCTGGGTCTCTTCAGCTTGAGGAGAGAGGACTACCCATGATTTGGTTTTCAGGGCACTTTTTACTTCTGTGGATATTGTGTGCACGTTTGCTAGTAAAACAAATAGTATTGTATCATCTTGATCTATGTAAAATTTAATATCTACATGACATCTTGTACTACTGTGTTTATTGTAAGATGTGTTAATACCTATAATGAAGTATTGATAGGTGCCAGTAACACCTGCTGCCAACCCCTTTACCCCCAGAGGAGTGGGGACACGACAGCCAAAAGTTTGCGATTATGGCTGAACATCAGCAAAGAGCCGTAAGATTGAAGGTGAACATAAGGCCACTGCAATCCTCTTGGCATTAGGGAGGGAATGTGTGTAGAGATGACAAAGGAATTGCATGTGATATGTCATCTACCATCAATTTGGCACAAAATTTTCCTGATGTTGATCAAGGAGGCCAGGCCATCTATACTTAACCTGGAAAAGGAACATATATAAATTTTATGTGTTCAATATCTAGCCTCATTATTAACTTGCCTGCCCTCTGCTCCCTGACAGCTACACTTTTGCTGTCATCTGATTGACTGGCTAACTTTTTTTCTTAACACAGGAAGTTTTTAAACACTGACTTTTGGGAAATGAGGAAATGGAAATTGATTACTCACAAAGAACACAAATTTAATACCCCATACGTATTTAAAAAATTAAAAAAATCTGAGGCTAACTGTTCTTTGGGTAAAGAAAGGGACAAGGGCCAGGAGTCCACAAGAGCCCAGGCACTAGTGCAGCTCTGTTCCTCTTCTCTGTGTTTCATAAACCTAGGACACTTTTCCACACATGATCATGTTTCACAGACTTAGTTATGGTGACAACCTTGTAGCATAATCTAAGTCAAAGTCGTGTTTCACACTAAGTCCTTGGAGTTTAACTCTGGCCCTAATGTTGGCACAGAGCTAAGTGAATTTTAATAACCATTTATATTTTCTCAGACACCCCTTAACGTATCACAACAGCTCTTCCTCAAAAGAAAAACTTCTTTAAATTATTAAATCATCAAATAATTTCTTTTAATAGGATGACAGGTCTCTAGAACTTTCTTTTCAAAGCACTAACCATGTTTGGCCTATATTTAAATATATTAAAGAAACAATACTTATGCAGCTAACTTTGCTGGGATTCTACACAGTGTCATGTGGAGGCTGAATAGAGGCCCGAATGGTGTTTTTTGAACTTGCTTTCACCATTCTTTATTTCTGCCAATCAAAAATCCTTAATTAGTATAATACAGCTTTGGGAAGCCAAAAAGCTAAAATAAGATCAAGCTCCATTATATGTGCAGAGATTTCCATATCCAGATTTTCCTATTAACATCAAGTTTTAAGGGAATACAATAGGAATTAGTCATACAATGTAAGTCAGGTATAGAGTTCATTTCACAGTAGCACTGTTTGTACTGTTTGTAGAAGAGTAAGGCTTTCGCTGTAGTTTTATATAATATCATTTAGAAAAAAAATTGAATGGATTTGAAGGTCCATCTTTACTCATGTTGGTGAAAAGCTAGAATTTCTACAAAATTATGGTTTTTTTAAGTGCCTAAAAGTTACAGGTTCTTTCCACTGTAAAACAAATACAGTTTTAGTTATAGCTTGTGAGTGATTTGTAGAAGTGAAGAATTTTCAATTGTTTCTCTTTTCAAATTTTAAGTCAAGCATTACCGCAATATCTCTCTCTCTCTCTCTCTTTTTTTTTTTAAGGTGCAGAATAAATAATTTCTGTGATTGTTCAAAGCACTAAATATATCCTTAGAACATCTGCAATAACCTGTATTATGCCATAGTTTGGTAGCATCCATTCAGCAATATCTTAATTGAGACCTTTTCATGGGTTAAAATATGCTTGCCAGCAACCCTGCACCTTTTTTGACTGTGAAGACAAGCCATCTGTAAAGAATGCTTTAGATCTTGCAGCTTTTAAACACCTGGAAACATGACTCAGACTGTCTTTTTCCAGTTTATTTTTCTCACGAAAGGTACAGAGATTTCATGAACGATACAAGTGTCAGTAGACACTTCGGTGCTTTTGACCTAGTGGAAAGTCTTCAATTATTTTCAATCAGATCTGCATGTAGGAAGCAACTCCACGCAGTGAAGCTTTGTAGTTGAGAAGTTGCCAGGCCTCCAGGGGGTGGAAGGCAAGAGTTCATCAGTCTTGCTAAAACATGTCAGAAGTAGCCTAGACACAGGTGTGGAACTGGTGAATCATTTGGCCGACAACCTTAAAATAAGATGAAAAAATTGTCCCAACAAATAGTTGTGCCTAAAGTTTGAGCGGAGAGATAAGGAAGTTTTTTTTATTAATTGACTGGAATGGTTAATACTACTGATTAATGTGTTAACTTCTTCCTGAATGTGAGGTTTTGTATTTAAAGCCAAAATTGTTTCTTTGGTCTGCCCACTGCTCTGAACAAATCTGACACCTTCATCCTCTGCCAGCAGGAACTGCAGCCATGTGTAACCACTTTTTGGACAGAGTACTGTCCCAGGCAGTTCATAGCACTGTGTTTGCAAAAAAATATCTATGTGTCTGTCTCTTTCTACAGGTGTAACCAGTTAAATAATTAAAGTAAATAATTTTGTAAACGGTGGAGCTAAATGAGGCATGATTGTTTCTGCATATCTTAACTCATTGCGGATTCTTGCTAGGAGAAGCAGCTGCTTCCATAGAAGTGTCGTTGCTATCTGCTTTGTGTTGTCCACAACCCACCTGTCAGCGGTACTTCCTAGATACACATTCCTCTTTTAAACAGAGTGTGGTTAAAGTCACACTGCTACCTTGCCTCTGGCCATGTCTCTTTCAGAAACATTAAGACCACTGTGTATTTTCTTAGAATCCAGAAAACCTTTTTATTCTCTGTGGCCTAGAACAAGGATTTGACATGGTGCTCAGCCCCAGTTGCCATCCCATTCTCAACAGTCATGTGGTGGTAAACACCTGTGACACGTGAGCCTTTGGGTAGATTACAGTGCTACATTACAGATAAAAAACTCCAAGCTATTGTAAGGAAGTGTTATAACAGGGTTAGAACACTGGAAAATTTTATTGTGGTGTAGTCACTTCACCATAAATGCTTTTCTTGCTTTGCTGATTTTGGTTAATTCAGAAAAATAAATAAGCTACTGTAAGAACTTTCAGGTCCTAAAATTAAACCAGTGTATTTTTCTCTTTCTCTTGGAATATTACTAGTATGTTTATATCTCAGTTCTAAAGATCTACATCTACTGTTTCATTTCTTTAAAAGAGCATATACTAGCTAGAAACTATAATGTACTATAAATATATCCACCAGGTAGCACAGGAGTAATTTACCAGTTTTTATGGCCAGAATGCTATTGGACATGATTCAAAAGTTGCTTTTTCCGTAGGAGAAATTAGGATACAGTTAAGTGTGATGATTTAGGCAGATCTAACCGCTTGCCACTTGCCAAAATGGCAGCGTCCTTTTCCCTGCTCTGTTCTTGCCTCATGTTTCACTGCTTACCTTATACGAACTCTAATGCTTGTTATATTGCTCCAAAGGCTGATTTCAACTCTTCAGCTGCCTAATCTGGCAGAAAACTAGTTCACCAAAATAGTGGATAATTTAATTTTGTGTTTCAGAGTTTTATCAGAATCTGCAAAGTATCTGGATCACAATAGCAACAGCAATGAGAGGGTTCATAGACATGCAGCTAAGTGACCTCAGCTCAGAATTTTCCTCTGCTTCCAGTAATAAACTGTCTATGCCAGTCTGCCCCTTAGGGTTCTGTTCTTTGGCTGATCCATAGATCATCCCTAGATTTGTCTCTCTTTCCAGTGATTCCATTCTCAGCTCAGCTCAGCTCAGCTCAGAAAGCAGTCACTTCCTCTTATCCACCATAAATTGAATCTAAATAGCATTGAAAATTACCATTCTTAAATACTAAGGGAAAAAATGGTAATGAATTGATTAACTAAGACAGGAGTTTTATAAAGGAGGAAGTCTGCCCAGAATAAATCCACAGTGAGCATTTTAAAAGCACTTAGTATTGACCAGATCTACTTCATTTTGAAATCAACACTTACATCAACAGTAATAAAACAATAATGGTTATGGATTTTTAGAGCTTCAATTACTGTGCTTAATAAATTAGATACAAACAGGATGCTTAATAAATAAAATACAAGCATAACTATCCTATTTTTTATAGCCAGAATAACACTGGAATTTAAGAAGTCATCTGTGCTTATGACTCATCTCCAAGGTACCCCATTAAGCAACTGAATAGTATTAATTTCTCTTTTTCAAACTGGAAAGCTATAATCTGAAATTATCAGCCACCTATCAAGTGCAGTGAAAAACTAGCACGATTCATTTAATGTGTTCTTATTAATCTATTTATTAATCTTTGTCTAGTACTACAAAGTTAAGTGATGTGAGTCAGGCAAGTATTGAATATAAGAAATATGCACCATCCAAAGTAACTTTGCTCCTGATATGCTGAGTTCTGTGAACATGCCTACCATAAGGTACTAAGCTGGTTGATGTGTTCTCAATCTTCTATAAAGCAGAAGTAAGCACAAGGTGTAGTGGAATGGTCAGTGCAACACATCCATATTATTACACATACTTCTCTGAAGTGTTCAGTGTTGACACCCCTAGTTTGATTCTATTTGCACAGGGCAATAAGGCCAAAACTCCTTGCACCCATTAAAAAGATTATAAAAGAAAATCGTGTGAAAACAGCTTAACTAATACTTCTGTAGCAAAATAGTGTGCTTTACTGATGCTCTCTCATAGTCTTAAATTATTTAGTAAACTGTAGAGCTTTTACGTGCAAAAAAAATGTAGCCTTCAGCCATAGGATATGTTAAAGGATAGAGAACATACCATACGCTAAACAAGGTGCACATGCCAGTGACATCTATTAAGCCACGGTACTCTAACTTACAGCATCGCAAGACAAGGAAGCATGAAGTCTGGGTAATGTGTTTGAGTTCTAATTCAAGTATATATTCAGAAACTAGAGTTCTTTCCACTTGCCTGTGGTGAATTTTCCAGTGGTGTATTTATTTCACAGAAAGTCTATCCACATGTTGGCAGTGTTCCTTTAAAACAAATCTTTGCGAAAAGCAGGTAGCAAATTACTTGATAACACTATGTTGAAGAGACATATCCTTGCCTCTGATTGAAATTGAATAAAAAGAATTTCAGGTATTAATACAATCCTTTTATTTTCTTTCTTTTGAGGAATAATGCTTAAATGGTAATGCTTTAATGCTAAATGCTAATGCTTAAATCTTAATGCTTTTAGCCCCTTTTTATTCCTGTTATCCATTTTAAGCAGTAGATTGAACTTAATGGGGCTTTTGAGCTGCTGCTTGATGCTAGTTATGTGCTATTGTGAGAAACTAGTTATAGAATTGTTGCTGATGTTAAAATTATAGTCTATGTCTGTCCTTTGAAAAGTCTCTGTTCATACGTTTAGTCCACAACCACATTAAGAAATACTGATTTCATGTGATTCTTCTTATTAGAGCAGCAGTATTTTTACAAGATTTCTGTAGAGAAAGTAAATGCAGTCTGAGTCACAAAATAGTGGTGTGAATACTCATGATTAAGAAATATGATCACATACACAGGTATGTGAAATTTGCAGCTGATGGCAGATGGGAAAGATAGTTCTGGGTGGTGTACAAAAACATTAATTTAAAATCAACTGGCCGTTTGGTCAGGCTAGCTTTGACCCAGTAGGTGATGTATGTGTGAACTGATAGAGAATCCAAATAGCTGAAAAGCAACGTCATTTACCGGACAGGTACCACTCTCAGTTAGCCAAACTTGGTATGGATTAGAAATTCATAATCCTCCCACTTCTGGCTCCAAATGCAGGGAATAATTACCAGTAATGAAAGCACCATTAATGTACAAAACTGTTTATGGGCATAAGACATAGCACTGAAAAATGACATTTTATCTGGAATACCTTTTGAAGTATTGACAAGCCTTTGAACTAAAAAACCAAGTAATTTTTTAGTTCAGCTTTCCTGAGGGGATTTATCTGAAGTTCTCATGCTCCTAAAAAGTGGCTGGTGCTCCCTTTATTTTCTTGACACCTTTCACTGTAGTAGTTCCTTTAAGACTGAATCATACAATAAAACAAGGTACTGTCNAAAAAAGAAAGAAAAAGGAAACTTATTTAAGAATTAAATAATATTAAATGTTAACCTAAGGACTCAGAGTTAACTGGTCCCGTCTACTTTTATTCCTTTATGCAATAGTTTAAATAAGTCAGTTTTTGAAAACTTTTTAGATAGACCCCAGTTCTCGAGACCTTGTGTATACTATAGTGTTAATGGGTCACACTGCTGATATGAATGGGTAGATTGACATAGCTCTATTGGCCTTCAGTAGTTTTTCAATTAATTACGAAAGCTAATGATTTAACTCCTTAATTTCCAGACTGATGACTAGCTTTCCCATAGACTGGTATGAGAGAGTAAAAATGTTGCTGTCTTTCCTGAAAATTAGACCATGGAAATATAACATAATACCTGCACACTAGTTGAAAGAATATGCTTATTTTTCACTCAGATGACTTCCATGGAAGTGTAGAATCATCACCACTACGATGCAATAACATGTCTCCGGCACAGTTGCCAGCCAGGGAGAGGAGAAACAAACCTCTGCATTTCACAGTAGTTTTAATTATCATGATTTGGTGAACTAGGATGTACATTTCCAACTCAGAAGAAGGCAAGGCAAGGCAAGGCAAGGCAAGGCAAGGCAAGGCAAGGCAAGGCAAGGCAAGGCAAGGCAAGGCAGTCATTCTTTAGAACTATCTGCAAGTATGCTTATGCAATTACTAGCCTGATGTTGCAACATCCTAGCTTGTTTTCCAAAATACTCACAGCATGTCTGCACTTACCAGTCACTGTCATAATTAAAATGCCATTCTTTCTATCCTGCTCTCTTCACCCACTTCATTAATTGCAATAGTATAGGAAACCTAGGCAAAAAACCTAAGCTACTATTCTGAAACCTTGGACCAAGCTCCTAAGGTGCTCACTTGAAGTCTACAGCTTTGAACTTTTCATACTAACCCCGAGTCATCCACAGTGACACAGAACAACAGTGACCAAATAGTGATTATAGTTACTTCAACAGTCTTAGGAAGGACATATCTATTGAAAATAAAATAGATGGTTGTGAATAACATCCAAGAGTCTTGCAGTCCTGTTTTTGAGGAATTCGCATGACTTGGATTGTGTGTGCAGCAGCCTGTTTGTGCTCACTGTTCTGAGAAGTTTAGCACTCACCAGTGCTACCTTGGAAAAATATCAGTGTCTTGAAGGAAGAGAACTGTGTAGAGTTTATAAGGAGGCTTATAAGACTATTCTGTAGGTGAAACTTTCAAAGTACTTTTCATGTTGGGAGGGAATCTTACAAAACCCTCATGAATACCAGGAGATGCACACAGTATGAGAACAGAATGATGCTTGATAGGATGCCTGTCTGAAATGCAGAGCGTGCATTTTGAAACACCAGTGTTCTGTGAAGGGATATAATACAAGGAATATACAATATAATCAGCACATAACAATGTCAGGAACAGTCAACTGAACATCCAACGACTGCCTTGAATCACTTAGTTCTGACTCACAGCAATATGCTCCAAGCATAGATAATGCTTTACAACTGCCAAATGAGAAGACAAACTGCAAACTAATCCAGTCACATTAATATGAGAAGGCTATTAGGAGAAAAAAAATTCCATAGGCAGCAGACAAGATGTCACTTCCATATTTAACAAAAAATTGTGTGAGACAAGTGTGTGCCTGAAGGACGCTGTTATCTAATAATAGCATTGCCTCACACAATCTCTTTCTATGGCAAAGGTTTCTGGGCACACCCACATGAGGAGAAATCTGAGCTGATCATAAATAATCCAGGCTGGGGCTGGGAAGCAATGGGAGCATACTGCCTCCCCAAGACAGTCAGCTTTATGGCACTAATGTGGCACCTGAGCTGCATTAAACACTTGGACTAAATTTCTCAGAAGAAGCTGGAGTCTTCTGCAAAGGAACTTTTTTGCACCTAGATTCCCCTTCAAAAGAGCCTTGCAAATGCAGGTGCTTAGCTTCTTACAAATCCTAGTGGAAAAGAAATCAAATAGACAAAAATTCTTAGGCACATGAACGGTCTAAACTCTCTATGTATGATGAGATGGTTTTACATACATACTCTTTTATGTGTCATGTTGGTTGGTTATACAAAGTGTGTATTTGTTTGAGATTTGAATATACTTAGCTTTATTTAATTTTGCTTCAATTGCTGTTGCTATAAGCACCAGAAAAAACCATCCTACCAAAAAACAGATGCCAATCTAAGGAAAAGAACTTTCTCTTCATTCAGTTGTGATAAGATACCAGCATGAAGTTAGATTAAAAAAGCTAAAAAAAACCCCACAAAACCCCTCAGGTTATAACAACAAGATGAGATGACGTCACATGAGGGTTTTTTCATATCCCCCTTTCAAATGCTGACCAATGAATAACAGGCCAGAAGTACAATATTCTTAGAACAAATTTAAGGTGTCATGTGCCTGATAATATTGAAATATTCCTACTTTCCTAACTATTTTTGAGATCCAGTTATTTGGTATATTTCATCTTATGGACAATATATTTAAGCTACAGAACAAATGTAGGTTGCAGCTGTTGAAAAATTGGAGGTACACTGACATACGTCTTGTACATTTATGCTTGGAAATACTGGGAGTGATAAATAGCAAAATTTTCAAGAAAAACACAGGCACTTCCTGGATCAGTTGAGAGCTTTTAGACTACAGTATACAGTTTGGAAAAGTATTGCTTGCCAAACTGCAATTTTTCCCTGGAAATGTACTGTTAGCAATAAAATGTTAGTTGGCAAAGCGTTTTGACATCAGATATGGAATTCCTAGATGGATTTAAAGAGAAGTTAATTTAATGAATTAGAATACTGTAACTTAGGAGTTACAGTATCTTCTAAAATGCAGATGTCTTAGGATATATCTGCATTGGATATTTAACTCAGCCTGAAGAAGGCAATCCTTGTCTGTGCTGAGTAAGAGGTACCCATGATTTGTTCTGTTCACATTAGGCTCTCCACTCTGTTCTTCTTTCTGTCATATCACTAGGGGCAGAAACTGTGGAACAGAATGACTGGAGACAGAGAATTGTAGAACTTGGATCAGCCATGTTCTCTGGCTTAGCATGTGCCTGTAAAATATTCACAAGAAACTAGGTCATCCTAAATCTAGAGAGTCATCTGGTTTGTCAAGTTGTTACTGAGATATAGTGAAGATCAGTTATATGTCCTGAAATGTTGGAGTGAACTTGAACATAGCAAGGACTTGATTTTAGGTCTCTGTGTCCTAGTAAACATACTAATTCTCAGTCTTATACACGGTGCATATTGTGGCTGAGACGGTGTTAACGTCAAAATCTCTCCCTAACAGATGCGTTGCTAAGGTCACTGGTGAGACAGATGGTGTGATTCTACAGGCCTGAGCAATTGTCACCTCTAGGTCAGGTAAAGTGAGAACTGTAAGGTCAATAATGAAGCCTTAGGTAAGTGTCCTTACTACTAGCAACTGAACAATATAAAATTTTGTCTTGTGGATTTGTTTTGGGGTGCTGTTGTGTTTTGATTTTTTTGTTGTTTTGTTTACAACTTTTTTGTTTGGTTGTTTTTTGTTTGGTTTGGTTTTGGCTTTTGCTCTGTTGATTTGAGGTTTTGGGGTTTTTTGGTTTGTTTTGTTTTGGGAATTTTTGTTGGTTTGCTTTTCTGTAGGCAGAAAATTGTTTTTAACATTCCTAAGTACATTTTTTACATAAACTCCAGCACTGTTTTCAGATAAGCAGTCATTCCAATTTCTCTCCTTTCAGTCCTGCATTACACATGTAGTAAAAAGTCCTTCTTAGTTTGTTGGAAAGGAGGTGGATGGGAAAAATTCACCAGTAGTAAAGCAATTCAATCAGAAATGTCAGAGTAGAGTAACAACCTACCTTCAGACAAGATTCACATAATAAATGTCATTAATCAGACGGTGTGTCTGCACACAGTCATTTGTAGTGTATTCAATGATTCCAGCAGTAGTTCATTACACCATTGTAACTTTATCTCATGCTTGATCTTTCTCTCTACGACTTCAGATTAGCCAGGTATACTATTGTCTGTGAAAATATTTTCTTCTGAAACTGAGTTCATCATCTTCAAATATATCATTCTACAGTTATTTTATGCAAAATAACATGAGGAAAACATGGAGAATATCATGAAACAAAGCAAGTACAGCAAATTAAGGTAAATTACCTAATAACAATGGCTGGCCTTTGCCAATAACAAGCCATCTCATTTTGAAAGAATTGCTAGACCAAGGTAGCAGTGGTCATGCAGAAAGAACAGCTCCCAACAAGCCAATTTGTATAGGCACTAAGTAATATATTTTCTAGTTCTTTCACAGATATTATTAGGAGTATTAGCAGAATTTAATTTGTTGTAGAATTTTCATCTTATTAAATGTAAAGAAAAATCTCACTGTATATGAGTATTTCTCATAATCTGGGACCCTGACCTT
>VXBB01007640.1:357282-419013 GCA_013399915.1 Illadopsis cleaveri | reverse complement strand
ATTAGTAGTAGTAGTAGTAGTAGTATCATCATCATCATCATTTTAAGTACATGTTCTGGCAGCAGAGGAAGTTCCATGGGTCTGGATAATTTCTGGACTAGCCCTGAAACTCCAAATACTGCCCCATACCTTCCAGCAGCAGCAGGGGCAGTGATAATAGTGGTATTATGGCCCTGGAGCTCTGGATTTCCTCTTAACCTCATGCTAATTCTCACTGCCAATCTGGTTGGACACTTTTATGTCAAAGTACCATCAATGAACATAAGGGCTGAGAAAAGTGTGCCATGCAAGAGGAATGTTTTCTGAAAAAAAAAAAAAAGTCTATTTCAATTTTTTTCTGTGAGAAATAGACTACAATAGGGTTTAGGCAAAACTTTTGCTTCTTTCAATTTTAATTAAATTTCCCGTTCCGCAAGCAAGTCTTGAAAGGACTGGGTGCTGAAATTTTGCAAAACTGCTAAGCTGTGGATAGTTACTACAGTGTAGGGACATCCTGTAATCCTTGTGAAGCCCCTTCCCATTTTTGAACTGGCCCAGAATAGAATTTTACAGCCAAAGCTGTTAAATATACTAAAGATATTTTAGCAGAACTCACTTTTTGAGGTTGTTGAAGGCATGGATACAAACCTCAAGGGCAAAGCTAAATCAAATTTTTAGGTGCAAGTATTTGGTAGTGAACTCGGATAGGAAACTTCTAATTTTTATTCAGAGTGGCCATCCTTATTTGATTGATTATTCTAACTATATAGTTTTTTATTATTCCAATTAGAATATTGTATTCCTACCACCAGTTGAAATTTAAAATAATAGATATAAAATACAGGTTGGGGAAGGCCATTTAATTAACACAAAAATTGGAAAACATAGATCCTCAGAAATAGGATCTATGTTTTAAATTTTAAATAAGGTTTATGTCACACCTTAACGTAATTAAAATAGGCTAAATCTTTTAATCTCCACATCTACTTTTCATTTACACATATATCAATAAACAATCCAGGAGCTGCCAAAGGCTTAATGTAATACTGATTGCAAAAGAAAACCTTATTTCTAACAGCAGAAAAATCCACCCACGTGGAATCTTTTGAGTGGTCCAGAGAAGTGTCTTCTCTATTAATGAATCCTATTTGCATGGTAAACATGCTTATTTTGTGTTTTCCTGCTTTGGTGTCATCTCAGCCTTTCATTTGCAGATTAAACTGGCAACGGAACATGGAGGGTTTTTTATATAAGCCTTTTTTAAAATTGTTTATGGTATTTTTTTGATCCAGGGGCATTACAGATCAAGATGCAGATCTTTTATGAAGTTACCATTTGGATGTTGGTGTTATATTACAGCATGTGGCTAGAAAGAGGCCAGTGTTAAAGGGAATAATAAGAAATTTCTTTTGGTTCAGATATCTTCTAAGATTAATGCAGTGGTATAATTAACTAAAAAATAACAATGGATTAATGCAGATCTAAAGAGTGTTGAGTCCACAAAGTTGTCATGCAGTTACTGCAAGAGCTGATTCCACATAGTGAAGTATTGATTTCATTTCTCAAACCTTTTTTTTCAAAATCTGAGCCACAGCTCTTTTAGGACTTGCTTATCAAGTGGCTAATTTAATCTGCCTGGGTGTACAAATCCTCACATTTGAGCTTCCATAAATTAAGACTGGTTTGACCTGGAGCACAACATTGTGGTAGTTCTCAGCTCCCCTCCAGGGCAGGGAACCTCTGTTCTGTGCACAGGGCCTGCAGATGAAATACAGATCTGCCCTGAAGGGTTTCCAGCCTAAAGAGACCTGACAAATAATAGCAGCAAAGAGCTGTTATTCATATTCTCTTCTTACACCTGGAAAACTGATTCACAGGAGATGTTATGAAAAGCCCATAAAAGTCAGGAGAAGGCTCCCAGTGACTTCAGAGGATCTATGATGTTTTACCAGCCAAGCACTTAGGGACATGCTTAAATGATAGTCCCACTCTGAGGCCTGTTCCACACCAGGTTTGCAGAACAGGCTGGAAACTGTATTTCTGGTGCCAGTACTGGATGAATTACCCATGAATGCTGTAATTTTGCCAAACAGTAAATCTATTTATGGAGGCTATTCAGTCTTTCAGCAGTTAGACAATCCCATATGTATGGGAACACGCACCTTGCATTTCAGCTAAAGCCCCCAGATCTGATTTGTAGCCCATGAAAATCAATTCAGTACTTCAGCAGACTTTGCCTGCTGACCCTGGGGAATTTTAATCATTGATACAAGAATTCCAAAATTGATCTAATGTTTAAGAAAGAATTTCTTCCCCGCTACCAGAGAAAATACTGGGTTTCTATCATCCTCAGAAATGTCTTACTCATTCTCTCTGACTAATACACAGTAAAGTAGGTCATAATCTGGGGCATCTGAAATATCAGTGCTGGTGAGCCTTGCATGCAGCAGCCAAGGGCAAGTTTCTCCCCCCTCCGTGCAATTCAGGTCTCACTTGCAGGGTCTGGGTTCAGCTCCTCATGGATGGCAGCAGGAACTGAACCCTGAACTGTACCCCAGCCTGAGCTGGAGTACAAACTGCAAGGAGGGAAATGGAAAACCATCTGGGGAGTGGGAAAGAAACACCAATTAAATTGAGGTGGTAGCAAGCCATTAAAGAGAGGCTAGCCTGTTCCTGCGTGCTAGAACATCAAACTCATGTTCTGTTATAGTGGGATTTATTAGCATCACTAAACATCATTAATTATGCAAGGAGACAGCTCACACCATGAATAACTCCACCCCCACTCCCCCCCTTTCCCCACAACATCCTCCTTGTCCCAGAATGTTTACCACCTCATATTTTCCTTTGGCCAGATGAGGATGGTTTGGAGTAGAAAACTGTGTTTCCAAGGCATCAGTCAGATTTGTGGTTTTGGCTAGAGATACGTCTAGGAATGAGAAAGGAAATGAAATCAAGGTCAAAATGCCTTGTCCTCCTCACAGGGCAAGGGCATTGCTGATGTTTTGGCAGCCTTGGTGACTCATCAGGTGGAAGAAAAGACAGAAAAAATGAAAACCAAGCCAGGGCCACTGGCTCAGACGGATTCAGAGCACTCTGCTTTGTTAAAAGTAATTTAATGAGAAGAAGGGTTGGAGAAAGAGCTACATGGTGGACAATGGAGGGTCCAAAAAGTGCTCTTGCACTTGCACTTGATCAACCACAAAACTTCTGTGACAGCTTCTCCACCAAGCTGAGAAGATTTAACATTGAAATAACTCCCCTGTTCTTCAAAAATCTTCTGTATCTCCAAAATATGAATTGCATAGGGGAAAAATTAATTTAATACAAACTCTTTACTAAAGATAGCAGCAAATATTTAACTAGCCATGCAAGGCAGGAGATTGCAAGTTTAAGACTGTATCTCTGGACTGTATCTTAGGACTCTATATATTGTGTTAGATCACAAGTGACACCAAAGCTGAGTGATCTGCAGCTGTGGGTGCAGTCAGAGCTGCAATGTGTAAGCACAGCTTAGAGTCTCAGCCAGGACTTGGACTAGAAAAGGACTGTTGAGGATTTTTTTGACTCTTGGGATTGAAGGGCTGTTGGGATATTGAGGACTGTTGCAACTGAAGTGGATCCTTATTATTATTACAATGTTAAATGCTTTTGCTAAATGTCCAAAGGAAATATTGTCTCCTTGGATGTCCAGCAAATCTGCAAGAAAACCTTCATCTTGCATGTGACGCTCAAGAGTAAAGGCTGCAAATTGTATTTACTTAAAAATTGTTTTTGTTGGTGGAGACAGACTAGTGGCAATGCATAGGTAAGCATTTTTAAGTTTTACAGCAGGTAAATGAGAGTCTTTAATGCTCTTGTTTTGAAAGAAGCATTCCTGTTCTTTATTTGTTACATAATGGGAACCTGCCAGTTTTGCCTCAGTTCATACTGGGTGTTTCTCCACGCCCTGATCGCTGTAGTTGGTCAGAACACCTGCAGCCAAAAGCTCTGTTAACTTGTCTTGGCAGCTGTGGTTTGTATCCCTGTTTCTGGCATGGTTGCTCATTTTGCTTTGTCTTTGAAGTTAACTTGGGCTTGCTGTTAAAAAAATGTGTGATTTTCGCTTTCCGGAATGGTTTATTTTCTCACTGACTGACACAAATCTCCCTTAGTTGTCAATGTTGATTAAAAATCCTTGTCTCTTATTCTGGACTTGGATAAACATTAGTGAGTTCCAGGTTCTTTTGCTTTCCTGCAGTTTAAGCAATTCTCAAAGCATGCCATAATGTTCAGTGGCAATGATAAACCTTTTGCTTCTCACTCCCTGAGGAAGAGCTGGGTGAAAGTCCTGTGAACTCGCCTGATTTTTATGGGTGCTGCTGGTAATTAAGGAATTATTTGAACAGAATGATGCATTTGCTGAATTTGAACAGAAGATGCCTCAGTTCTTACCTGTTGTGAGTGTGTCTGGTAGGATGTAATCTCTGGGACCCAGAGAGAAAGGTCCTATAAGGTTTGAATATTACTCACTGCAGTCTTCAAAACTACCCTAGCACATCTGCATTGCAAAAAGCCATTGATAACCATTCCTGTTAATAATGTGGAATATTTGGCTGCTGAAGAAAATGCAGCAGAGGCTGGAAACTTGGAATCCTACCAGTTTAGAGAATTTCCCCCTGCTTTCTACGGGGGGAAAGCCATCTGTAAAGATGGAAGAAAAAAAAACAACTTTCTATTGACATTAGATTAATAAGAACAGGAAAATGAAGACTGACATTTTTGGATATTAGGATGTTCTTGGATTTAGAGGAGAGCTGTGTATTTCACCCCGAGGGGTTCTGGTACAGAATGAGCCCTGTGATGCACCGGAGGATCCGCAGGGGTGGGGATGCAGCTCCCGAGGGAGGATGGAACCTGTATGGCTGGGGAAGGCTCCCGAGGAGTGTGCAATAACCAACAGTGCCATCTTGTGAGCAAAGCCCACCCCTGCACGTCCAGGAGGGAATTCGGCAGCAATAAAACGCGCATTTCTATGCTGGCGCCTTTCAGGGGTGTCCAGGCCTTTCTGAGCAGCTCCCTGTTCAAAACTCCAGGATCAAGGATTGTCTGCTTACATGAACAGACTCCCGTGCTGACCACATCCCCTGGTCTTGTAGGCAGGGCCATCTGGTAGTTTCTCCTGTAAATCAATATCTGCTATCAAATACAGAGGTGCACAGCAGTATCTTACCTCCTTGCATCCCCTGTGACCTTTCTTCCTCGCTTTCTTATTGTCATTCAACGAGTAGGAGCATGCAAATCCACCATGAAAGGCATTTTAGCAAATAATAGTCAATCCTACTTTATAAAGGATGATTTATGGTATTATTTCTGTTACTTGTTATTGGCTCTGTTCCTTGGGATGATGAAGGGCCTATCTTTATTAACCTCAGCTGGCTGAAAACATTTCATCTATGAGTTTTTCTGAAGAAATGCATCTCGGTGGCTCATGATGGAAGGCATCTGCACTGACCCATCAGCACTGCTGTGACTTTCAATATATTATACTTAATAACAGATAAACATCCTTAGCCAGAAACAGAATCCTGCACTGCAGCTTGATTACATCTGCAAAGAACAGTGATTGCCCTGACTATTTGAATACAAAAACAGTGAGTGATGGCAAGCAAACACAATCTGTTTAAAGCCCCGCTGGTGAAATTCTTTCAATGCTCAGACCAAGGGTTTGTCATTTTTTCAAGGTGCTATGTGCTCCCCTCAGTGATTGGAGCAGTTTTCCCTAATCTGGGTGGGGAGATGGTGAATACAGAGCCAGTTTCCTCTGGAAAAAGAACTTTTCAAACTAAAAGTGGGGCAAAAATGGCCTCATAAAAGATTGCTGGAACAATGCAGTCAAGAGGAACAGCCGCTGTGGATTTCTTCATGCCAAGGCTGGATGCTGCCTGGAAGATAATGTTTGGACAAATGTAACTATTGTGCTCAAGCAGAATGATTGTGAGTGAAAAAACTACCCTGATGCATTGCTGTTATTCGCTTTTAAACCCATTTTAAAGAACTAATTGATAGCATTGAATTTTTTTTTAGGGAAAAATCCTTAATGGTGAAAAAAGGTAGTATAAAATTTAGTAAAAGACTGAAGCCCTTGATGACAAATTTATTTCTACCTTTGTTCCATTAGTAGCCTCTGTGTTTTGAGGGCCTCTGTGAGTCTCACTGATATTGATTTGATGCTCTGGGTCTGCAACAGGTCGGACTAGATGGATCTCTTGTAGATATCACCTGGGAGGCCACAGCTTGTAGAGTGCAGGTAGCAGCATTCAACTTCAAAGGCTTACTAGAATTTTAATGGGTAGATATTACAATAACAGGTTTTTGTGGGATAGCCAGAGTTTTCCTCCTTACAAGGCCGATTAATTTAAAGGAAAATGGTAAGGAAAAAAAACCAAACCAAACCCAAAAAAACTAACCCAAATCAAACCAAAAGAACCTATTCAATTATTTCAGATCTCTTCACCATTTTTTTTGTGACCAGGACATTGTTACATTTCTGTTGTGTTCTGATGTAGAAAGAAAATAATTTTCTTTGTTAGGGCATAATTGATTTATATACAAACACATACATATACGGTATATATTGCTGATGCAATACCCAAAGGGAAAGAAAGTAGCAAAACAGACATTTTGGTTTGTTTGTTGTCAGGAAATGTCATGATTCATCTTTCATGAGCATCTGCAAATATGCATCTGCCAAATCTATTTTACTAAAAGCTTGTTCTCAGCCAAACATATTCTCACCCCAAGAGTACAACATTTTTGATTGACAAGTAGAAAAGGACTAATGATTATTTGAATGTCTCTACACATTCCCACACTCTCATTTTCTGCTGCACAATAGGAACAAGGACCATGATTCACTCTCACAGTCACATGGTAGGAATAACTTTATTGTTTTTCCAGTTCTGTACACATCCTTTTGAAGTGACACAGGGGAAACAAACAAGGCCTTGCAGGATGAAGAGTAGGGCCCACCTTCAGTGGTTAGCTTTGCTTAAAAATTTATTTAGTTCCTAACAGTAATTCCAGAGCATTCTAAGCTGCATGAGGCACTACTAATGAAATGAAATTTATGGAAGTTGGTGTCACTTTTGCGCTGCTATCTGTCAAGAGGATCTATGGCAGTCCAACAGTTAAAACTGTGGTAATTATCAGGGCTCATCAGATAACACAGTTTCCTGTCTCTCTCTGATTTCATTCAGCTCTTTCTCTCATACCTATAGAACAAAATTGCCATTATAGATGTGCAATGAAATTGTAACCAATGTTTTAACAGGCTGAATGCGAAAACTGCACTGGGGCAGGTAACTAAAGTTTGATGTCTTCTAATAAAGATATACTTTGGTATTCTGTGACTACCCTTCAGTTTGAGACTAAATATTGCAGAGCACATGAAGTTGCTACTGAGCTCCCTGACAGTTCTGAGCCACTCTGTTGGTTTTCATTAGGAGCAGGGCAGAGAAGGAAGAGGAACTGTTCTTATTTATTCTGGCAAATGGAGTTGTCAACATCTTCTGAAATCAACAAACAGTAAGCTCAAACTGGGGACATTAAACTTCGTTTAAGATCACTGAAATAACTTTTGTCCCATGATTAGGATTAAAGCTCAGGTATTTTAACATGTAGTGCTCCTCTCTAATCTTGAACTCCAGGTCATTTCAATATAGAAATGAAACCGTGCCTTCCAAATTGCCACTAAATGTGGATGACATGACATCATAGTTTGCCATGAGGATTATTTTGGGGTACTGTGAATGATAAAGCACAGAAAGATCACCTATTATTTCCAAGTATCATTTTGTAGTATGAGAAATTAGACTGAAAAAAAAAAGGCTGTGTTCCACCAGTATTTGTTGACTTTTTCTTCTTCATCCTTAGTGGTGAATTGACAGCATTTCATTAGTTTATATTGTGTCTCCTTCATAGACAGCTCCATTTCTAACTTAATCTGCTTTTTGCCAGAGAAAAAATGTTGATTTACCTCATCTTGTTTAATGTTTAATTGTATTTTTATCTTCTCTCTAAAAGTAGCAAATCCATCAGTAAAATGTTTTGGGGTGTGTAAATTGCCTGTTGCTGTCCACAAAAGCCATTTAGAAGGATTTTCCCCTTTTTAATCTTTTTTTGGGAGGAGGGGTGGGGGGCATTCTCTTAATTCATGAAGCCTAAAAAAAATATTCAGAACAACAAAAAAGCAACGGAACTCTGTGTGATTAATTTCTTTTCTAACGTGGGGTGAATTTCTGGATGTGCTTTCTGTGCTGGAAATGCAAGTACCTGTTTTGGTTAACTCCCCCCCATCCTGCTGCCCACCCCTCTGGGGTGCAGATTAAAGACATGGTCTCCTGTATAAAAAAGGATAAGTGAGTTAATAAAAAATAAAGTACGTAGGAGGCCAGAGTAAATGGAGCATATAATTTTTTCATGAACCGGTCTCTTAAGTTTCATTTTGCAAGGCATCGTGATTTCCTACATATTTATGAAAATATGAAAGAGTGAACTCGATGCTTAATGTGCAATCTACTTAGCAATTTTAAGTAAGGCTGTATCTTGCTTTCCCTGTCAGGAAACCCAGAATCTTCTGCAGGCACCACCACAAATGATAGCAAGATCTGTTACGAGTTTCTGCAACACTGCAAACCTTCCTCCAGAGCTGCTTACAGAACAAGTCTACGTGCCAGTTTGTGCTGTTTGGTAACATGGGAGCAAAAACATTGTCAAACTGATTCTCAGGGGTGGAATGTGATCCTTCAAGAGTAAAAGTTGCTTAAGATTGATGTCACTGTACACATGATAAACATATAAAATGAAGTACAGCTCTTAAGAGAGATGGGTGAATACAAACTTTTGAAAAACTTATGAGATAGAAGTGGTTTGTTTTTTTTTCTAACACCCAAATGGTGTTTTCAATCTTGAAAGCTCTAAAGCAGTTTATAAAGATAATTAGGCATAAATGTCCCCATTTCACAGCTGTGCAAACAGAGGGAAACAGTTCTGTAACCTACTTACCAAAATCTTACAGAGGTAAGCAAATCTTGAGCCACCAGATTGCAAGCACTGGTTCGTTAACATTGCTTTTTTGTGCCTGCTTCTTTGTAGCTAAATTAATTAATATTGATATATCAAAGCAGCAAAAGTAGACCTAGATCCCAAGCTTGTAAGACGACCTGTTTCATTTCTGTGTCAAGTTACGTTTCTTTGATAAGACATCAGCTTCAGAGCAATTCAATATATTTCAGTTCCGCGCCTCGTTGCAGGCTTTGAATACTACTGAAATTTCCATTTTCGTGCCTAGGAAGTTGTGAAGCAAGAGGTACCTGCCTGTAGCACTGCAAGAGCATCTGACCCAGGAATGGTGCAAGGAACCATCCAGGAAGTTGCAAGGCATTCAGGAAAGGTGCTTGTACACACACAGGCTTGGCAGTTTTCAAAGTACACAGCATATACACTCCTGCTTTAGCAACATCTCCATGACAACTGCTTTATAATTCATGCCACATAATATATAACTTTGCTGTTGAAAAAAAAAAAAAAAAAAAAAAAGGCTCTGCCAACATGCTAACCAGGCCACATTCTTGAAAATTAAATGAACCTGAAAGATTTTTTAGCAATCAATTAACCATTAAATGAAGCATAAGGGACATTAGGCAGTAAGAATGACAGTATTTATGGCTTTGATGTGATCATGAAACCTCATTCTTTGCTTCTCCACCATTCTCACCATTTCAAATCCCTATAATTGATACTGATGCAACATTTCAGTCAATAGCTATAAAAGGGAATGAAGAGCACGAAATGGCTCTTTGGCATTTAATGAGTAAATACAATCCCACTGAGCTTCGTATTGCAAAATTTTTTGCTAATCAGTCTTTTTTTAACTGAAGGAGTTGAACTGTTTGAGGCAAATCAACAGGTTTGGGGATTGGCAAACAATAGAATGATAGCAAAGATAATGGGAAAAATGTGTTCTAATGCAGTGCAGAGAATTAAAACTATTAAAATGCCTTTCCCAGTTATTGCTTCAATGCCAAGGAAACCAATCAAATAAACCTGCTGCTGTAAGATTAATAGACATTCTGAAAGGTATAAAATGCAGTGCAAGTTTAGTTCTGTAAATTTACCAAGACAAGATAAATTGTGAGAGGCAGAAACAGGTACCAAGTTTTTACTGGCTATATCCTACATTAGGAGGCAGAAGAAGGAAACAAGGGTGACAGGGAAAGGCATATTTTATGTTCAATGGATTTTGAGCATCCTGTTAGTTGTTCTGGTTTAATTAACATCTTCTTGGTTTTAACTGGTAATTTTATTTTAAACATCAAGTCTAAGAAATGCAGGGATGCAGGCCTTGACTCTTCCATAGCATAAAAAGGAGATATGAACCCATCACAAGACTGCTCTCTTGCCTTTATGCTGAGTTTTATATTTGGAATTGTGTGTTGTAATGTAGAGAACATGTATTGATTTCAGAACTGAGGAACAGAAACTGCACAAGATATCAATAGGAAGGAATTATCAAATGACAAATGACTTTTGTTGGGTTATAAAATTCAGTTAAAGAAGCACCAAGGCAAAGAAACACATTCTGGAATGAGAAACACAGGTCCAAAATACAAGGATCTCCTCATGAGACAAGTTACTGACTTAAGTTTACAGGTTTTAGCTACCAAAAAGACAAGCTTAACTCCCCAGTGAGACCTAATTCAGAAAAAAATTACTTTACTGGGCAACTGTTAGCAGCTGTGCAGAGCTAATCCCAAAGCAGGGTGCTCTTAAATCACAAACACATGATGATTTTGGCTCTTTTCTGAGGATCTTTCCTTACTGCATTTCCTCCAGTAGATGAGAGGAGAATTGAACTAAAACTTCCAGCAGCAGTTCAAAATGGGACTGATGTTTCACCCCTTTTTGCAGGGTTCCAGGTATGAAGTTTTATGTTAAGATTTGTATGACTCTGGAGCAGAATTTACAGACGTTTACAGGGAGGTGGATTTTTGGTTTGAAAATAGAGGAATTGAGGCAATTCTTTATTTAATCCATTTGGGGGTATATACTAATGTACACTGTGGGGTTTTATTTGTATTGACTGTCATGTTCTTCAGTTACTGGGGCCTGTGCTCTGCAGAACACTCAGAATTTAACAGCGGGGGAGTGGAAGAAGGGGAACATCTTGTACAGCATAAGGACAGTTTAATTTTCCACAGATGATAAAAAGAATGATAAAAAACTCCCAGTAGAGTTGAGCTGCATTTTTCTTTCAAAGAACAACAAAAAAATTAAGCTACTCTTGGTAGATTCTGCAAGGCCCCTAGTGAAACTTCTGCTTTCTGTTTTAGGGGCAGGTCGCATTAGAAATATTTAAATAAGGAATGAAGGAGGCAATTGCACACAAACATTGATGCCAATGATCAGTTTGTTGTTGCCAACTCCAGCCAGAGTAGCTGGGGGTCTGGGCTGAATGAGGTTGGCCCTTCCAGGGAGGAAACTTCTCAGTAAACAACACTGTGAATTAGGGAACTCTTTTCTGGTTTAGTTATGTTGACCGCTGACAAGTATTTCTTTTTTTTTCTGACCATGTCGTTCCATCTTTCACTTATTCCCCTAACCCTGTGTGTTTATTCCTTTCTTTCTGCCTGCAATCCATATAGTTCTGGAACATTTCTTCCCTTGTAGATGCAGTATTTGCATCTTCCTTTTAATTCTTCCTTTTATCTCTCTCTTTGAAGACCTACTGCTGTGTTGAACCATCTTCCTACATCCCTCTCTTCAACCTTCATCCTCCTCTTAAGCGTCTAGGCTGTGCTGATATTTGGGCCTTGTACAGTGCTAAGAATATCAGTGTTTAACAAATATCAGTATAGGAAAGGCACAGTTGCTATAAGAGAAATAAATAGCTCAGGAAAAAAATCGAGATACTGCTGCTTCTGCAACAGCCACTGGCTGCACTGACTGTAAAACGTAACTGAGAACTAAATTGTCAGTTTTGGTGTGTGCTAAAGAAACCAAGCAATGTCACACAAGCAGATGTTTACTTTCCATTATCCTGGCAACCCCCAGTATACAGATCCTTGTGGTGCAATGTAAACTCCTTTTAAGATGACATTTAAGAGGAATTTAATCTGTATAGGGCACTAGCAAACTGAAGCACAGCGGATTTATTCATTTAAGAGAATTATTCATTTACTTTTTGCCATTTAGTATTTATATTCATTTACCATTCATTTATTCCCTACATTTTTATTCATTTATTCATTTATCCAATATTCATTTTAATGGTTTTCATTATCACTATAGTAACTGTAGGGACAGATTTGCAATAATTTTATTCCTTAAATAGGTTTAGTCTTGGAAAATCTACAGAACAGTGTAAGGCCACTTGCTCATCAGGTTCATTCCCTTTTCTCAGAAACGTTTGTCTCTTTAGTCCCCTCATTTCTTTACAGCTCTCCCTAATTTCTCTTAAATTCCTTTCTATGTTTTATGACAATAGCTTAGTTCAGTGATATTCGACCAAATGTTTGACTGATGTGAAATACTGAAATCTGAGAGTGTTACTCAGTGTTTTGGACACTGATTTATTCTCCATATATTTTTATTTTATTTTCCCTGTAGAATGGCTTTTTCTCACAAATTCACCTCTTATTCCCTTTTAGTGCCAGTTCCATTTCTATGTAAATGAGACCCCTGCAAGCCAGGGAACAATGACCTTCGAATCAACAAGTGTTTTGAGCTACAGCAGAAGAAAGTCTAAACCTCTGAAAACATTGTCTTCTGTGTATGAATTTCCATTGCAGCACTGACAATGCATGTCTTTTGTTAACCAAAAAAAAAAAAAAAAAAAACAAAACAAAAAACCAAAAACAAAACAAAAAAACCCAACCAAACATATATCTATATATACACATATATATTCTCTAATGTGAAAACAGTGGATGAGTAATATCTTTCAACTTCACTAAGCATCAGATTGTGCTGTTGATGAAAACAAGGACTGAATCATCTGATACCTTTTGTCCAAGGCCAGATCTTTTGAGTTGGAGTTCTAGTTCTTTTGTTATGGCTATATAGACTGCTCAGTGCTTATGCAGTTGAGTCCTTGAAGTATGTTACCAGACACCTAAAAGGATATCTTCCTGTGTGTAGTGAAACTTTATCCTGGGGAGCAGGATGTTCACAGATGAACCCAGGCTTGTTTCTGGTGAAGGATTCCATCTTTAGTGAGCCCCAATGTCCCAGAAAACACCTCTGTGACTACCTTGGTGCTCCTTTGCATCACAAATTCAAACCAGTGTCAGGATCTCATCTTCCCTATCTAAAATTTTTCTTCCTTAATCAAACATTGCATTTGAAACTTAAAGTCAATTTTCTTCAGCCAGCCCTAAATTCAAGCATCATGTAATCTTGCATATCTGTGCTCTGAGTTGTGTCAGAAACTTTGGAGCTGTGTCAACAACAGAAACACAGCTGAAATACTTCCTGATTGCTTGGTTAGTACCTATATTTAACACTTGTAAATTTTTTTATTATTACTGTTATATCACCAGAATAGCAAGAAAACTCCTATCCTTATAGAAAGCATCATGAACTGGGTATTCCCTATAATTCTATATTAAGTAAACCAAACTGCTTTAGATATTTACATTCAAAAGGTTATCTTTGTTAGCAGAAGAGCTAGAAATAATTTTCTTTGCAATGAGATCTTAAGTTTGTTGAGTGTGTTGTGACTCTGCAGCAAAAACTCTTCATATACCCCGACCTGAGGCTGCAACTCTAATTTTGAGAGCCATTGCTCTGGAGGCTTTTTATCAGCTCCAAAAACGTCTTATCTCTGGTAGCTTTTAACTGCATAATAAGAGGTCATTTGAAATAGGCAATGTCTTCTTAAGGGTTTATAATCCAAAGCCCACAGTTGTCAATGAACGTTCATTGATTTCAGGGACTCTGAATCCAGGTATTTATTCATAATATGTGGTGTTGGCTTAGCAATTTTAGCAGTATTAAGATATGAGGAAATGGACTGCCTATTAAAGCTAGACAGAAATATTCTGGTGGCATTTACACTGTCAGATAAAGCCTTGGAATTCCTATGAATCTAAATATTTTTCAGCAGTCTGCCTCTTTAATTAACCTCTGGCTGAGAAAGCAATCCTTTTTGCAGCTCACCTGTTCAACTCCTCCCAGCTCCTGAGAATTCTTGTAGTCCTGGAGAGGAAGGCCCAGGGCTTTTGGAGAGCTGCAGTTCCATCTGTGGTGTTGCAGCCTGCAGGAGCCTTGGGTTCCTCTTCCTCAGGCTGATTTCTCTGAGGGTGAACCTGGAAGGTTAGGCCCAGACACAGCATAAAATTTCATTAATATAAATGTCTATTCTTCTTTACACTCCAAATAATTTTCTTCAAAGTATTAGAACATCCAAAAAAAAGTTGGGTGTTTTTAAATCCGTCAAGGAAACTTGTTTAAAAAAATAATAGTCAAAGTGTACATTCAATTAAGAGGAGACATAGTTTTTACTTTCATCTTCCCATGCAGTATTTGATCGAGTTTTCACATTTGAGAGATTTTCCCTCCCCTCCCCCTGAGCAGGGACTGAAGTCAGTGGGAGGAGATGTGATGTGTGCTTTACCCCTCTGGTGTGTGCATGTATGTTTTTTCATTAAATCTGCACATTAACCTGATGGCCTTTAGGCACAATACTTCCTGAAAAACTTGGGTGTGCTGATTATTGCTTGCTTTCCAACTCCAGATCCTCTTGCAAACACTACAGGGACCTCATTAAATTCTGCAGCTGTATTACCCTTCTTCTTTATTAACTTCCTTCAAATATCCTGCCGTGGTCTAATGTCTTCTCTTGTCAGCTTCACTCCACTTTATACACCTGAAGGAGACTTTATTGTTCTTATTTCCTTGCTCTGAAAACTTCATTCACAGCCAGTTTTGACTTCTCAGGATATTTTTTTTTAGCTCATCCCTCCATTGTATCAGCCTTTGTAGTCCCTTGATAATATTTTGTGCTTTTTAGGCATGACATGCATTTTTTTAATCATTATTTTAATTTCCTGATTTAAACCTAAATAGGGCAAGAGGTACAGCAGAAACGTAGGTGGTCTTGTAGTCTTTTCCTTTGTCCTATAAATAAAAAGGAGAACTTGCAATACCATGAAATAAAATAATATCAAAACCTGGAGAAATTTTAGCTTTATTTTTAGGAAGCTGTTAGTCCAGTGAGTAAGCAGGTGGCTTGATTCATTAAATAAAAGCGGCTCAATTCACTGGTGTATCCTAAAAGTTGGAGCCACAGCCACTCAGTGCCTCTTGAATCTGGCCACAAGGGTTTTGTATCAATTCCCCCAACTCTTGCTCCCACTCCGGGCTCTTCTCACCTTCAAGACAAACACTCGTATTGCAAGAAAGGTGAAAGATGCCCTTGTGAGGGATTTCTACATATTATTTCCAGGCTTACCCACATATTGACCTGTCCACAGAAACAAATCTTATCCTTAACTCTTTTTTTACCAGTTTCAAGAGACTTGGTTTTACACACTTCACTGACCATTACTTCTTCACATTATTTCCAATCCCTTTTTGTTAGAAAAGGACTTGTTGGGTCCTATCTCTTTGTCACTCTCAGTAATAAATGAACATGTAAACCCATTTCAGTAAAATTAAGGATACTGGAAAAATTAATATTAAACTCCTCTTCGTGAAAACTTGGGAATTATATAGACAGGAAAATTATTTCAATAAAAAATATAGTAAAGGAATGGAACAATTATCTCATGCTGAGCCAGCTCAAGTCAGCATTTTAAAGTCTATATGTCTACTTGCAAGTACTTAAGATGCTCAGTGCAATCTGTTAAAGTCAACTGGGCAAGACTAGTGCCAAATCAATTACAGTCACTAATGTCTCATACAACTACAGAGCAAAAATATTCTCAGTTGAGCATAACATTCATTGCAGGCAGCAATACATTCATAGTCTGAGCTTCTAAAATTTAGTCTGGTGAAGTACAAGGGAGAATGTGCCACGTGTTAACACTTTCCAGTGCTAGTGTTCCCAAAATTTTCTTATTATTCTAGTTTTATGGTTAATTTTCTTATGGTGGCTAGTGTTCCTATCATGCTGAAAGGGAACTTGGGTCGTTGTTGAATATTCAGTGTTTCACTGGTCTAACAGATCTTCATTCTAATCACTTAAAAACTGTTCCTGTTGATTTCAGAACATTTCTTGAATAAATCAGAATTAATTTTGGGATGCAGAACTCAGTTTCTCAAATGATTCATGGGAGTTTATTAGGAAAAAAATAGATTCAAACCTACTGAAATTACACCTACCTACAGAGAGGTACCAGTGATTATATTTTCACAGGCTGATAAAGAGAACAAGGGAAGTGTTTTGCCCTAGGATTTCCTTAGATCAGTTAATGGGGTAATTCCAGCTGCCCTGTGTTGTACTTTACCCCCATAGTATCCTCAGCAGTCTGAAAAACAATGATGGTACCAACTCTGACACTGTTGTACACCACAACAACACAGACTTTGACTTCAGAAGGCTGAAAATGACTCCTTTATTTTTGGGATGTGTCTTCCTATATAAGGAAGGTCTTTTTTACGCAGATCAATTTGATTGGTGACAAGAAGACAAACTTTTTCAATCACATTGGTCAGGCCAGAGGGACATCAAGAAGAGGTCCCTCCTAGGAAAAGGAATGAAAACAAAGTTACAACTACAAAAACATTTTTTTTTGTTTACAGAAAATTCCCTGGGAAAAGAATTTTAGAAAACCAAAACATCTCAGGCACGAACCAGGGCTACACGACTCTGTGTTCCTTACCTCCCTGTCTAAGCTTTAAACATTAAAACTTGACCATAAAATCATGGGAACAATCAAGACTGCCTTATTCCACCCCCTGCCATGGGCAGAGACACTTTCCATTATCCCAGGCTGCTCCAAGCCCTGTCCAACCTGGCCTTGGACACTTCCAGGGATGGGGCAGCCACAGCTTCTCTGGGTAACCTGTGCCAGGGCGTCATCACAGGGAAGAATTTCTTCCTAATATTTAATCAAAATTTACCCTCTTTCAGTTTAAGGCCCTTTCCCCTTGTCCTTTCACTACATGCCCAGGAAACATCCTTTATTCTGCAGAACATCCATGAAGAGATATCCCATTTTAAAATGCAGAAGATGTTCCTTTGTTACTATTTCCCTCAGCTGGGTTCCCTGAGGAATTTGGCACTCATTTTGGCTGCTTATGCTGGTCAGCTCTCCCTGACCACACAGTGTGCCCCATCCTGGCTGTGTGAACTCAGAGACAGGCCAGGAAACCTGCAAAACACACAATCCTTCTCACCTGCACCCTGTGCTTACAGCTGAGTGTTTTCTTGTCACAGAGATATGCTCCTTCAGGGATATGCACACATGGAATTCGAGTGCACTGGGGATGCACGACTTGGAAAGCACTCACAGAAACCAGAGTGAAAGCTTGTTTTCTTTAGAGCTGGTTGGTTGTTTGTTGACAGGGAGCGAGCACAAAGGATGGGTGCTGGAGGTGGCTTCAGGCAAGGGCAGATCTAAAGGAGAGGCCAGTCTGGGGCTGCCTGGTGTGTCAACTCACAGGGAAAATCAGGGACTGGCAGTGGGGGCCAAGGCAGTGACACCTACTAAAAAGTGCTGCTGCTGCTGCTGAGGAGGGTTTTGCTCAATTTGATACTATAAACTCCTACAGTAATTGGTCAAAGACAATGAAAAGAACAACCAAACCCACCTCTTAGGGTACAAAAAAAGATGTTTAAGTCTTTTTCATGGCTGTAAAGAACAAGAAAGAAAGCAGAGTTAATATTAATTATTAACTCATTTTTACTCTCTCAGGATCCTGGGAAAACACCTGCCGAGTATGCTAGGACTCCCAAAAATGCTGTACAGAACTGACATCCTTTTTAGCTGTAGATCCCAGTGAGGCATTTTTTCATATGAGAAAAATGATTTTTTTTTAAGGAATATTTGAAATTTTTCAGAATTGCTTAGTTGTTAAAAAAAACCCCAAACCTAAAAGTTCTGTGGGAGTTGGAGAGGGGGATAAAACATCAGCACCTTTCTACTAAGCTTAAACTACAACTCCCTTATTTACACACGATTATTTTCCTGTTCATTAGCTCTTCTGTGGTTTACTTAGGATTTCCCTGTGTAAATAACTCAGCAAATGCGCACCATAAGGCAAGGATTGTGAGGTGTGTTTATTTATAAGCTCTCAGAAGTTATAAAATACACTTTGAGTATGTGTTTATATACTTTATACTTTACTTCTGTATATGTTTATATCTGCATCTTTGAACTCACTCTCCTGTAGGGCTAAAGGTCCGTGGCCCTCTGTTCTGGTGTCCCTGGCATGGGGGTTGGCCCTGCGGCTTGGGTGACCTCAATCTGTCAGCTCCATCTCAGAGAATGTGTGAGAGTGTGTTTAACTCATCCCCTGGCATTGCACAGTGAGGAAGTTCTGGGCTTTCCAACAGCCTGTCAGGAATTCAGCTGATGGTACGTGTGAATTTCAGAGAGAGAGAGAGAGAGAGAGCAATGCTGGGCAAAACATTTTGTGTTTAGCGAGAGGCATTTCCTGACAAAGCTCTGCTGTATTGAAAATGTTTTCCATTCTGGTTCTGCTTCTTAAAAAACCCCTAAATTTGCAGCCAACTGCTGCATAGTAAATGGATGTAAATTGTAATTTACGTCAGAGCAGGCTCTGATGCAACAATGTCTTTGTTCCCAGGGAACAGAGGAGTTGAGGGCAGAGCAGAGGTTTGTTCAGATCCCAGGTGATAAGTCTGACTTTGTCACTGCTATGCCACCACTGCTGAGCAGCAGCTTTCCTGAGCTCCCAAATTTTGGCTATGGAAGAAAGCAAAATCTTAACACATTCCCAGTTTCTGTGATTCTTATCTTCATTTTTCATTATTATGATTGTCTTGCACTACTGATTCTTTTATTTGATAGTTGTCAATACAAGTTCTGCCCATTATTGTGGTAGTAGTTCTCTTCCCTTTTATGTCAATGTTAAGGAAGTAACAGCTTTCCTGAAGTCAAGGAAAATTAAACATTTTGTTTTACCAATGCAAGTAAAAAAAGAATCAAGCCCTTTATTTGTTTTATTCCCAGCTTTGCTTCCAGCAAAATTTTAGATACGGTAAATACCAATTAAAAAAATACAAAAATGCACGTTTCAACATTTCCAACATATGAGACAGCAGCAAAATACAGATTTCTTAGTTTCTTTGCATCTCAGTGTGTATATAAAATTAGTTCAGAGCTCCAGAAAGGTATGAAAGAGCCCTACCCAGGAGGCAAGTGCACAGTGCCAGACAATTGGTGTTGTACTGTGCTATTTCCTGTGCCCTATTTTCACAGACAAACAATTTCTGCCACCAAAAAATGCATGAAAGTTCAGAAATTTCAAGAGTCCCCGTGGGGCTGTGAGTTGTTTTTTCTTCTTCTTCTTCTGTTGCTTTTGATGCTCTTGGTTTCTCCTAACTGAGGCAGGCATAAATCACTTGTTTTCCTGAAGGGGGATTTCGTTCTCTGAGAGGAATTTCTTTGAATGTCAACATGATCATACTAAAGAAGGTGCTACCTGTTCCCATTTTCAGTTTCTCGAGGGTATAACCCATTCAGGGGCCAAAACCACTTGTTCCTCAGGCACCCAGAGACAGGGTATTTGAGACAGTTAAAAAGAAAAGTTAAACAAAAAACCTCTCACCATATTTCACAGGCTTTGTGCCTTAGATTTCTATGTGTAAATGTAGCTTTGTGGCTTCAATATAAGAATTAATAAATTCCACAAATAAGTAATATAATGTAAGACCAGGTATACAATATATCAATTTAATAACTTCCTATTATGAGATTTCTTGCTTCTGGAAAATAACACAGAGATTAGAGGGGGGAAAAAAGGATGGAATTTCAGCCACTGATACTGAGTTTTTCTCCTCCTAGTCCCAACAGTAAATCTAGCTCCCAGAAAGCTCAATCACATCTGGCACTGAGCACATTCCAAGGCTCACGTGCCAAAGAGCAGAGTGCAATCTTTTTTGCACGTGGATCTGCTGAGATCTATGTACAGAGCACTACTGAGTTTATGGGAGAATTTACAGCAGCTTTAAAGTAAGTGCCTCCTTAACAAGTGCTCTGGAGTGCCATTCTCTGTTCTGGATGTGCAGTCAGAAATCTGTCAGGTGTCCAAGGCATGGGAACAGGGCTTGGTTGGGTATAGTCATTGTATATAATATATATATATATATATCTCTTTAGTATAGCAGTTAGATCCATGTTTATCCTAAGTCCTGGACAACCACATGATAAATCTGCAATAACTGAAAATCCCTCTCCTCTACAACTTCACCCCTCAAAGCAGAACCATAAGAAAATGTTGGGAATGAGGTAAGCTCAGCAGCCCCTGCTGTCATCCACAGCAATGTCTTCACACCAAGGCAGTTGCTCCTGCATTGCTGACAAACTCATTTTTCATTTGAAATTTGACTTAAAAGTAAAATATGGTGGTTTGTTTTTTTTAAAATCTTGGTTGTTGTAGTAAAGTCTGTACTCCTAGTCCTAACAGATGTTGGCTTGTGACTGGAGCAATTTAATCCCTGCATGTCCCCCTTTTGTTCTTGTCTTTGCCTAAAGGTGAAGATTTCATTATGGTACATGCCCATGCTGAGCTGTGTGTTAACCCAGCTCCTCCTGCCCAGCGTGTTACATAAATAAGGTAACTCACAGCCTCCCAAATCCTTTGTCAGGTGACAGCACAAATCCTTTGAAAATCCTTCTCTAGCTTGTGGTAATGTGTTACGTTTTATGATGAATCCACTCCAGACTTTGCCAAGGGCTTTGAGGGGAAGGATGAGGTATGAATACAGAAAAGACTGGAGATTTTGTGGGGGCATTAATTAGATGGGTCTTCCATAAAATTCAGTGTCAAAGAGGCTCAGGGGAGGGCTAAGAGCTGCTGTCACTGTGTGCAGGTTGGAGATGGCAGCACTTCCTCCAGGGATAATCCACATCCCACCTCCACTGTCAGGACAGGGGAGTCTAGAGACTATGCTGGGAATCAGCTGAACTTAACAGAGCTGTGCCAAACCCTCATTGGAGGGGTTTTTTAAAAATAAAATTTAAAAATTTAAAATTAAAAAATTTAAAATAAAACCTGCTCTTCAGGTCTGCAGCGTTATTCTTCTAAAATCTCTCATTTTCAAGCTACACGTGGGGAAAAGTCATATTCATTTAGAGAGGAAACTTCAAAATGTTTTTGAGAACACCATGTTATCAAAAAACTGTGTTTCCATGTTCTAACCAAGACTTGGCTCAACTTCACCTTACTGAGTGTGATGTTTTTTTATTGTTGTTGCCTGGTGACTGGCAAGCCCCCAGAAATGTAGTAAATACATAGTCAGGATTCCAGAGTGAGCAAGATTCACAGCTGCTTTTCTCCCGTAGCAAAAATCTTGCTACTAAAGTACAATGCACTGGAAGTTTGTTGCATTTTTGTCTTGTTTTTCTTTGGCAGATCTTTAATAGTTAACACTTAAGTACTGGCAGCATAGTGATAGGGTTCAAGACAGATACAGAGAAATACAAGAAAAATGTGTGTGTTTGTATATGCTTAAATGAGCTCAAAAATCACTTTATCATCCTGATATCCATTTTATCACCCTGCTAATGTGCTGGCAAACCATACACGTGGGCCTCAGAACTTAAACTCTTGTATCACAGAACAATTTGATTTTGGAAGGAACAAAAGCCTGCACAGATATGTAAATCTCTGGGGAGATCCAGCCAGATTTATTTCTTTCCCAAATCTTCGCCTTTAAAGAGTTTTCTTGGGCCACAAGTGGAAGGGAGGAGGGAAAGTTAGGGAATCAGCAGTCCTCCCAAGCAGTGTTGGTTCTGGAAATGTTTTCAGTGTTGGAAGTGTTGGTTATCTTTCTGAAAATGTTTTCAGTGTTGGAAGTGTTGGTTATCTTTCTGAAAATGTTTTCAGTGTTGGAAGTGTTGGTTATCCTTCTGAAAATGTTTTCAGTGTTGTTCACACATGACCAAGTGGAACCATTCCTTGCCTGGGTGCCAAACTGCACCTCCTTAACCACCTTGCAAAACTAGCTGCTGATGATAAACTCTTCATTAATTTACTGAGAGGTCAACTTTCTCCCATGCCATGGTGGTGGGAATGTTTCAGTTCCTTAGTAAAAGCTCCAAGGTGCTTCTTAAATTAGCTGAAAAATTATCCATTTCCTTCCCACCTTTATACAAGCACATTAAGGAAAACAGTATTAAGCAGTTCATTAATGGCTTTTGATCTTTGCTCTGTGCTGTAATTACCAACTGCTCCAGTGGCACAGAAGGAGGGACTTTTGGGATATTTTTTACAGGGATGTGTAGAGGGGTGGAGAATTTTTGTAACTATTTTCAGCAGAAATGCAATACTTTTTCATAAATATTGCATTGCACTGAAAACATTCTAGAAATAGCCTTGCATGACTAATTTTTTTTTTTTTTTTTCATCCTAGGAAGGTGTTTAGGGCATAGGATGGGAGGAATTTTAATTTTTTAGAGGTGTGTTCCAACGAGATTTCGATATCCCATTTGATGTGAGAACATTTTTTTTTGCTTTTTAATTGGTCACTACCACTGTCATAGTTGATTAATAAAACTGGAGCTGCAAAAATAGCAACAATTAACACCAACAGGGCTGTGCACCTCAGTACATTGCAAACATACATTTCATCTTCCCTTTTACCCATTAAATGGTTCCCTTTCTCAGATAAACCCTGCTAATCTAGTGACTTGCTAGATCACACAGCGAATCAGAGGGAGAGCTGTGGAAACAAGTTTAAGGGCATGAAGCTGCAAATACTCTTGACTATGAGTAACTTTAATCTTGGGAGTATTTCAATTAACTCCAGGAGGGATTATGTAGGGTAATAAGCTCTGAACTTCCTGGAAAGTGTTCTCAGGACTGGTCCCCAAGCATATTCAATTGCAGTCTTCACATAAAATCACATAAATCTGTAGTCAGGGACTTTTAATAAACATATTTTATGCCATAAATTACTTTCTGAGGAGGATTTTTAGGGGTATAATTTTACAGCATTGACCTCCAATAGACTCATAAAATTCTATCATGTTAAATGTATATTTAATGGCTTCAAACATTTTTTATTAGTGATTCAGTGGGCCTGGAGAACTCTAATTCTGCAACAACCTATTGCATCAGTGGATATTTAGAGATGTTTAAAAAATGCAGATTATTGACTTTATTATTGATGCAGAGGAGCCACTATATCTTATCAGGCAATCAAATGCCCTTTCATAAAGTGCTCATTGCATGGAGACTGAATTTATGGAAATGATGAAACTTAATGGCTCCTCAGGAACCATTACATCCAGTCTGAAACTCTTTTTGGGATATTAATATTTATTTTCACATTCATGCTTGTAGTAATGAGAAATTAAGGAATTTTGTAGTAAAGTACAAATATAAGTACATAGACATAGAGGTTGCTATATTAAGTAAACCCTAAAGAGAAATGCACTTGCATCATTTCTTCCTGCCTTTAATGGTACACAGTTGAACCAGCCCAATGAAAAGAGATGGCTGTATTTTGATAGCTTTTGTAAATCCAGGATGTGTCAGGTCAAAATTTACAATTTTAATTTTCATTTCTACATCTGATTTACGAACACTTACCCACGCTTCATCCCTTTCTACCAGGGCTGTAATTTTGCACAGATTATTCTGACATATACTTTATAGCTAATGAAGGATTTTGGATGTATCCACGTACAATATGGCATTGAACCTGGAAATTGCTCTGCTGTCTTCACTTGAGTCCCTTTATAAATTCAGTCCTAAATTCAGCCTTCCAGCGAGGTCCCTCTGGCTGGCAGTTTTTTCAGTTCTAAGTGTGTGTATTATCCAGGCAGGTTCCCAGAGATCTGATTTATTTTTTTCAAAGACCTGGATATTCAAAGTTATTTGATGTTGGACACAAAGGAGTAGAAGATATGGGAAGTACACCACAAGAATGCTGGATTTTTGCAGTGTTTTGTTTCCTACTTGGGGCAACACATCTCCCTTCTGGAAAGGAAAATTTCTGTGTTGAAAATTGCTGCATCATTAAAACCCCTGTGCTGGCACTCTCAGGTGCTGAATCTACCTGAGGAAGGGTCTCTAGGTCATCTATTCTAAATTTTACTGTAGCTCCATGCAGTCTTTGCTCTCTCATCTCCTCTTACTTGGCAAAAGAAGAAAATTCAGGCAATATCATATTGTTGTAGCCTGTGTAGTCTCTGGGAAGAGAAAATGTTCAAATTGACTACGTAGATGTAGAATTTAAATAGAAACACTTGCTGATTTTCTTGGATTTACAGTCTCAAAAATGGCTTTTGCCTTTGTCTGAGATTGGCAAAATGCAAACACAGGATTTCACTGTGCTTCCCATAGCACTGTTTTGCCCCATTTTCAGTAAATTTTCTTAAACATCCTCGTATTAGTAAAGCCAGGTTTACCTGTGTTATCAAATTGCCCTGAGTTTTTTGGAGCCTTTTACAATGTCCCAAGTCTGTTATGCCTAATGTATATGCTGGAATATAGGTGTCTGTATACATCTTGGTAGATTTGGAACAGAACCAGGAAAAAATCTCCAAACAGAGACAGTTCCTCATTAGCCACTGATTTAAGGAAGTGCTTAAGATCACAGTTAACTTCAGGAATCTCTTTAGTTTCTGTTCAAATCAAAGATGAAATTTATTCTTAACCTGCAGAATCTTTTCTATGTAAAGGCTTCTCTGAGTAAGGTCCTTTGTAGAATAATAATTAAACCAGAAATTTTTAAGAACTCTTTTTTCATCTTTGACTCAATTCCTTACTGCAGGGCTATTTTTAAGATGATGCTATCGTTTAAAAGAGGTAATTTCCCTGTTGTGGCTGTGAAGAAGCTTTACAGACTAATACAAAATTATTTCAGGTCCCCGAAATGGTTTTTTGGCTCTTTCATGTTCATGTTTTTGTTTGTTTGTTTTAAATAGGAAATGTTCCAAGGCTATTAAAATAAATTCTTTTGTAGAAGGAGACTGTAGAAAAGTCCCTGAAGTGCTTCACTTTGAGGAGGAGCTTTGTTGATCAAGGTAGAGGGCTTTGTAAGCCACAAGCATTGTAATTACCTGGCTTTGCTCTCTTTGAAATCAGTGGCAAAACCCTTGCAGGCTGCAGAGGCAGCAAGGGTGAAAACAACGGCTGTGCTTGGGCTTATTGTTCCATTCTCTGATTAACATCTTAAACTGCATTTTGATGATGCAGCTTCCACGGTCAGAGAATGCCTGATGGTCTTTTGTTGATCTTCTGAGAGAACAACAGCTCATCTTGATGCTCAGCCAAGGCATCCATCATTTAGCTGTCCCTCTCAGTTGCTGTGTGAGAATGCAGCCCAGCCCTGGCTCAGAGTGTCCCCACTTCATCTGGTGACCTGTCACAAGAGCTTTTAGACCTCTTTCCTTTCACCACTCAGCAATGAATGTTTTTTTCTGCGCAAAATGTGGTTTTGAACATTTTTTTTTGTTGAATAAATTTAACAGGTCAGATTCAAAGTGAGATTACTATCATTGAAAAAGTTACTTCTGCGCCAGTTTAGCCACAGTGGCTGTCCAGAAGAGGAATTCTCAGCCTGCAGAAAGTATTGTGTCATTTAACTCTCCCAGAGGTCAATGTCAGAAAATAAAAAAATACTCATCATGTTACCTTACATTTGTTGAAATGAGAAGTTTGTACAACTGCTGAAGTCTAGTTAACATATATCCTTTTGACTATGGAGCTGAGCCATTTTGGCATTTACTTCTTTTAATTTTCCTGAACAGATGGTTTTATTCCCACCATGCAATTTTTTTCCCGACACTTGTTTTTTTCCTCTGATCTAGCTTTCATTAGCTTTTGTTCTCCACATATTATTCAGGCAAGTGTGCTCCACATAATCTAGGATTGCAATTAAACAGGAGTGGGAGCAGGGTAAATGAATGGCAGATCTGTAGTTAAGCTTCTGCCAGAGACAGTGGTGGATAGGTGCAGGGGTTCACTCTTCCTGTCACGTTCTGTGGCTCTGTTATGGGTAGGTATTAAACAGAGAGGGCCAATATTTCTCTCTGTTTTCTTCCCCTTTCACTTCTGCCTCGTACCTGTCACACAACATCCCTCAGGCACACAAAGGCAGTGTCACATGCTCAGTTATTGCTGCCAGAAGTTATACAAAATCAGGCCTGGCTGAAATGGGAAAAGCAGATCTTTCTTTATGGCAGGCCAATAAAAGTCACCAACAAAGAAACCAAAACAAAACAAACCCCCACCAAACAAACAAACAACAAAAAAACCCCAAAACAAACAAACAAACAACCCTATGGATTTTTAATGGAGAAAAAGTACTAATGAATAGGTATTAACTGAAAATTAGGGAATTAAAAACAGAGAAAGAGGTAAGACAAATCAATTGCTATACCTATAAGCCTGAGTTAACAAAAAACCAACAGCAATAGCAGCAAGATGCATTGGACCAAAATAATCACAGGTGAAAACACTGGGAAGTTAGGTGTGAGTAAATTAGTTTAACAAAGGTCTACAAACACTAAACAATTCCACAACTGAACATGAGTGGAGTAACTGTACAAAAGGATTGGAAAAATTGTGCAAAAAAGAATTTAAGAGTCTTTAAGGCCCTGCCTCTGGTGGGAGATATGGTGATGGACTGTGGAGCATAAAGAAACAAAACCCATGGTGGCTCTTTCCTTGAGCATAGCAGGGTCTGTCCCTGAGTTAATTTTATAATCTCCTGTAAAACCTGGGAGTCTCAGTTCCCGCTGGTGCTGAGCACAGATGGTGCACACACCAGCTCCAGTTTTGGCAGATGGACACGTGGGTATGAAAGGTGATGCAGAGGAGAGAGTTTGATCTCAGTAACCTTGCTGTCAGCTCATTTCATTTGTGATGCGATTTACCAAGAAATTCTGTGCTTTAATTCTGGACTGTACAATGATAAATTATTTTTCCTTTGTGTTGAAAGCCATGTTCAACAACTGTACTTCAGCATTTTTTTGTCTTAAGTTCCTAAAAGAGCCCTAGATGTTTTGTTGGGTCTTCCCAACAAACTAGAGGCAGGGACTGGGCAACTCATGGCTGAAAGAGGTTATTTAGGAAAGAGTTATAAGGTCATTTACAAAACCCATTCTGTTGTTGTTCTGTTTTCTGACATATGAAAACCGGTTAGAGTTACCCAAATAATGAAATTGTGCCATTTTTGCTCTAAGCAGTGCTCCTTATTTAACCTCCACTGTCTGGTGCCCAAGTGTGCGTGCACCAGGACACCTTGGAGGGAAGGATTTGTGTCTCTGTGATTGCTGCAGAGCAGCCAGCATTCATTTCCGTCAGGAATCTTTCAGTATGAAATTACAATCACACTCCTGCTCTCCACTGGCAGCAACAAAAACCATTAACTGTAATAACAGGACTGATTTTGCTCTTATTAGGCATTTATTAAGAGCTAAGTATCTTGATAAAGCAGAATATGCTGCAGCTTGACAGCAGAAGTGAAGCATTCTGGAGAGTGCTCCTACCATCCATCCTCCTTCCCTGGTGGTGATGAATGTGCACCATGAAGAGATTAAATCATGTGCTTCACTCCAGTAATAAAATGCTCTGTGCACTTTCTCAGTAGTCAGATTTTGATTCTGATCAAGTGGAGGACTTGGCTGATCTTGGGATTCAGCTGATAAGAAAATGGAAATATTTGAAACTCGGAATTGACTGCCAACTACATCATTTCATATATTCATCTGCAATGGGTAAAATATTGTGTGTTCTTAAATTTATTGCTGCTCTTTACAATAAAGAGCTGTCCCTGAATTTCAATAGTTGAATTGATTTTTTTTTTTCCTCTAAATTTCCTCAGGCGCAGGACCTCTTCTGTCATAGTAACTACTCCTGGCTCACACCTGGGGCTAAGGCACAGGTGTGGGGCAATGCAGTGTCACACTCAGAGCACTGTCTTTGCTCTGCTGTGAAACCTACAGATTCCAACTGATGTATCCGGGCAGAATTAAAAAATGAAAGAAATCACAGATTCAAATTTCAGGTGCACATAAGCAAATATTTTTCTAGAAGAGTTAATATGGTTTTTGTCTGATCTGGAGCTATTTGAGAATTCAAATTAAAATTTAATTAAAATCTGTCTAATTATGCTGTTTGTTTTGTGGGATGAAATTTACACTCCCATTTCCCAGAATTCCCAAGTTGCTAAACAAATCTGCAATATCATATTCAAGGTGCAGCTTTTTCTCTTTCAGTAGAACCTGTCCAACTTTGTGTCCTGGAGTGAGCAAGTGAATCAGAAACTAGGGATCTTATTTTCTACCTTTGTAGTAAGGAGCCTTTATAGCTATTCACTCTTCCATCCTCTTTGTGACTGTCATGCTTAGTGGAATATCTCCTACAGGAAGAATTGAGCCTGACCCCGGTGTGTCTGCAGTAACTGAGATATGTAACAATATAATGGTTAGGGGCATGCACCTACAAAAGAGGCCTTGTGGATTTATGTCCTCTCAGGAAAAGCAATGCTCTCAATGACTTTTCTGGAATATATTGTGTGGTATAGCAAAAAAAAAAAAGCCTTAAAACCCTCAGTTATTTTCAGGTAAGATGCAGGTACAAGCATTAACTACTGCAATTATTACCTATTGTAATGCCCATGCACTTCATGCACAAACTGATGTTTTCAGGTTTCTTCTCCCTTTATTCTATGTGGTTTTGCTCTCAAGAATGTAGAAAGCAGCTGATTGCTGAAAGTAGAAGGGAATAAGCCTTTGATTAAGTGCAATTTGCACACATGTGCTTCCATACAGAGCTGCTACTTCAGCATTTTACTCTTTTAGGTACTTGCTGTATTCTAAAATAAGCCAAGTCCAAAACTCTATGGCTGTCCTTTATGCATTGCACAGAAGGACACAGAGAAATCAGTGTATGGATTAAACAACTGTCAATTAATCTTTAAGTTTGGAATGACTTGGCAAAGGTTTTCAGTATCATATAAAAAATAATATGAGGCCCTACAGTTTTCTTAAAGGAATTCTATACGTTTCTAAATGTGCATACAGCAGTTTGCTAATGCAAGTCTTTGCTTTGCTGTAAATATCTGAAAACTGCATTTCTGAGTTATGTTCAGGTGACCTGGGTGTGATCAGATAGTGCCAAAGGTGCCAGGTCTGCAATCATTGGGGTTTAGGTAATTCAAGAGGATGCTTGTATCAATACATTTTAATTAGCACTGGGAAACAAGTATACAGTATAGTGCATTGGTAAGACAATGTGTTATACAAGTGCAATGTCCTATGATGAACAGAATGTTCTGCATTATTCTGAAATCTATTCTATAGGTCAGTTGGCATGAACTTGGTTTAAAATGGCTATAAAAGCCCTGGAGGCTCTATTCTCCTTAAACCAGTGGGGTTGGGGAGGGGAATAGACCATAATATGTCAGGAAAATAGCAGGCATCATTTATCTCTCTTAGCAAGGAGACAAGTTGCTGAGATTTACATTTAAAGATGAGAAACTCCTTTCAAAAGTTTTCTTTATGATACTGCAGTTTGGGAAATACATAACAATGAAAGCATGTTTACTTTGTGTGGAATTCATGTCATGATGAGGATAATAAGACCCTCCAAGGCAATAATTGCTTCACTGTAGGGTGCTTCTGCATCTCAAATTGCTCAGCATCTGGGTTTTAAATCATTTGTCTTCCTGGTGGGTAAAGCTGCCAGCTAAACAGGCAGGCAGACAAGTAGCATTTTTAAACTTACACAGCATGATCATGGCATGTGTGCATTTAAGGCTGAGCTTATTATCATCAGGAACTATTATTTACACCATAGAGACAGACACCAAATAGATTCTGTATGATACAATCTTAATAAATTCTTTTCATTCACAAGGAAACCATTCAGCTTATGTTATAGATGTGGTTTGGGTATTCCAGCAGACTGTCCAGCAGGAAGGCTTTGTGTGCTGAGCTCAGAAAATGTGCAGTAAATTCCACAATTTATCTGTTCTGTGCTGTCCAGGTGACTGCCACTGAATGCCATGCTGAAGATCATGTTATAAGCAGGAAAAGGCTTTGCTGTATTCCTAGAGAATTATGACATTAACACGTAAAGTAGGACTCAGCTTGGTAAGAGGCCATTCAGCCTGCAGGAACCACTGAAACTGAACCTGTGCTTCATTTTTTCTGGGGAAGAATTAGACTCTGGTGACAAATATTCTGCCTTTGACGTGTTCTTCTCCACTGCAGCTTCTACATGATTGCATGCAGAACATTCTTCCAATCCTCACCTAAGGCACGCTGAGTATGTCATGGTGCATATGGGGACTAGTTGTTGTGGTGTTGATTTTTGAAAATCCTGGTTCTAAAAAGAGCACCCTGAGGTGACTGTTTGGTGGTGGCTGGAAGTCCAGCTTGGAACAGCTGATCAGCACCTTAACTGTCTGATTTACTGAAGTGTGGGCAGCAGTGAGACTTGCACTGTCCATGCTCTGTCCATCTCAAGTTAGGACTTAACACCTTGTGTTCATCATGTGTTTATATCCCCAGCTCCCAATGTTGATATTTTGGGAAGGGTTACAAATCCTGCTCTTGCCTACATCCATCATGTCCCTGTGACAGAACAGCCTCGTGTGCTGCTGTCTGTGCAGGCTGGAGGTCTCAATTGCAATGCCAATCTAACTGTCCTGAAACTGTGGCTCTGGAGAGACCCTGACAAAGCTGTGACATGCCTGACATTTCTTTTTGGCTCCAGTGGCAGCTGCTTTGAGGTTTTTTGTTCTTGTTGTTGGGGTTTTTTGTTGGGTTTTTTTTGGGGGGGGGGGGGGGGGTTTTTTGGGGTTTTTTTGTTTACTTTTTCTTCTTTTTATTTTTTTCCCCCTTGGTTATTTTTAACTTGGATCAATTCCCTGATCTGATTCACCTCACAGTCACACAAATAGTTGTACTGGCACAACAGAGGGAGCAGCAAGAATTAGCAGAAGGAGCAATGACTGCACACAGCAGCTCTTGTACAAGAAGAAAAACACCTTAAAGTCCTCTCTGCTGTGTCCGTTTAAAGTCCCCTCATTCAGTGTCTGTTAGAGGAGCTTTTCTTTGTTGTTTTTGTTGTGGATTTTCCTCTCTTTGTTGCTACACAGGTTTTTTCCCCCCTGTACAACGTGTTGTGCCAACTCTGCCATCTTGTTAGTTGTCTGCTGATTACTGAAGCATTTAGGAAAGAAGCAAAAGTCTCTGTAGACTTCTAAGCCACTTTTCCAAGTGACTGAAAATTAGCAGTAAAATAAATATTACCTGATCTTCAAAACGCAAAAAGAGTCACCATTTTCTTGTTAACCACAAAATTCTGGCTTGAAAGCTTTTGATCACACGTGCAAGGTGACTGGGGATACCCACTCCACAAGGGGCTTTTCCCCTCTGCACTCAGGAAAGGAGATTTGCCAAGCCAGCCCATGCCAGTGCTTGGTGCTTTCTTGCTTTTATGCTTTCTACAAGATGGTGTGAATCAGCATAATTTGATGATCTTGAAGTTATTAATTATGACTGTGGGCTGTGGTTTGGCTCTTTGCTCACAAGCTTCTAGTTTTTGGATTCTTTTCCTTTTTTCCACGAAGGGGGATTGAATATCTTGGAAGGCGGTTCTGCTCTCTAATGTTGTACTTCTCCATGTCAGTAGTCAGTCATGACATAAACTTTTTTATTTACCTGAGATCATTCTTTTATAATTCTTATCCAGTTTTGGGATGGGGGGAGAAGTTAGTCATAAGAAATGAATATGTTTTACTTTTATGTTTGCTTGATTTCAGAAAAAGATTCACAGTTAGGTCCTTACCCTTCTTGAGCCAGTAGCACCTTCAGTCATCTTTTATACCACTAAAAGCGAACATAATCCTGCCTTTCTTCTTCTTTCATTTGAGAGTGCTACAATGAAGTGGAAGATGCAGCTAAACTTATGACAAAATGCTCTAGTAAAACACAGATTTGCTGAAAACTTCAGCATTTCTATTGTTTTTTGTTGCCTTCTGCTTCAGTAATATTTGGAGTCTGGGCAGGATGGAGGTTGCTTGGTAGCCGTGAGATAAGAAAAAAAAGAAGTGCTAATGATAATAATAATAGTAGTAGTAGTATAATTTTAATGAAAAGAAGAAAGATAAATAACAATAATAATAGTATAATTGTAATGAAAATAAGAGAGAGAAAAAACACCTGGCAGTTGCTCACCACTCCCTGACCAAGTCCTGAGAAGCAGTCGACAGCTTCTGACCAACTCACCCTTGTTTATACACTGGTGTTCTGTGGAATGGAATATCCCTTTGGCCAGTCCCAGCCAGCTGTCCTGGCCATGCTCCCTAAAGACTTCTTGTCCACCTGCTCTCACTGTCAGAGCATGGGAAACTGAGAAGTCCTGGACTTGGGGTAAGCATGGCTCAGTAAGAACCCAAACATCGGTGCGTTATCAGCATTAGGCTCATCCTAAATTCAAAACACAGCCTGTATCAGCTACTAAGAAGAGAATTTACTTTATCCCAGCCAAAAGCAAGACACATCTGAACTGTGCTTGGAACTCTGCAATTGAATAGGGTTCTTGGAGATAGCTGTAAGAGTGGGGAAAGTGCTCAGATCCTCACCTTGTGCCAGCCTAGAGCAGAGAAGCTTTTGTTTGTTTCTGGAGTGTGGGGAAGCCTTTTTTGTTACTTCATGTCCATTAATGTGTTCACCAGGAAACCAGAAATCAGAGCTGTAGGAGGTATTTTTCTTACCCTTTGGCACAAAATGATGAATTTCAGCAAAGGGGACTTTTATTCAGCCAGATCCAGTAGACTACAGATGTGTACCTGAAGGCAGAGGAGATTGAGTTCTATAAGGTATATACTACACAAAAGAGTGCTACAGTCTCCACCAGTTTAGGAAAGTGTCCAGAGACTTACTTTATTCTGCTTTTACCCATATAGGTCTAAGGAAATTAATCAATAAGCAAGGACACAAGGTGAAAACATATGGTCTTTGATATTTAATAAATGGATTAACAGAGTCCACCGCTTAATATTCAGCCTCTGCCTTAGGAGTATAAATTAATAAGCATTAGGTTCTTTTTAATGAGGAATTTTCCCTTTTAAAACCTGAATGAATTATCAAAAAGAGCTCTGGCAGAATTTCAAAGACATTTTCTGACCTTCTAGTATTCTGGCCTGCATGAATTTTTAACAAGATGCTATATATCTGGAAGGCCTATTAGAATTTGTCTGCAGGAAATCCATCTGCCCTGCAGCCCCTCACCCCTTTTTTTTTTCCTCTCTCTCTCTATTTTTTTTTTTTTTTTTTTTTTTTTTTTTTTTTTTTTGGCTTATCAGACGACTAAAGCAGAAAAAGGAAAAATATCTATATTAGCAAGGGAATATTTAATTTATGCAAACAAAGTTTTAAAAAAAGAGTTCTTATTCAAGTTAATAAAACACCACGCATGATTTTTAAATATTAATCATGGCTGGCAAAAACCCCTTTATTTATAGTGTAACTTTCATTTATATTCATTTTTGTAGAGTATCAACAATGTAAAGTGTTCCAAGATCTGTTTGAAAATGGATATTTTAAAATGCATACCATGCATAACTTACAATTAAATGCACATGGCTATGCTTTTCTTTTTTACTGGTTTCTATCCCAGAAAATCTTTAAGATTTCTTTCTCGCATCTAAGACTGTTCAGAAAATAAATGTAACAGAAAAAAAGCAGATGTTTTAAGTATTTGTAGATTGATTTTCAGCACAATGAAGAAAGCTTATTGTCATTGCTGGCTTCATTTTTTTTATTTTTAGAGGGTTGCTCTGTGACATTTTGAAAAGGCAGAATGTTGTGTTTCATAGAAGGTTTTCGTTATTTATGCAAATTTTTACTGATGATGTTTTGGAATCTAAATGCCACTTCAGAAAAATGCTGTGTCTGTTAATGCAAACTGAAATTGCTGGCTTCATTTTTTTTAAGTATCAGCTGGTCCTGCAGACAGGGCAGTCTGTTGGTGGGTTATTGCTCTGAATTGCTGGAGCAGATTCCTTGCTCCAGTAGCTCACTCCTGCTCATGAATTAGACACCTCCCCCTGGAACTCCCTGGGGGCTTCACCTTGCCCACCTGGGAGCTGCAGAATAGAAAACACCTGGGAACAGCCCTTGCTCCCAGCCAGGGTTAATGTGCTGCATGATCCCCACAAGGATCAGTGCCCACGTGAACCAGGGGAGAAACAACCATTAGGTTTTAGCAAACACATTATTAGAAAGTGGTTCCCTTTGTCTTGTTAATAATGGCAGGAACCACTAATAGGATTTCCATGTCACTGTTAGTTTTATTCCATGAGTTTCAGGGGAAAGTTCCCGTCTGAGTTAATCCTTTTGTGCAGAATACCTCCCCACGACCCCCCCACAGGAACTGCTGCAGTCGGTGGAATTGAACATCAGTTGGACCTGAGCCACTGAGAGTCACTGAACATAAAACTGGGAAATTCAGAGCCTGGTTCACACATTCAAATGCTAACTGGTCCCTTGGGTCTGGAGTTCACTGACATTCCCTGCCCTGGCTCTTGATTAGGGCTACACAAGAGTAGAAAATGATGCTGCAACACATGGCTTAATAAAAGCTGGTTAATTATTAGCTCATATTACTTTGTCAGGACAGCTTAGCCCTGGAACAATTGCACTGTGGCTGATTTTCAATAAGGCAGCATTGAGGTGGCACATTATTGGCTTTCTTTGATAAGACAAGGGGTAATGGTTTAAACTGAAGATGAGTCCACTTCGGTTAAAGATGAGAAAGAAGTTTTTTACAATGAGGGTTGTGAAACAATGTCATCTTGGCATTGATGTTGTACAATCATCATGAACAATCAGTTCTAGTAATAAAGGTTCCCACAGGCCAATGTTTTTTGACTTTTTTATTTCATTTTCAAATGTCCTCAAGCTGCAGAATTAAAGGATCAGTGTGCATGAGGAGATGAACATGCTAACAGCAGAACTGAGAGCAGGTTGCATTTGTCCTGGTTTCATCCCAGTGAAGTCTGTTAGGGAAACTAATGATGAGCTTTTGAAAGACACCTGGAGATGTTAATCACCCAAATGCCATCAACAGTGCTTGAAAATTACTTCTGCATGCCTCAATTTGAATAAAGGGATTGTCAATATCTACTCAATTAAGATGGGTCTCCCTGACCGTGCTATTGACCACAAGGGAGGGGAGTGCGCTACATGGATGATAAATGGTGAAATAATTAACAAACTGTTGTTCTTCAGAAAAACTATTATATTTCCCCAGAGAGAAAGAAGTGTGGGAACTTTTGTTATGGAAGTACTTTCTGAGGCTGATATCAGTGGGTTAGAAATTAGAAAAAAGAATAATTCTGTGAACCATCATGCTTATCTTTAAGAACATTAACATAAAATATACTGTGCCTTACATCTGCAAGCTGCATAGGACTACGTTTTCAAATTATATTTTTTTTCTGAATAAGCCACTGTACTTGCAAGGACTAATTTGCATTTAATGATTTAAATGAACAGGTATCTGCTCAGATGGGAGAGCATACACCAAAAGGAACAGGGGAGTGGAGAGCACTGACATTTGTATGCTGAGCCAACATTTCTCAGAGGATGCCAAGTCTATGGCTGAGCAGAAACAAAATTAAAATCATGTTTTCAGGTGGCCAGTGCAGCTGCTATCTTTGAGTTTGTCTCTGCCTTTGCCCTCTCTGCTGATTTCCTAGCATTTCTTTATACAGCATGACTTCTGATTTATGCCATGTGACAGAGAGCCTAAATGGTTTCTCTGAAGTTTAACGTGACTATTTGGTGACACGTTTGAAAGAGTAAATAAGGCCAGGTGGAACAAAGAAAGCTGCTTTGCATCTCTTGTCTCAGCTGTTCCTTCTGCAGGGCAGTGGAAGGAGCTTTTCTCAAGAGCAGCTTGCCATGCCCCGAGAAGTGCAAGATGCAGCAGCTCGGGCAGGGCACAAGGGGGACAGCAACACCCATCAGGGGCTGGAGCTTCCTGGGGAGGTGGGATTTCACTTCATGTGAGACTGAGGGCAAGAGAAGGAGTCAGTGCTGCGTGGCAAAGAGGGAAGGAGGTTTGTTCTACCATAATTTGACTTGTCAGGGGTCTGAATCTCCTGTACTGAGAGCTGTCTTCTTGGGAGAGAAAGGTGTAGCTTCAGCTGCTTGTTTGGGAGTCATGTAACACTGCCTGGGAGCCACCTGAGGGGAAGGTCTGTCAGGTGCTCTGGGGAGTGCTCAGTGGCTTAACACCAACACCTCTGTGCTTCAAATTGTAGTTTCACCTTCTGTGGTGGAAGGCTGACTGTCACATCAACTCCCAGTGCTTCCCTACACACCTCAGTATTTTGATACTGGAGGAATGAGAGGACACAGTCTCAAGCTACGCCAAGGGAAATATAGGCTGGATACCAGGAAAAAGTTTTTACAGAAAGGGTAATAAAGTATTGGGATGGTCTACCTGGGGAGGTGGTGGATTCACCATCTCTGGATGTGTTTAAGAAAAGACTAGATGTGGCACTTGGTGCCATAGTTTAGTTGAGGTTAGGGTTGGGTTGGACTTGGTGATCCTGGAGGTCCCTTCCAACTTAGTGATTCTGATTCTGAATCAAACTAGCACAGTCTAAACTTGTCCAGAGCAGTGAGGTGATGGCCACTGGGGTAAATGCTGCACTCAGAAATTCTTCAGACACTGAATCTCCAGAGCTGATCTGGGCTGTCAGATGAGTGCAGCTATCAGTTGATTTAGATTTCTGGAGTAGGAAAATGAAATATTTCTGGAGGGCATGTCAATGAGTATTAGAAGAATAGATAGTGATCAGAGGAAATGTTTAGCTTTTAAATGCAGGGATTGAGTCCAAATGTGTTGTTCAGCCCTCCTGTTTTCCAGTTTGTTCTGGAATGCTGCAGGAGAACAGTGCAGAGAGGTTCTCCCTCACACAGAACAGAAGGGTTCAGTAGGTTTTATACAGTGAAGAGCTCACAAAAGTGCGAACACCTGTAATTACCAAAACAGCACTTATAGTGCAAAGACTTGGATGTATGTTCATGCAAAACACCCAAGGGAGTACAAGACAGATTTCTGTGTGTCCCAGTTTATTTCTGTGGCACGTCCTAGACCATGGCATGGCATCTGGAGATGTTTAAGGAAAGATTGGATGTGGCACTTGGTACCATGGTCTGGTTGACAAGGTGGTGTTTGGTCATAGCTGGACTCAAAGATCTCAGAGGTCTTTTCCAACCTCATTGATTCTGTGGTCTCTGCTCATTTATTGCTGCCTGGTGAGTTTCTCTGACGGGTTTTGTCTGATGCATCTGTCCACAAAATCCCAAGCATCTGTAATGAAGTTATCTTGGTGGAAAAGAGAAAATTCCTATTTAAATGTTTACTGCAACATAATATTTGGGGGAAGGGTTAATTTTATCTGTTAGAATGACTCTTACATCATCTGAGGGTGCGATGGATTTCATAGATTTAAAATTAATGATGTATTATATGAATGCTACAGGAAATTAGGTGTACCTGGAGGGAGTTGGTTGTCCTGTATAAATAAGGTTGCATTAACTATGCGTGAAAAACCAAAACCAATTAGCAATAATTGGGTATCTGTGTTCTTCGTGCATGTAGTAAGAAGAAACAGCAATTTTGTGGTAGGACAGAGACTGGGAATGACAAACTTACTTCTAATTGTGACTCAATGTATGTCAACTCTGAAGCTGTTGCATGTCCCTCAGACAGTGCAAGTCACCATCCCCTCTGCCTTTTTCCATCTCTCCATCTACAGGGTAATTGAGTAATCTGATTTTTTATGTTTGTTTTTTTTTTTTTCTCTCTCCACAAATAATGATTTGAATTTCAAAAGGTTTTGCTTTGAAACTGCTATCACCCTCTTTGTTTTTGCTTTTTTGCATATGTTCCATGATTTTGCTGGCAGGGAAATTCATAAGCAGCAAATTTTAACTAATTAGAGAATATTAATAGAGGATGAATTTCAAACTCATGTGTATGTCATTTCACAGTGTCTATTCTAAGTCATATGCTCTCCTCTCATGAGTTAATAATGTACTGTGTAATTTATGAGGTATGTCAAATAGGCTACTTCGCAGATTTTAAATATCAGCTCATAAATTTTGAATAATCATATTCACAAATATTATTTCTAGAAATTAATTAAAATTAATAACAGATCTGCATGCTAATTGTTGACCTCTGGTGGCAAAGACTATGTACATGGAAGAGGAAACCATTTTTTCAAATGATTTTCTGCACAATTGCTCTAACAGACAATCTGACTACAAACTGGAATATGAAGGCTTAAATTAGGTATTGAATATCAAGCACTGGGAAGGCAGGAAACTGAATTGTTTGTTATGCACTGTGGTGACAAGCATCCCACTTCTATAAATTTAGTTCCAGCAGTCAACTGCATTGAATAAACACTAAATTTTCCATGGAAACATAACTGCTTTCTGGAGCACAGCAGCTCTATGCTACTTAAACAAATGCAGAAATTCACATATAAATGACTGCACATGGTCTTTCACTTAAGTAAATCGATGTATGATTGTGTAAATCCTTGAGATTTTTGAAAATTCTGGCCTTGACCAAAAAGCACCCCAAGATTAAGAGTGTATTTGTATATATTTTCAATCGGCAAACTTAGATATAATTTAAAGATTGGTCTTGTACATCAGAAAACAACTTTCTTCAAGAAATTGGTTTGCTGCTTTACTAAAATAGTTCAGTCTGCCTTGCCAGGAGGAGCCCTGTTTTTCAGTTTTGTGCAAGGAGTGCCATTTGCACCCAGAGGAACCATTCCCTTGGCTAAGAATTACCTCTGTGATATAAATCAATGGAGCAGGGCTTTATAACTTTGTTTATATCTAACATGTGATGTGATTGAAAAATGGAACTAGACTCTTCTGGCCTAAGACTTCTTATCATCAAAGAGGTTAAATGCCTGGGTGACAGAAAGCACGTTTGCAGGTTCTTGGAGTTGACTTCAGTCTGTCCATGCATTGTTTCCTTTATCTCTAAAATGGGGGGAAAATAGATATTGTGCTGTTTCAAAGGAGTGGCAGCAATGGCTCTGAATTTGTGAGTTATTTGGAGATGTTTTGGTTACTGGAGGTTGAAAGTACAAGGTTCTGCAGAGTTCATTTCTTGCTCCCTTCATGAGCAGGGAAGTGCCTGGGGAAGGTGTCCAGCCTTGGGTCTGCTTCTCTGTTAATTTCTCCATTTATCTTCCTTTGAGCTATCTTTGATAGTTTTTCCCCCACTCTCTGTTCATTTTCTGGTATGTCTAGGCAGGTGATTTTTGCACTCTGTGTGGTCTGTAAGCTTCATCTGTGCTTGAACATCTTTCCTTATGAATTCTGTTCTGTTCAGTGTAAATCCACTCCTAATTACCCTTGTGTCAGTGGTGGCTTTCCACTGGATTAAGAATGTGTGTGAGTTTCCCTAACAAGTTGCAGTGGAGGTTTCAGGAGACAGCAGTAGTTGATATAATCCTCAGAAAAAGATGAAAAAGGGCGAGAAGGGAACAAAGGGTTCCTGTGTGTCTCCTGTCACTCAGGCCTTGCTCCTGATGTAGCCACGCTGCAAAGTGGAGCCATGGGAAGATTAAAGCAGCTGAAGCACTTCCATGAAACAGAACCAGATCCTGAATTGAGCAGGACGATTTTTGCATGGGGGAAGTGTGATTGTAAGGAGAAAAACGATGGAATCTGAAGGCCATAGATGTTGTAACCTGGATACAGAGCACCAAAGAGAGAAAAAGTATTAACCTGCACTGATGTTTCAGTCTCTCTGTGCTGTAAGGAGAATCCACAGTTCCCCTGGACCTGAAAGAAGTTCTCAGCACACCCAATTGAGTTGAACTGGTGTCTAATAATATTTATTGATCTCAGATTTCCTTGATAGTGGCCATTAACATCTTCCAGTAACAGCAAAAAATCTTCTGTATTTTTCAGAATTAACCAGAAGATGCACCTTGACTTGCCTGTTATTATGGATATATGGATTTGCTACCCAGTTATTTGGCTTTAGGGTTTTTTTAGGATTGTTTAGGTCAGCTGGTAAATGCGCATTGTTAATTTTAGAAAATTAACAGGTAGCTCAAAATTTTTCCCTTTATTTGGTTGCAAAACAAACATGGCTTTTTGCTTGTTTATTTTGTCTTTTGTCTTTCTTTTCCTTTTCTTTTTAACAGAAAAGCCCTGGGGACCCAGGGAACAAATAGATCAAATATTTTTTTCTAGTACTGCATAGTTTTATTATGTTTATAATTTGTTAGTCATTCTGCTTCTTACTAGAAGTAGCTGTTGTTTCAGGATTACACAAAATCTATTGGGGATAGAGAAATGAGATATTTACAGAAGCAGACATATTTCTTCAGTTTTTTTACTGGATTAAAGAAGAAAAATGGTGGAATGAGCAGGAAAATGAAAAGAAATGCTTATTATTTCTTGAGATAATATGTTAACACTATTCCGTTAAGTGTATTTATCTCCAATCTTTATGACTCAAAAGATTTGAATATAATAAAACTCTGGTACACCAAGAGGTAATAAAACCCCCCATTGTTCTAATTTAATGCATTTGACAAATTACCTCAAAGACAAAAAATTTCTTCTTTTATAGTTTTTTTTCTTCCCAATGCAGAAAGAGCTCATAACTTTATCAGATTACATTTCTTTACCGTTGTGTAATTTGTTTATGATTAAAACAGTCTGTGCATCTCTTGGGTTTTTAGGTTCAGAATACAATTCAACCTGATTTCTGCTACACCAGGGCTAAACAGGGACAAAGACTTTATTTTTCTAGACTTTCTAACTGAATTCAAATGAGGCCTCACCTGGTGTCCTGCCCATTTCTGCTGGTGCACTTTCGTGATTTTATTGCTTTGGTGTAGGTTGTTCTGCAGTATTTTAATTGGAAAATATCAGTGAAAACATTGGTCCCTCATAAGTAGGAAGGTTTTATTCACTCCCTAACAAAGATTCCTCGAGGTTAAATTTAAAGAAATTCATGTGGGCAGACGAAAAGAAGAAAAAAATTTTAAAATCCCACGACAGTAATTAAAACTCTTTTAATGAGATTTTTATGTGAAACCTCCATTATCTGCAGAGAATCTGCATCAAGTTTCTTCATGTCCTCACGATTTTGTTTGATTAAAAAAAAAAACAAACAAAACCAACAAACAAAAAAGGAGTTAACTTTTAAAACTGACACACAAGCTTACAAATTATTTTTAAAATTGTTCCATTACATTAAAAAACACTTGAGACAGAAAGGGACACACCTTAGGTGTAACAACAAACTGCAGGACTTACATAGAACTGTGACAATGACACCAGTGTAGAAAATGCAGTCACCGCTGAAATGGCTGAAATTTGGTGACTGCAGCTTGCACACAGAGGATTAAAAAAACAGCTGGCAAAAGTTCAGTACCCCAGATAGGCTTGTGCATTCTGGCATGAGTTTGCAACAAAGCCTGGCCTATATTAAATCTGATATATCAGCTGCCTCAATGGATTAAGAAAAGAGGTTTCTAACCTAAGTAGAGATGTAAGAGCATCTAAAAATCTCCCTATTGAACTAACTGTTTAAGTGAAAAATCAAGACCAGATTAAGTCAATCAGCAAGTTAGCTTTTTAATTAACAGGATTTCTTTAGTGGTTTCACATGTATCTTGCTAATTTGTCCAGTTTTGATGTTTTTCCCCTGTGTGCTGGCTATTAGGCTGCACAAATTGAAAGACTCTTCTGCCTATGCAGGTCACGTGCAGGGTGGTGGTCAAAATACATCTTTTGACTGGTCCACTCTATTGGGATGTTCAAAGTTGCTATTCACACCCAGGTAATTGGCAGAATCATATTTCTGCACAGCCCTTAGATTTGTGCATGGCTTATCAATAAAAAGTAACTGGGGGAAAAAAAATAATTCAAAATAACCACTTTAAACCAGGTTGAATAAAGTATCAGCTGCCTAAAATAGACATCTTCCTAGTGTGACCTGGGAAAAAAACACAATAATAATGAAAACCTCTGAAAATAGCTCTTATCTGAGCTGTTTAGACATGGGCAGCGCTCATGACATTGTTCACAGAGGATTTTGTGTGACTGCAGTCACTTCCCATCTTAATACAATAGTCCTTGATCCTCTGTTTCTCTAAAGTGTGTGACAGTCTACCTTGCTAGAGAGGAGGAAAGAAAAAGAGAAACCAGGCACACCAGTGGATGCTTCCCATCTTTCTGGTATGGTTACAGCTCATCCTGTGACTCCAGAAGAAAGAAGATCAGAAGGGCAGTGTATATGAGGAGTGCTGCAATGTACAATCGTTTGACTTCATGTTTTTGTTCCCTGAGGTTACCAAACCTCTCTTGAAGAGTTAGATTTGAAGAAAATTGAAAGAGCTATCATTTCTTTGTCCTAGCCTGTTGCCTGTTGGATGACTCCTTAGTTTGGTTAAGTTCCTGAAAGCTAAAAGTCACTTAGACAACTTCTGTCAAGGACATGCTTAATCAGCTGCACTCAGGTAGGAGGTAACAGCAGCTCTCTCTTGGGCTTTGTAGTAACTCCTCGTATAGATAAGCAACACGGTGCACTGGCAGCTTAAAAGTGCCTCTTGTGTTTGAAGCAAACTCCATGGACTCTAAGCTGTGTTCAGAGTTACTTTGATAAATGCATATCTTAAATTTTCTCAGCCAGAGAAAAGTTTTCAAAACTGGTAGACCACCTTTCCCAAGCCAGTGAAAGTTTCATGTCATTTGCCTCTTCTATTTCCATTTTTTTCCACATCCAAGCTAAAAGAATAAAGCCTATTATACTTCAAGAAATGTATTTTGATTCCTTTTATGTTGTCTTCTTTAAATACGATGTTCTATGACAGTATTATTGTAAATCTGAGAGTGATTCTCTTCCCTTTGAAGCTCAGACCTATTCTTCATTTTAATGTGTCTACCAGCTTCATGTGGCCCGCTCTGCAAGGTTCCTGTGAAGATGTAGTGCATCTGCTTTTGTGAACTCTGTCATCTTCTTCTCAAATGCAGAGCTGAATACTTCCTGTTCTTGGACTCTTTAGAGTTCAGTTCACAAAATTGTGCTATTTTTCCTCCTTTTCTTTTCATTTTTTCATTAAAAAAAAAAAAAAATATCCATGCTGTGGGTGTCTAGAATTCCATGGTTATAACAAGCCTTGGAGAGTAAGTTTCACATGCAAATAATGTCCTTTCCAGTGATAAGTGGTTCAATTGACAGTGTAAAAATAGGCACTTCCTCCTACCTTTGTGCCATGCCGTTTATTATTCTGTATTAGCATCTGTGAAGTGCTGTTTAATGCTCCTCAGTGTTGTATGTGCGGCTCAGTAGCACAACGAGCCAGCTCAGGCTGACAGACCTGGTTGTCCTTTCAGCTGAAAAGCCAAAGCTTGGTGCAATACCCCTGAAAGAACCAAGCAGTAGATTTACAGAACAACACAGTGCAGCTAACTTCTACTGCCTGTCCCCAAAACATAATATTAAATTATGTGTTTAAAAGGATATTAGGGGCACGGTCTTCAGAAGAATCCGACTTGTGTCTCCTCCGAATTAGCATTTAGATGAGCTGGAGTCTCAGGTGAAGCACAACCTAGATGAGTTTTCTAGCTGCTTTGTACATTATATCTGTCAAAATACAGCTTTGTGAATACAGCCTTACACACACACACACACACATTTTTGAAGATGTTGCACAGGCAGCAAGGAAAGCAGCAGCAGACACAAGGGACAGCATTCACCTCTGTTTCCGTGGTTGCTGTGCCTTATCAAAACACACCTGATACACGTGCATGCAGCCCTGCATCATACAAAATGCCTTCCCAGTAGGACAAACCTGTAAGCCTGAGTTCCTCTTGTTGTCCCTTGGAACAGCATTTAACCATTCCTAGCACGGAAACTGTTAAGTCCAAAATAATTTGGAAAATTTTGGTAGAATTGCAAGTGTCCTCAGTCACATGGCTTCTACCTGTCCAGCTGGGACATTATTCTGTATTCCAGTAACCTGGGGCCTGGGTACGACCTGGAAAATATTGGATAAACCCCTTCCAGTTAAAAATAAGTGAAACCTAAAGACTTATTTATGAAAACAGTAACGTTGTGTTTGCAGAATAAAAATAAATAGCCCATTTTGGAATTAGGCCTTGCATTACTGACAGAACCTAGAAATGGAGTTGCTTTGATTGTGCATGTGTAGGAGTAAAGCAGAAATGTGTATCTCTCTGTGAATTTTTGACATAACACTAACACCAGTGGGGCAAGGATGGCTCTTGAGTGCTACTGGCATCCATTGAAAGAGTTCCTCCTCTAATGAAACATTTGTTTCCCAATTCATTCGGATATTGAATATAGGAAAGGGGCTTTTGCAGAAAGGCCTTCTCTTGCCTGGCTGTTGCATGTTCTCTTGCAGGCCAGGTATAAGCAAAAAATTCCTCTCCACATGGAATATTGAAGCCTGAGTGTGACCCAGAAAGGAGATATAAGAGAGGAATGATTATTTTTGTGAGCACTGTTGACAGAAAGAAAGGTTTTATTCCTAGCTTCACATCATCACAATAAAAGTGTAAAAAGAATTATTAAGTCACTGATGACAGTGTAATGAATTATTAATAGAAGCAGTTTATAAAAATGAATGTTTGCTTGTATTTGAAGTTCTCCTCTTTGAGAATGTGGGTAAATAAGAAAATATCTGTGTTGATTCAAGACTAAACCTGAGGGATCTGCAAGTCTTAGCACAGACCACTAGGATTGTTTGCAAGAGTCTTACTGAAGTCACAACTTAGACTGTGTTGGCAGAGGAAAATCTATTTTATTGTTATTACTTTACTTTGTTTACATCAGGGAGGTAAATTTAACTTTGGAACCATCATTTGCATCCTTGCAATATATATTTTCAGGTAAAGAAAAACTATTGCTTCCTATCTTTCTCTTTTACTTAGAAGTTACAAACAAAAGAATAAGGAATGGAAAAAGCCAGGTTGGTTTTTGCATTTTTTAAAAAAAATATTTATTTATCACACCCTTCATTAAGGATTTAAAATGTGGCTATGAGTGGATTCATGTCAATGAAGTTGTATTTTGGTACCAGATATTTCTCCACAGAGAGTTCAGTTGACTCAAAAAAATGACAGTGCCTCATAACGGTTGCAGCAGCATAATATTCAAAATATAATTAAAAGCCTATGGATGTTCTTATATCATACTGCAAGGCTTGTAAGGAGCAAAGTGCCAGGGAGGTTCTCAAGAAGGATTGTTTGACACTCCCTATTGCTAATCACATTTCAACTGAGCAGGACTTGTCATCTTTCTGGCAGATATTGGAACATCTGCCCAAGAAAGGTGGGATATCTGAGTGGGAATTACCACTGGAGAGGAGTTACCATTTGCTTGAGACACACATCAGACTCTCTAAATCACTGGGACTGTTGGTGGAATGAGAACTATGGACACTCCTACCCTGTGTTTTGTTTTTTAAATAGTCAGTTTGTTCAGCCTCAGTGATCCTTGATGATATTTAAGTGACTAACAAGTAGGTCAGAGAAATATATTTCACTCACTGGTAAACTTTGACACGGTGAGGTGCAATTAGAAGTAGAATGAAGGTGAGAAAACAGGTGTTACCCATAAGAATGTGGACAAAGAGCAAACCTGTCTTTTATGTCTTTCTAAAAAGATAAAATCTTGAAAGGATTTGAGTTACTGTTATTTTCAGCTGTCTTTTTTTTTTTTTTCCAGAAGCACATAGCTGAATTCTGTGTATGAAGAAAATACGTCTCTGATTAGGTAAATGCTCTTAAAAAATATTGAGTGGTGTGAGGACAAAAATAGGAGAAATTAGCAGAAATTTGTTTAAATTGTATTGAGGGTGGCTGAGTGAAGTGCTGCACTGACCAGTGCCCAAGACATCCACTGCACTGACACGTTTCTCTGAATTTTATCAGGGAGCTTTTTGTGCACTTTTCCATATATAGTTTGCCCTGTAGATATGAGAAGGTGTTTGTTCCACAAGAAACAATAGCAACCAGAAGTGGAAATTACTGCCAGCTCATCAGATGCAATCGAATAATAATGAAAGCTAATGCAAGACAACATTCAAGGTTATTTTTAAATCTTTGTAAAGGTCAATGTATTCAATGGTATTCAGTTCCAACTGCTGAAAGAGTTGCTGTGTTTAAATATGATGCCCTTGTTGTTTAGGAAATAAAAGATCCTTACTAGGAAGGGTAAACAGGACAAAGCCTTATCTGTGTCTTCTTATTGCATAATTTAGGGAAACAATTTCAGAAGTATTATTTTGATGATTAGTTTCAGTCTCCAGAACCTGTGTACTTTTTATCTCCATCTCAAGTTGCAAAGTTCATTACTAGAGAAAGAGCAAAGTGCCTCCTTTGTGGACGTTTTCTCCCCTGGGTAGCTGAAGAAACCAAAAACTATCTCATGACCCTGACTGGTGGAAGCTCTGGAGATGTCATTAGGCAATCATTTGGCCACTGTAAAAATATCACCATGCAAATGTTGTAATGTTTATTGTCTTTTGTAGTCGTGACTTCTGCCCTCCTTTTGTTATTGTGCTTGTAGCAGGAGAAAAAGACCCCAGCGCTCAGAAATGGGGAATTAAGGAATAAGTTAAGGAGGGGAAAAACAGAGAAACCAAAACAGCATAGTGGTGGTACTAACTTTAGCCAGCTAAAGGTGTCTGCAACACCCCCCTTATGTTGCTAAGTGTTGAAGAATATTAAAAGTTTATTTCACAATATCACATCAAAAATGGTACCAGGGCATTTTAGAGAGAAGAGATGCCAGCATGGAGCCCTGTGCAAATGCAGAGTCCCTTCCCTGTACACAGGAGGCCAGGGGCTCTCAGCATCTCTATCGATGGCAGGAACTGTAGTACAGTAAAGAAAATAAGACACTTGCTGGCCAGGTGATCACAGAGCCAAAAACCAGAGAGGGAGAGGAAGGCACAGGAGTATAGATATGGGAATCCATAGATTTTAATTACAGAAATATTTATTCCCAAGTTAATGACTTATTTTTATATTTTTAATTAAGGTAATATTGGAGCCATGATGCTTATGATTTATGAGATAGGAGAATTATCCTGGAGGGAACATCAAACTTTTCTCTTATTCTGATGTTCACATTCTGTCAATACATGTTGGGCCACTCATGCAGCATTTCTTGTTGTTTACTTGCAACTCCATTTGTTAAAGGCCAAGAAAAATCATGGCAAAGGTAACTTAATGATAAACTCAGAGCAGATAATTCACAAGTATTATAAGTTAAACAAAGCTCCTTTTGTTTCGTAGGGGTTTTTTTACAGAAAGATTTATGTAACATGGGCAAAGAAATTCAATAATTCCGAGATACAGCTTTGCATAAATATTTACCAGACCCTTTTTTTCAAATGATGAATAGGTGCTGAAATGCATTCTGAGTTGTGGACCTTAAGACCATCTAAGAAGGTTTATTCATACAAAGGCTCTCTAACATTCAAATAAACCATCTGGATAAAGGTTAAGGGCAGGGAGACACCATTCAGGGGCAGGTAACAGCTGGATAGTGATGGACATTTCAGGACTGTCATTTTTTCCCAGCCCTGTCAGGGGAATTGTTCAGAGTTCAGATTGCCAGGAAAGAGGAACTAAAGGAAGAGGGTTCAGAAACAATCAGCAGGAACAAAAAGCAGCACAGAGGAGACCACTCAGAGAAGAGTTTTACTTCAGTGATGTCTGCTAATGTGTGCATGGGACTGTGCTGTGCTTTCCTTTAATTGTATGTGTGTGTGGCAAAGAAAGCCTTTTTTTTTTTTAATTTATTGCTGACAGCTACTAAAACTTCAGATTGATGTGCAGGTGTGCAGTTTCAGCAGCAATGCACAGATACCAGAGCTGCATTTGCTTTAGGAGATTTAGAGTCGTATTAATGTCTGTCTCTGGGAACTGATGCTGGAAGGGATGCTGAGTGTGCCACCTTCTGCCACGTAAAGCTGAAGTGGAGAAGAGAGTGCTGGAGACTGTTGGAAAGCTGATGCAATTTCATTGGTTGCAACAATATTATTATCACCAATTAACTCGGGTCCAAAGAGAATTTGTACAGAATTTTTTATGTATTCCTCTGCAGGTTTCTTCTCATGTCAAGTACAGCGGTGTGAAAGAACAGCATCATGTCCTTAGAACTTACCAGTAAAGAGAACATGTTTACAACTTGTCTCTGAACAGCACTGCATGGGTGATGGAGCACTTCTGAAAGAATATCTGTGAAGGAAATAAACCCATTAATTGAACAGAATTACTGCACACCAAAGCTACATGTTTGAGAGGTCTCTACAGTATTCAAATAACTATTGAACCATTTGGCACATCCCTAATAAAAACCTTTATCCATTAGCCCCATTGGTGCATGCTTAGGCAAATTAACTCTTTTTATATGTAGATCTAAAGAAAATGGTGTGTTATAATTAAATGATTCTTTTGGGGGCAGTAAACCTCTCTTCAAACAGCTTGAATATTAGTGCAGTCGTTTTCCTTTCAGCCCTACTAATCACAGTAAATTTAGCTTGCACAGCCAGAGTCAGGGTGCATGTTACAGGACATTCTGGCAATGGCCATGAACAGATCCCATAAGAGCTGGTGTTTGGTTTGCAAGAGGATTTTATCTGAAGTTAATGTAAATTTTTCTGGATTCTTGCTGTTTGTGAAATGGTGTTGCTGTTTAAGATGTCTGGTACTTGAGATATGTGTAGGTCACCCCACAGAAGCCCATTGTGTGACTGGCTTTGGGTTTGAATGGGAGATCTAGAGGACAAATGGCAACTGGAGTCATCACATTTAAAAACAGAATCCCCTTCCTCCAAGTCACTCAAGCTGTTCTCCCCAGTTTCTAAATGGTTTGGAATTTAGGTGACATTTTGATATTTCCTTCTGATGGGTGGGAAAGGCACCAGATACTGAATCATAATGGAGCAGACCCATAGTTACCTTGATGAATATTTAGGCCAGGATTTCCTGACATGACTACCAATGGCTGGGATCTGATACTTTGAACTGTACCTCCTTTACTGGAAGTGCTGAATACCTGTTTTTCTGAAAATTGGGCTCTGTGGACATGACCTGTTTTGACATCTAGTTGTAAAGCTAAACGCTCCACGTTTAAATGCTGTAATCTCCTGAGACAACACAAAGCTGCTTTCAAAAAATACAAGTGTGTGTGTTAGACTTTAGATTTCTGTCTAGGATATAGAAGGGGTTTTTATATTATTACCAAATTTAGTCTTGGATTTCCACATATCTACTGGACATTTACTGGAATTACCAGGATGAAAGATTTATTCTTACCTTTTTTTCTGTGTTGTTTTTTATGTTTTCTACAGCCAGGCTTGTGGGTGTGCTGCTGCTGAGGGGGGCAGGTGATTGCTTTCAAACAGTTCCAGTGCAGTTGCTTGCTACATTGTTTTATTGGCAATGAGGATCTATTTTTGGTTTGCATTGTTTGTTGGGTTTTTCTGTTTCGGTGGGGTTCTTGTGGTTGTTTGTTTGTTTGTTTGTTTGTTTTTGTGGGTTTGGTTGGTTGGTTGGGGTTTTTTGTTTTGTTTTTTGGTTTTTTGAGGAAAAGAACTTACAGGGATTGCAAATTCTCTGGTTTGCCTTAAGGTCCAGCTCTGCCTGCATTGTTATGTTCTTCTGGGGACTGGTGGACTCCCATGCTAGCCACTGTCATCACCCGAGTATCACTTTCCTCTGGGCTTTCTGAAGTACCTAGTGCCTTGGAGCATTCAGATTTGTTTGAGATACTTCACTCTCTGATGCCTGAGGTCAATAAATTTGGATGTTATCAAAGTGGAATCATTAAAATAGGACTTGTGATGGTATGGAATTATAAGTAGGATTAGCAACAAGATGTGATTCAAATGTTATGGACACTGCAGGTTTGAATTGCAATAAGCAAAGCAGATTACTGCAATTCAATTTTTTTTCTTCAGATTATGTGCTGCAGGATATAAAAGGGCATGCAGTTTATCTCACAGGACCATGAGCTGCCCACAGTTTGCACATGCAGCTTACATTGTGGGGAGTCCCAGTGTATTCTGAGGACTCAGTCCAAACCTGACAAATATCTTAGGGGGAAGTGTTCAAATAGGAGCCACCCAATTTGTTTGCTGTTCCAAACTGAAAATTAGCACACTTAAAATGGCTAAATTCAGCATGCACCTGGATCTCTCAGGCCTCACCACCCTGACAGGGAAGAATTTCTATGAAATATCTGATCTAAACCTGTCCTCTGTCAGTTTGAAGCCATTTCCCTTTGTCCTTTCCCTACAAGTCCTTGTCAAAAGTTCCTCTCTGGCCCTCTTGTATCCCCCTTTGGGTACTGGAAAGTGCTATAGGCTTTTCTCAGAGCCTTCTCCTCCCCAGGTGAACAACCCCAACTCTCCCAGTCTGTCTCCAGAGCAGAGGAGTCTCAGCCCTCAGAGCAGCTGTTGTTTCTGTGTTCTTTTACATTTTGAAACCAACATAGAATGTTTTTAGGTTTTTATTCCCACCTGAGTAGGATAATGTTGCCTTTGCTCCTGGTCAGGCACTGACTCACACTGTGAACTGGTTTTCCTTTCAGTCTGACTAGGCTTTCCAAAGGTGGTAATTTCCAAGAAAACATCACTCCTTTCTTCTTTCAAGTAAACAAGGTGAGTCCTTTCTCACTGATTCTACAAGATGAAAATTTATCCATTACAAATTTTGAGAAGTTTAGAAATGCCAGAAACATTGTTCTTATCCCATAATTGGTTTGTTTCGGTGCTCTGTGTTTGTGGGGGTCACCAGTTCACTTCCAGGGAAGAAGGGCAGCTTGGCTCCAGCTGTAATTCAGAGCAGTTTCCTCAGCTCTCAGCGTCGGGGTTGTTTAACCTTGTGCTGTGTCAGTGGTGATGCCTCATGTGCAAATGTGCTGCTTTGTAATGCAGAGATCGTTCCTCCAGTGTCCTACCTTGCAGACTGCATTAAGTTTTCTAGAAGGTGAAGCATTATTTTCCACGTGTCTCCTGGGACGTATCAAAAGCCTGCTGAATTCTGTAAAGACTTGGTGTTTAGTTTGCTTACCAGTCTCTAGCTATTATCAGATACCACAGGAAATACATAATGTAGCACACAAAAAAGAAATGATGTTTCAGCAGTATGTAAAAATCGCTGTTGTCCCACTTATTTGAGGTGTTCTTTGAATGCCAGAAAAGGTTTTTTGGCATCTTAAGTAATTCTTATTCATTTCCACATGCAGAAATGTTTCCTGGTAGTGGGTGCACCAGGTGCTGTCAGGAATCACAGGTGCCACATTATAGGGTCACAGGTCTGACTTGAGAACGAGCAATTTCAGACGCAAAGGAAGCTAGAAACATTTGGGATATTCAAAAGCAGAAAATACTTCTTTTTTTCCTTTCTTTCCTTTTCTCATCTCTCCACAGAAACAGTGGCCAAATTCTCATGGAAGTTCATCTCCCAGGCTCAGGCAGTGACCAGGTTTTATCACTTCACAGTTCACATTGCTCCAGCTGATGTCAATGAGCCACAGCAGTTTTCATGTTCTTAGAGTGACTTGCTATTCTACCTGAAAAGCAAGAAGCAGCTTTTGTTAATCTGGCTGGAAATTTTCTGAAGGCTTTTGCCTCTATTCAAAGAGAAGGGTCATTGAAACTGAAGCATGTGGAAACCCACTTTAACAAATTTCTCATGTGGGTTGGTTCAGGGTCCTTGGAGCTCTTATATTCCCTACCATGTACTTCCCAGCTCTCTGGTTTCCTAGTCCCATTGGTGCTTGCTGGGGGAGTAGTTGTTGCACTGGTGGGGAAAGAGGGACTGAACTCTTTGAAAAATCTTTTCTGCAGTTCATAAAAATAAAAAGTTGTTCATAACCTGCTTTCACCTTGATGCTCCTGAAATTTTGCATCACATTTATTCTAAATGTGACATTTTCCATATGGAGGGGTTATTTTGGCACAATTTTAATTTTCTGCACTAATTAAAAAGCCACTTTGTTGACTGCCTATAGACTTTTAATTTATATGCATTTTTCAGGGTAATTAAACTGTTTAAGTAATTCAGCTGATCCTGTACATAGTCTTATTTACCATGTAATTAGGACCACTGCAATAAAAGTGCAAGAAATCAGGGATTTAATCCTGGTGAAGAGTGCTTTGAGTTTCAGGTTTGGCTTTTTGTGCTTTTAATCCTTCCACACCTCCCTCTCCAAGAATGATGGTAAAGGAATACACAATGTGTTTAAGATTATCTCAAGGAGAGAATTCCAGTTTGGGGAGCATAATTGCTTTATATTTGCATGGGCTGCAAATGAAATATTTTTTTTTCTCTGCACTGAGCAGTGTCACCTTGTCTTTCAACAGGTACTTGTGATTCCTGGTTTCCTCTTCTGCCTTAGACATTGATTCACTGTCTGGCCTTAGGTAATCTATTATCACACTTTTAAATTTATGTGCCCATAGCTACATTCAGATACTAAAATAAGTGACTTAAGGACTGCCAAAAAGCAAGTAATTTATGGAGTTATGTAACAAGAGAACAGAACCTCAGTTCTGCAAATACTAAGGATATTTAATTTTATACTGGTTAGTGCTGTTCACTTAAACATTTACATAACAATTCATAGGTAGGGGCACTTAGTATCTAATTTAAAGAATCAAAATTTGAATGTTATGTCGCTTTGCCTTCATCTGAAATATTTCCTTTTAAGCCATGTCTCTGATTCCACAATTATTTTTTTTCCATTTGGGCCCAATAACCAGCAATTACAATGTCTGTTGAGTGTGTGTGAGTCAAGAAAAGCTGATTACTTAATGAAGTGATGCTATGACAGTTGTTTGTAAGAAAAAGGAAAGAACGGCTTATGAAAGATTCTTCAATGAAAAATGCACAAACATTTAGGTTGCACTTACTTCTCTTTAATGAATAAACTTTTTTGGGGAAAAAAAGGACACCTGTATTAAGTATCTTTCTCCACAGATCCATTGCTTGGACATTAACAAAAAGCAATTAGTGAGATGTCAAAAATTCTCCTGCTAAGAAAAAAACCCAGTGCATACGTTTCTGACATTTCCATAGCAGGGAAGAAGAATTAGAGTATGTGTACATTTATATCCATATAGATGGCCGGCAAGTGACTTTAGTTTTATCCTGGAGGTAAATAAGTGCTCCAGACCAAAGGTGCTGGTGTAGACAGGCAAAAGTTTGTGAAGCAAGTCCTTCTGGGATGGAAATAATGACCATTCCTGTCTGAACAACTTCCAGCCATTCCACCTATTATGTACCCATTAGAGTACAAGCACCTTGGACTGAAAATTACATATATGCCCTCCTGTAGCTGACATTCCCTTTGCTCCCTTGGTTCATTTTCAAGAATAGCTCAGACTTTTCCCAGATTGAGTAAAAAATTGATTTATACCGTAAAATGATTAGAATTTTTTTATTAAAATTACATGACTTGATTTAATACTGCATTTTGTGAGATAGGTTAAATGTAGTTTCCTGGCTCCTGCATATTTAAATTCATGACCCTTTCTTTTAAATTGCTTATGATGTTTAATAAGCAAATCAAGACCTACTTCAACTCTAATTAAAGCTCAGTGCAAATGCAGAAGGGTAACGGACATAGGACAGGCAATCATCTGAAAATCTAAAAAGTAGTGTTTCACAGGAAATGTTTGTGACAGATTTTTATTTCCAGAAAGCAGATACAATTGTTTCTATTGCATCAGTCATCAAGAATTTTAATAATTAGGTGCAGTATAATTAACCATTAAATGAAGAAAGTTGTATTTTTTGTTCCTTGATAAGGGATTTCAATATTTCTTTATTTACTAAGAAAGAGTTGTATCTTCATTTTAAATTACTCTAGTAGACCTTATTTACATTCCTAAGTATAAGTAAATTTTACAACCCTCTGTATTACACTTTTGCTGTTTTGTATGATCTTAATTCCAGCTCCTGTCACCGAAATCCTCTTAGGTTGGATTCAAACTCATGTTATGTCTTTGTGCATTTGGCCAGGCCAGCCTGGCTGGAATCCATCTGGCTTCATCTGGCTCGTGCCATTCCCCATAGCTGGGTGTCAGGCCCCTCTAGCTTTTCATAATGTGCTTTTTTGGCAGTTCTAGATGGTTCTGAATCCTGGGCTTACTGCTTCTTGTGCCCTTGGATTATTACCCATACATCTTTCTCTTTATTTCCTTTTTCCCCCTCTTTTTTTTTTTGCCCCTTTCTCCTAATTTTTTCACTGACTGTATGGTTACAGAAACAACATGGTGAAACTCAGTAGGATGGATTTGCTGCTGGTGTGGTTTCAAAAAGTTCTGTTATTTGTGAATTTGGCTTATGCAGAAACAAAGAAAACAAAAACCTGACTTATTTCTTATGTGTTACATGCAGAGTCTTTTTTTGGTGTATTTAGATAGTAGGAAGGTGCAAGTAAGATTTCAGATGCAATTTGGTTTCTAAGGATCCTGTCCAGTTAGGAAGTTTTCCAACAAATTAGGCCAAATTCTCTCTATGCTACTGGAGATTTTAGGTGTTGGTGGTTTTGGATTTTTTTGGTCTGGTTTGTTGAGGTTTGTTTGTGTTTTATAGTTGTTGTTATGGGGATGGTTTTTATTTTTTTAGTCAGATTTGCTTTTCTGAAGTTTAGGTTACATGAAGCATATAATGCAGTGAATGACAGGAATATTTTTGCAAGGCATTTGTGTGACTATGCATAAAACAAGAATCTTCTAGCACTCCCTATTTATCAGTATGATTCCAAAGAAAATGATTGTATTTTACTGGAGAGTGGGATAAATAGTGGCAAAATCCACCCATGGTTTAAGGAATGTAAAGCAGGATATTCTTGGGAGAAGAAACATCCACATATTTCTCAGCTATTAAACTACATGATTAACAAGAAAAAAAAATTGTTAATTAATAAAATGAAATGTGTAAGTTCAAGTTAATGCAAAGTTCATTCTTGAAATAATTTGATGAGTCTTATTTATCCCAGTTTTAGTAACTGCATTTCTTGTCAAACCAGTCAAGGAGGATCTGACAGTTATTAAAAATGTGAAAGTTGTGTTAAAATAAACAGGAGGAATTAATGTGAAGTGCATATACATGCAATTCTGATTGACTCCCTTTTGCTGAGGTTAGTTCCCCAGGAATTGTGTTGTAATTCAGGACTGATGCTTTCTATTTGTCTTATGTTGCAGAAAAGTTGTATTCAGCAGATGGAAGGGCTCTGATGAAGGCAGCACTTGGTTTTTCTGCTGTCCAATAAAACAGGATGACACTGGGCTGACACTGTGTGAAACTGGGAGCTCCCATAATCTGTGAGAAGTCAGGAGAAATTGTATTACTGTAATTGACTTCAGTAGGATCGAGACTTCCTCTAACAATTCCATGGGGCTTTCAGTGTTTTTGCAGTCTATTTTAAGGCATGTGCACACTGGTGGAAGTGGTGCTTCTAATCAAAATGGGCTATATTTTATTCAGACCTTGGAGACCAAGTAGGTAGAGCTAATTGGCTTATAACTGACCTGCTTAAAGGATGTCAAAATTGGCTGTTGGCTGTTCCTTTATAACATTAGTTTGATTGACTCAGAGTCTGGCAGCAAGATATGAAATATTATGAATCCAATTCATTAAAATTGTCCCCATTTTAGATCATTACATGTTTTCAGAACAAACGGAACACACTTGCAGTATAAAAGAAATATGGGTCTGTAAATTACTAACCCATCAGCCACCTCCTTCTCCTTCTGTTCCCCTCCTCAGAATAAAAAACTCCAGGTGATCACATGAAAATAAGGGGAGAGCAGTGGGGCATAATTTTTTCTTGTGATACTATGCAAAATTAGAGTCTTTAAGGAAAAATAAAGAGGAATATTCTGGACTTGATTTGCTTCCAAGTTATTTGGTTGCCTGTCATGCAAGGACTCAGTTCAAGAGCAATGTGAATTCAGAGCTATTACTACATCAGAATCTGCCTCCCTCTCACTGGGGAAGATTTTCTTCATTTGGATAATAGTTATATTTCACCTTTTAAAAATCTGTTTTAAATCAGTTTAAAATCTGTTTTTAAAGGTGATCCAAAATAGTTTTAAATCACCTTTTGCTCTGCTAGGCACACAGCCGCCCTTGGTCAGGTGGCTGATCTCATCCCACTGTTGGTAGGGTTCAGTTCTGAACGTGGCACACCCAGGGGAGGGTTGGATGAAAGCTGCACGTGCTGTTTGCAGGAACTGCACTCTAGCATGCAAGAGGATGGGGAATTGAGAAGCTGCAGTGTCCTGCATGGACATGTTTTGTATACTTGTATTTCATACCTGATCTTAAACCCCTCTATCAGCATACAGGCAGGACCTACAGGATTATTTTAGCTATAAAGGATATAAAGGTTATATTGGGACATAAAGGTTAGTGCTGAGACTTGGTGCTGGGGTGTTCCCCCACTGCTCACTACTGGGGGTAACACTCCTACAAAGTGTTCCTCTGAATTCGGGAGGAGGTGGGTGGGGTTCTGCTCATCATTTATCTTTCAGGAAATTGCTGGAAATAATCTCATAGATATTTCCTTTGGGCCACATTCCAGCTGCTGCATTTTCCACTGTCCTTGGCTTTCTCCTCTCCTCAGGTCCTTGGCTCCATCCTTTCCAAGCAGGTTCTCTCAGCTCTGTTGAAGAGCAGCCACAGCCCCTGTTTGCTCCTGGTTTGTTTGGGCACTGCTGCTGTGTTACACCTTGTTTCATAAGGATATTCTTTAGTGTGTACACAGGTAATACCAATGTTTTTTACATTCACCAGCCCCCATGAAGGGCAATTTAAAGCCCATCTAGCCATGGGGTTGTCTTGCAGAGGAGGCTGTGTCCTTTGCAGGATGTTTCACATGTGCCTTCTGCCACAGAGCTCTGGGTGCACCACCTGCAGCCCCACCAGCTGTGACAGAAACACTGCAGCAGAAGGAATGAGCTGCTTTCCACTAGGAGAAACCTTCCATGGCATGGCCTGGGTGCCTTCACAGAGCCTGTGCAGGGCACTTGAGCTTTCCCAAGCCAAAGGCAGTCTCTGCTCTCCCTCCCTCCCCCCCTGCTCAGGGAAGCTGGAGCCACGCTGGGGATGAGCAGGGTGTGTGCTACAGTGACTTTAGGAGGTGAAGGTGCAGCAATCTGTCCTTCAGCCAAAGGCTTCTGGTTTTCTCCTGCAGAATTATGGTGCAGAGAGAGCTAAAATTGCATTAGGGCACATCTGTTTGCTACCTAAATCTGTTACACACAACGTGTACGATTTATGGTGGTACCATTCCACGTGAACCTGAGTTATGCATCTTATCCAAGCCTTTGGAGCTGTTCATTAATATAGATTGTTGTTTGTTCATTTTGGCAAAGCTCAGAAAATCCTACAGGGGCCAAAAGCAACTGAAATCCTCATTACCTCTAACAGCAAATGATGCATTCATCATCTTTAAGCCGGAAAACACAGTCCCTTTTTCTTTCTTTGTACACGAAATAGCTTTTTCAGGTTCTGAATTTGAAAACAGAAGGCTCAACATAATGAGAACCAGTCTTCTGAAAGAGGCAACATGCTAGGGAGGATTTGCCTTTCATGCCTTTGCTTTATTGTTTTTGCTAATGTTAAATTGCAATTCCAAACGTCACAAGTTTCAGGGATGTTGCTGGATGTTAATGTTCATCTTTGTGTTCCTTAGCAGATACTTTCACAGTTGGTAAATTGAGGATATTGTTCTTTCTTTGCAACACGTTTTTCCCACAGTGGTTACCCTTGATGCAAAGTAAGATCTCAGCCATGCTCCTTTCCCATCCTTCACATTTCAAATCTCTCTTGGTACGTAGGTGGCACAGGTAGAAGTCTGGCACCCACTGCAAGAGCTTTGTAAATATTATGAGGAAAAAATAACACAAGTAGAATAATGATATCTCTTGACATTACCTGTGGCAATGTCCAAAAGCTTATTGCTTGTGTTCCATTTTCTGAGTTGAAAGGTTTTCTTAATTGTTTTTTTCTGTGGTGATTGGGTAAATTTTAAAACAAAGCCCCAGCAGCCAGCATGAAGTAGTGCTTATTTTAAAGAAGAAATTATCTCCTGCTCTTCTTCAAAGTACAGTTGGGACTTGCTTTTCCCTTGACTTTGGCTTGGAGATAAAGCCTTGCAGCCAGGCTCTGGGGGACAAGGGAAGAGGCTTTGATAGGTGGTGATGAGCAGGCATTTCAGACTGCACATTCCAGTGCCTAAATTAGTTGCAATTACAAAAGCAACATATGATTGTAAGGATATTTTCAGTTCTGTCTAGTAGATTCTTTAACAAAGCTGAACCACACTGTCTCCCTGTATTTCATCCAGCATTTCTAGTGCTTTGTTTTCCTGCTGAAAATTTACATTCTTTTTTGTCATCTAGTCCAGTAAATGCTGCCTTTTTTACCTTGTTAAGTGGGATACTACTGGATAGATGATAGAAAGGGCAGTGACTTGCCTCCAGTCTTCCTTCTGTCCATCTAAAGTAATGGAGTACAACTGCTTCCCTCCACGTCAAATTTATGTTGTTTTCCATGATTCACACAGACTGAGGACCAAAAATCAAATAAATTCATCTGTTTGAATTTTATGCTTCCTTGAACCATTCTTACTGATTTGAGGCCTTGATATTAATCACCATTTCACAGTATTTCTCTTGTCTAGACCCTATCTACCACTTCCCCTTTCAGATTTTGCTGAAAGCTCATTTAGTTTTTTCTTACCACCTTTTCTCCAGCACTCTGTACATCCTACCTTAACTGCATTGTCCTCTTTTCACCTGTCTTATGTATTTATGGTTGGAATATGTCCTTTGCTGCACATGGAATCCTTTGGTGCTCCCAAGCCAGCCTTAGCTGTGTGAATTTAATGAGGGTGGTCTGGTGGTTGGTGTTGTAAGTTATCTTAGCCTGATTTTTCAACTGTCTTCTGTTGGACTAGTTTATCATTTTCCTGGTGTGGTGGTGGATGAGGGTGCTCCAAGGGCTGCTCTTTAGGGCAGGGATTTCCTTCTCTGAAGGCTGTGGCTCCTCTGGTGCAGGGCTGCAACTGCTTCCCTCTAGGTCTGCATTTATCTGACAGGGTGGGACATTTGTGGTGGGAACCATTGTCAGGGAAAGGTTTATGTCCCCTGAGCATCTCCAGGGTGCAGGGAGGAACATGGATGAAACTAGGAGCATCTTTTAGGGCTGTGAGCAGTCTATCACTTTTACAGACTAAGAAGAGGTTGTGAACAGTGAGGGTTGTGATCCTGACCGTTCCTGCACGGCTGCTTTCAGCTCAAGGTGTGAGCAGCATTGCTTTCCTGCTCCTGTGGAGTGACTGCCCCTCCTCAGGAGGAGCTCAGGTTCTTCTGCAGTCATGGGGATTGTTTCTACTTGCAAACCATGGGGGAAGATCAGAACTGAAATTCGAAATTTTATTAATCATCAGGTAATCAAATCTAAATTGGAAAATCCAAAAGTGTAGTCGGGCGTTGCAAGAATCTAATTACACATCTTCTCACAGCGTAGAATAAAATCCCCATAGGATAATTGAACCTTCTTTTCTTTACCTGTATGTGTTCTTAAATTCAACTAAACTGGCAACACATCAAAACAAGTCCTTTCAGGTATTCCACTTGAGTCCTTGACTGTCCCTTGTAAAACACACCACACTGCTGGGGCACAAATAATCACCAGTGTGCTCTGTGACTCCTCATGCACATCTTGAAGGTAATTCAGGAGACTTCTGTGTGGTAATGAGGTTCAGTATCTCAGTTTCAGCCAGCCCATTGTCAGAATGGCATCTGTTGTTAGTAACTGGTGGTAAGAGATGATGTGAGGCACTGTACAGCTTTCTTCTCACTGTTTTCAGGTGTAACAAATATCTACAGCTCCCCAATTCATAGGGCAGTTATGATCAGATAATTCACAACAAAAAGTGCTGTCCTTTCACCTATGTTTTCCTTCAATGTTCTCTAACAGTATCATGAGAGACTGTAGTCAGAGTAAGGCAGTATTTTTAAGCTTTGTTTATGCTCAGTTGTGGTATGGGACACAGTATTGGTTTATCATGTTACAATATTACTGGGCAGCTTCCGTCTGAATGTGGAGCTGGTAAAATACTGGACAAAACACTGGCACAATTTGGGTGATTCCAATGCAGATACTGAGCTAATGTGAAAACTAGCTGGGTCCTGTGTGCCTTTTTTGGGGGTGCAAATGATGGAATAAGACTTCACGTTTTTGGAGAAAAAAGGTTTTTAACTGAGATACCATTCCTAGGTGTGCTATGATTGCATAAACTGATTGTGGCTCACTGGGAACTCCTAGTTGTCATCAGCTTTAGTAAAATGTGTGCAAAATGCTCCTGAAAAGTGCTGTGGGGTGGGAGTCCAGGGCCTGTCCCTCACCCTGCCATGGACCTGCCCTGAGAGCACACACAAAATACTTCAGCTCACTGTGACCCAGCATCACCCCTGCCCAACAAAGAGAAGAGCAGCCACCATCCCAGGGAAGTGTTTTGGGACCTCTCATGGTACCACAGGTTGTCAAATGGTCACTAAAGATCTGATCTTTCAGACTATATTGAATTTTTCCCTAATTTCAGTTTCATTGGTGTTTTAAAGCCTGTTTTCATTGTTTTTCAAACCATACTTTAGGCTGCTGTTCCTTTTACGTGTGTTTCATTTTCTCTTCTTATCTGACAGCAGGGATATGTGGAAGACACTTTTATCTGGCATACCGTGCTCTGTCTATTGAACAAAGCAACCAAGAGAGGAAATAAACAGGCATTTAAAGAGATTCTTGGAATTTTCTAAAGGCAATATATTGCTCAGAGGTCAGTTTTGTGATTTCTGCTTCAGCACATTATATACTTTGGTCCTTCTGTGCCCACTCTCCCTTTCCTCTCAATCTTCTGCACGCCCCTCCTAAAAGCAAAGTTATTTTCAAAGCTGTTATCATAGCACAAGCTGTCCTTTGTGAATAAATGGTGGTTATTCAGTCCCTACATGAAGAATTTGGAGTTTTCCCCTCTGCTCTTCTGTGCCCTTATTTGGGTGAGATTTGGATATTTAGGTCTTGCTGGAGCCTATGGGATGATATTTTGGCTGCTCAGGATTTTGTTGTTGGGTTGTGGTTTCTCTTCCCTACTTTGCTTTCTACTGAAAGTATTTGCTTTCTACTGAAAGTTGCCTTCACTTTAGTGAGCAATCCTGGCACCTGGAAGAGGCACTGCTTCTCCCCTCACTGCTGATCCCAGATCCACTGGGGAAAAGTCAGCGCTGAATGGCTTCATCTTTGTCAGGCTGAAAGGCTGGTTCATTTAAGTGCAAATTTCTTCCTGAGCAACCTGACCTCAGCTTACCTGGAGCCGTAATATGAACTTTTGCAAGTAAATGTGTATAAGTTTTAATAAATTAAAGCACTTGTAAGCCAAAAAAAACCCCTAGGGATTCACAGATTTTTTTTTTTTTTTTTTTTTTTT
>VXBB01007640.1:311284-357258 GCA_013399915.1 Illadopsis cleaveri | reverse complement strand
TTTTTTTTAAGACAGCTTGTTCTTTTTACTCTCTACTGAAATTACCTGGAAAGTCTCAAGGTAATTCCATTCAGCAGAAGTGAGGACATGAAGAGGACATCTATACTGCTTTTTCTGCTTTTCTTTTTGGGGTGGTGACTTGTCTCTTCCCATGCCAGTGGGCCAAACTCTGTTCTAGACAAAACGAAACCCCAAGGTCAACTGAATGTGAATTTTTGGTGTCACATGTCAGACACAGCACTGCAAAGGCTGATTTCTGGAATCCATATGGCATTATGAGAATATTTCACTGAAGTGTTCAGTCTGTGTGTTGTGGGCACAGAGGTTTTGATAGACTCAAATGACAGATGCCCTTCTAAAATAATCTGGTGTGACAATCTGCTCAGCATGAGCCATTAGAATTTGATAAATTGTCCTTTTACCAACCACCATAAATTTTAATTGAGCTGGAAAAGAGGATTTTTCAAGACATCAAATGATGAAGCATCCCTGTATGCCCAATTTAATAGTCAATTATCCACACAAAATAGGTATTCTTTACATCTAAACATAAAAGATGGATGTTTTCAAAATCTGAGTATTGTTCTGCCTTTGGCTAAAGAACTCTTTATGATCAGGAACCCAAATACTTCTCACTTTTTATTTTATATATGAAACTACAGAAGAAATTTCCTTAATATTCTAATTTTTCAGAAAAATTTGCACTGACCAGGTATGGTACTACAGGAATAGCATCTTCATCTTCAAGTATAGAATGTTCCCTTGTGTTTCCATTACTACACCATGCTTATATTTCCATTTTCATCTCTCAAGGACAATCCATTTTACAGGCACTCCAGCAGCTTGAAGTATTGTGAAGAAAAGAATGGTTATAAATTTCTGGTGGAAAATTCTAATGCAGTTATCGTTCCTTCACTACTGAAGCCAAAATACCATTTTTGAGGAATCTGAAAAGAACAGTGTGTTATTTCACTGGCTAGGTGTAGAACAGTGCTGTGGATAAATCATCACTCCAGTGTTGGGCGTGGCTTGACAAAAACAGGGCTTGACAGTCCTGGGTGGGATGATTTTCTCAGGAGAAGGTGGCAAAGAGTGGAACACCCACAAATCTCCCATCATGACACAACAGAGGCAAAAGCAGGCAGAGCTCTGGGGCATCCTCTGGTTCTATTTGCATCATCTTGGTGGCAGCAAGCTTTGCTGTAAGGATCTGTCCCACTAATTTCAGGGTCAGACTGAGATGGATGTGTGAATTTTCTACAAAACAACAATTCCTACAATTCTACAATTTCTATTCTGCAATAAGAATATCCAGCTTTTTTTTTTCCACTCTGTTAACCATTTTTTGAGAATTCATCTTGTTTGATAATTACTGTGAGCTGAATACACCAATAGGGATATTTTATTCCAGTACAGGTGTTATCTCTTCTCTTCACTTTCCCTCACCTTTAAAATACCTATAATTAGATTTTGAAAGAGAGTCTTTCATTCTTAAATTTATTGGGAAAAAATTGCATTTTGGTGTACTTCATAGAATAGTAACACCAACTAAATTCTTCAAGATAATGGTGTTCTGAACTTGCATCTATTTTTGGAACATTAATTATATTCTGCAGTGCTTCCTGTGAAAAATCAGAGACAGATACAAGCATTAGTATGTGTTAATTAAATCTGAGTTAATATTTTTGGCCAGAGCTCTGCAGTACACTCATAGATGTGTTTGCTGGTTAATTTTTTTTGTATTTTTATCCTAGTTGTATTTTCCTATTAACTGAATGGCACATATTGATTTTTGTACATACTAGAAAGGCTTGATTCAATCAGGTCAAAGTTCATTTCTGTCCAGGTTACCCAAGATCAAACTCTGCTTTACACACAGCAGGAAAAACATGTAGTGGCAATAAAGACTGACTCCTTTTCAGAAATGTTAAACTGAAGGTCTTGTTGGTTGTTTCTCTGCAATATTTCATGATTTTGTTCTATGATTTATTTTATTCTACACTGGTTTTCTTGGGGTTTTTTAAAGTCAAAATCTCTAAAACTCCCAGTTTTCATGCCGAACTAAATATGCCTTTTTTATCTTAAGTGTTGCTGAAATTCTTCATCTCAATTTCTTTTTGCAAACTTAATTCAGGAGTAGGTTTCCTTTTGCAACACTTGCACCAAGTTCATGAGGTTTTATATTTGTGCTCTTCATTTCCATTTTTATAAGGACATCATGGAAACCATAGTGTCAGCTAGGAAGCTGAGCATATAGATGAGACTGTGAGCATGAAATATTCATGCTACATCTCCCTGAAAGCCTAGCATTGAAGTAGAAGGGCTTGTTTTCCTTCCCTTTCCCTCATCCCCCATTATTTTACACTGAAAAATTGGCATTATCTCAAAAAAAAAAAGAAAAAAAAAGAAAAAAAAGAAAAAAAAAAGTGGGTCAGGAAGACACAGGATGTGTGAATCTTTCTTTTCTTCTGCAGGGCATCATTTCCAGCAGCTGTAGGAAGAGGAGCTCCTGAAAATCTCTTTGACCAGTCTCATGCCCCTGCCCTGTGCATCAGGAGGAGGCAGCTCAATGGTACTTGTTGCTCTTCACCTGCTCATTTGATATTCTCTGTGTTTTCAGACCGAAATCTATTTTTAATTTGTCTTGAAGTGATTTGTTGCAAAAAAAATGACAGTTCTGTACTTGTGGTATTCAGTCCTTTCAGCCTGAAATTCTCATGAGAATTTCAAATTTTTGCAAACTGTTATGCTAGGTAATATTGAAATTCTTTGTCAGGGACAAATTTATTAACATTTAAAAAAGTAAATCAGCCTTGAACCCAAGGATATTCCATTTAGAAATTGTAATAATGGAAATATGTGTCTTTCTTCATTCTCCTGATATTCTTTAAAAATCAATGTTCTTAGTGACTAAATTGTGCATGTGTGGTAGAATTTTTTTTCCACTGGAAGTGAATTAGTCAAAAAAATTTTATCAGATTTATTTATTTCTTTATGGATTCTTGTGAGAATATTCTGAAATTATTACCCTAATGTGCTTATAACATATTTGAGACAATGACTAGAAATATTTTGATTTATAACATATAAATCCATTCAGATTTCCATTATTTGTGAAAAATCTCACTGTTTTCTGAGAATCCAAGTAATATGTTGCCTGAAAGACCTCCAGATCTAACTACTGTAGGCAAATAAACTTTTTAAACTGTTCTTCCAAACAAGCAAACCTGGTTTTCTTTTACTGGTCCTGTGCAAAACAAAAATAATGAACAAATATAATTATGTAATTTACAACAGTTAAGTAATTGGGTTAAAAGGTGGTTCCATTATAGGCATTTTTGGTGGAATTTGAAAATTAACTTGGATTTTCTTGTGACATTTGTCCTTTTTCCTCTTGTGTTTGTTAGATGCTGTGATTATTTATGAGTATATTGAAGTGTGCCACTGAGTTACACAACCTCTTAGCAGAATTAGTCCAGGATTTTCCATTATCCGTTCTTCACTGGAAAACTTGGGAATTAAAATTGGTTATGTCTGATTTCTCAGAAGCAAACTCACCCTAAGATTAAGAGGAATAATTTTTCCACATTTAAAACTGTTCCATGGGAGTTTCAGACTGAGTGCTGCTGCTTTCCTTGTCTCCCTGAGCTGGGGAACGTGTTCCATGTTGCATTTCTGGATTTCCTGGGAGGAAAGGTGGCCCCACTGTCAGGGATGGGCGGCTGCACAAACACCCAGAGGGGTAAAAGAGGGGGCACAGGGAGTCCTGTAAAGATGAACAGTGACATTGTTGCATCAGGGTGTGGGATGTGCAAAAAATCTGCTTTTCTGGTACCTGCTGATGGCTGAAGATTTATAAAAAAGATAAAATTTATAAAAAATATCAGTTTTCCACAGTTTCTACCACAATATTCCTATTCTGTTCTCCTGTATGTCTGTTTGACATTTGTCTGTTTGCAAGAAGAGATTATCTCTTAAACTGTTGGTTATTACTACCGATATTCCTATTTTGAAAGTCTGCTTTACTCTTATAATGAAAGACCCATGTTAGTTATCTCATGCTGTGGTCCCAAAGCCAATTTGGTGGAGCTCACAAGCTGTTTGAAGCATTTTGAGTCTTGCATAGTTTTTGCACAGTCACGTTTGAAATGATCTATCAAATAATCAAATATTTCTCACATTAGACCTTAGCAAAGCAGAGGAGAATAATCTGTACAAACTGTGCCGTCACTGATTGCCATCCCCTCACCTCCAGATAAAAAATAATTTACAGCTATCACATGTTCCTTCTACAGTTGAGTATACAGGCAAAAAAAGAAACTATCTCCATTTCATCATTAGCTTAATCAAGGCAGTGTATCAGTAACCTGCAGTGAAACTGATTGCTGAAGAGCAGGAGGAGTTGATGGCTGAGTAACAAATGAGTTTTGAACCTTGGGCCTTTTGAATTTTAGTCAATTTTAACTAAAGTTCCTCAAGCCTCTTCAGTTCTTTTCTATTAGAAGTTACAGTATTTTGAAAAGACTACCTGAGAAAACAATTTTAAAAACACCCAAACGCCATAATTTCCCTGTTCCTTTTCCTTGTTTGTTCCAGTGTGAAATGGGATTTCTCGAGCCTTGCAGGAAAGGGAAACCTTCAAATCCAGCATCTCTGGCTGGCAAGGCGCTGCAGACCCTCGAGGCCTGTTCTTGGCTGCTCAGCACAGGGGCAGCAATTCCAGAGTGCTGCTTTTTGAAACAAAATCTCTGTGTCTGCAGCTTTCCACCATGGAGCTGGGAGCCAAAATTCAACATCTGAGTAAAGCCAGGGCTTCTGGACTGCCAGCTGAAGCAGAGGAGCACGAGCCAGGGAACCCAGACTCAGAGTCCCAGAGAGAAGGCACCAAAACAGGGATGTGGGACTCAGTTCACATTAGTGTCCCAACCAGCCAGGTGATTGTGGCTGTTCTTCCATAATTCGGTGAATAAATTCACATAAATAAAATGTGAATGATGATGAAGGATTATAATTTTTTGTTTGGGAGTTGCATAGATATTTCTGGTTTAGAGGTACAAAAGATGGAATAGCAGAAACTCTTCATGTGTCTACAAAAATATATTCACTATCTAAGCAGCTTCAGAATCATGATTTTATCTGAATTTTGCCCTTAAATACTTTGCTTCTGGATGATGAAAATGGTGGGTAACTGCACTCTTCTCTTAGAATTACCACCTTTCTTTTTCTTCCATAATAATTTATTTTACACCTTCTTCAAGACACCCAGTGGCCATTTTTGTTCCTCTGTCTATCTCCAGGCTTATGTCTTAATATTTTTTTACTTTCCAGAGTTTTAAAGCCCTTGGGTTAAAAAAGATGAAGAAGGCAGATCTGAAATGCTCAAGAGAATTCACAGCCTGTAAAAAGAGCAGTGAAAATCAGAATTGGGGGAAAATTACAGAAAAGCACAATGCGCAGGACCTAGAGGTTTAAAGAAGGCTTAAAAAGAGACTTTCAAAAACAAATTTTCCCTTTGAGAAATATTCCTTCAAAATGTTTCAGCGTCTTTTATCTCCTGTGTCTTCTGCGAGTTATGTTTTAACACTGAAATAGTCCCTTGAGCATAGATAAACTCAAAATGAACAGGGAACTAACTAGAGATGCAGGATTCTATTTTGTTCTTTAGATGCTCTGTTCTTTTCCCCTACTGGGATGGATATGTTGGATTTTTCTAGTTTAGGGATGCAGGTAATTCTGGAGTATTGAATAGCAGCTTTTATTTTCCATGACAGAGCTAATTTCTTGCATGTGTTTTGATGGTTTCAAGCTTTTCTCAGCATCAAGTCACAACCATTTGCCTCATGTTTTATAAAGCCAATACTATAAGATGTAAGAGTTCATCAAGATATTAACAGTGTAATAGTGTCAAAATAGCTAAAGCATTTTGGGGGACAAGCTGCTAGGAATGACAACAAAAAGCTCTAAAATGATGAAATAAAGTTACAAAAATGTGAAATATATTGACTGAAGATAAGCATAGTTTCAGGGGAATGAGAGATAGACCAGCCAGGAGTAAGTTTTGGGCTGCTTTACTTTTCCTAAGATTTCACTAGGCCAGATTCTGACCAAGATCAGATAAATATCAAATCAGAGTAGAGCAGTAGAAATGAGCCAGTTTATAGCCATTGAAAGAGAGATAAGAATCAAAGAGGTTGATGTCACTGTAGCTGCAACTGAAACAACTCATTTCAGACTAAAAAAAACATTAATACCTTAATTCTCCTCTCTATTACATGGAATGCTCCAATTATGAGTTTGAGCATCCCCAGGTATGTTTCAGTGCAGAAATTTGTTTGGAAAAGGGCCCACTGAGGATTCTGTGCTAAATTATCTAACAAAGAATAATTTAAAATGAGTCAGTGTCTCATATGCATTGCTGCCTTGCTGAACCTGCTGCTGTATTTGGTGAGGTGTGAACAAAGACTGCCTTGATACAGATAATCTTGTTCAACAGTGTTAAAACACTGAGAAAGGATTGCAGCTGGTGGACAGACTGAGGGAGGCTGATGGTGTGAAGAGACCTTTAATTATAGGAGTAGGGATGCAGTAGCTGTGATGGAAGTCCTTAGTATGAGAATTGGATCTGAGAGTTTCTGGACCTTTACAAATGTTCTCAGTATTTTTGTGTTCACAGAAGTGATTTATGATTATTTTTATTGCTGGTTGGATTACAGATAATGTAAAGGCCCTGCACATACACAGAGGCTTAGACTCAGGGATTTATTGCTGGATGTCCAAATAATGTCTGGATAGACCTTGAATTCAGAGCTGGTCTTGCAAATAAGCCCAGGTAGGATTGTATTTATATATAAATAAAAGAAAAATGTGCCGTTCTAACACCACAGGAAAACATCTCTTATTTTCTCCTTTACTTGGGGAGACTGTAAAACAAAAAGGCAGTGGTAAAATGCCATGGTTGAAAAAATACTGAGGAGATGACTGGGTGACCCTGATAAATCCCCTTTCCTAGTTGTTGGATAGAGGTTCCTTAAACACAATCTCGTTTAATGGGGTAGGAAGCACTGGATCCCTCAGCGTGTAGGAAATGGGAAATCACAATTATTTATTGGGTCAAACACTTGATTTGCATTCAAATAGGGGTGAAAGAAACCCCATTGCTTTGTCTGCCTGACTTATTGAAGGCTGAAGTTTTTATTTATGAAAGTTTCTAAAGCTCTCAGCATTGCTCCCATCAATCTGAGCTCACAGCAGGGACGTGTTGGTGAGGGCACTTCTGGGTACCAACCACCCCTCTGACAGCACCTCTCACCACATCCATGGTCTCAGAATGACCATCAAGATATTGGGAAAAAATGACAGAAAAAAAATATTTTTACTTGTATGAACAAGTAGAAATTCTGGGCAGAAAACAGAGAACGGGATCTCTTCACAGATTTATTTTTTTCTCAGAAGTAGCTCGCACTCTCACGTTGCATTTGAATTCCTGCTAAGAGTTCCCTCAGAATTTCTTCACCAAAATGATGCTTACATACTTTGATATTTCCAAGAGGAGACATTAGTGCACGAGGCAGGCAGAGGAGATGGGCAGGCAAATTTCCCTGGAGTGTGAATGAAAACTCGGGGCCAGGAGAGACTTTTGTTCTAGGGACAGAGTTATTTTCCCAGCCTTTAAGCACAGCAGCCCTGGAGCTGACACAGCCTTGGTTCTGGCAGTGAAGATCAGCTCTGTAAATTGAGCAAAGAACCCCTGAAAGTCACGTACCCAGGCAATCCTCCCAATACTACATTCAAGTGTTGGAGTTTAAAGCCATGTTGCTCAGAAAGGTAGAATCAAAATACTTTTCTGCAAAATCACATTGATTCTCCTTGCTACATGCTGATGAACTTCAGTAATTCCTTCCCCCTCAAGTGATCACTGATTAACCTAAAAACTGTGGAATTAAGTTGTTCGAACCAGGAATTAAAAATTTGCAGCAATTAAAAACAAAGAAACAAACCAAAACAGCCACCAGCATTAGAAAGTGATTAAACATGACAACAACTGAGATGCTGAAATTAGTTGTCCTCGTTCCAAAGGGTTTGTAGCTCGTATGATGTTTTCAAAGCTATTAAATGATAGTTAAGCTGTGTTATTATTTGTAAAGCAGCTACTTTTGTATCCTGAGCCCACTGAGTGAATGTTTTGCACAGCAGGAGACTGTAACATAGCAATCCCAATCATTGTCATTTTACTGTACAAGAGGTAATTTCAGAAAATGATTCCTCAAATTATGAGATCCAAACAAAAGTCAAGGCTCTCCAGCTGGGAACTTTTTTATTTTCTGTCATTGGAAAGTGTATTTCTTTTAAATACTGTGAACCTTGAGCAGTTTCACTACTCCTGGTCTAAATATAGCAAAGGAAATTTAAAACTTTACATATTTAATAATCTTTCTCTTAATTAAGTATAATGAGTTGTCCATAGAGAGGGCACTGGGCACACAATGGATCTGAATCCCTCCTGAATTACTCTGGCTTGGCTCCAGAACAGCTGGGCTGCAATGGATTACACAGCACTGCTGTGTATTTAAATAACGTGGAAAAGAATAAGATGAGATGAATCTGACATTTTGGATAAAGAACTTGCTAATATTTATATACTTCTAGCAGTTTGGACTTTAGTCAGTACCACCAGATGTGCAGATGAAATCTGTTTTACTTCTGCTACACAGCTTTTGGAAGGTTGCAGTGTACTACATGCATTTCAGAAGCTTTTAGGATCTGACCCACCATAACCTCCTCATTTTCCCATGCACTGTTTTGCAGTGCATCCTCTTATAAAGAATACATTACATTTTTGTGCAGTTTTCTGCAGTACCATTACGATATTTTTTCTAAATTAGTTGAATAAAATTTTCATTTAGCTCCTAGTTCATTCAGGTAATTTTAAATTTTTTTCCCCCTTTTATATACTCACTCTAAGTTTCCCCCTTAGCAAAATGTCACCTCTATCTGGTTGTATTTCCAGATCACAAAAAAATTTGTTCAAAATACATGCTTGGTTCCAAGGTTCCAATATTTCCCCTTCTGTTGGCATTTTTCCCTCCCTGCAGTCAATGTCAATGCATTGCTAATTTTGACGTGGTAGCATTTTACACTCACATTTCCCATTGCAATGCAAAGTGCAAGGCAGCAAGAACTAGGCCTGCAATACACTGGGAGTCTCATGACAGTCAGGAGCTGATGGAATTTGAATTCCACCCCATCTCCTGGGTTCACTTTGCTCAGGGCATTCCTTTCAGATGCTGTTGGTGTGAGACAGGTCTGTCCTATTCCCAAAGGCAGCGTGTCGCAGTGTCAGCTGATGAACCTGACACCAAATCCAAGGAGCCACGTGAGGAACAGACAAATAATTCAAATAATTTAGCTTGCTATTAAACTGCAAGATTTCCAAGGAGCCACGTGAGGATTTTTTTTTTTTCTTTTTTCTTTTTTTTTTCTTTTTTTTTTCCCCCTTCTTGGCTTGCACTTGGTTGTCAGAGCTGTCTGGAAGCAATCACTGCTGTAACCAGTGGGTGTGTGTGAGTCTGCCTGTTGTCATCAGCTTCCCCAGCCATGGATCACTGGGGATTGACACCTCTGGCAAGTGACAGCTTTGGGAAAAGGCTGCATGCAGAACAATGCAGCTGTGCCCAGGGAACAGCGTGACAGAGAGGCAGGAAGGATCAAACAACTACCAGAGTTGCTAGAGGGGAGGGTTTAATGACAAGTTACTGTGACATTTATGACCGGATCGATTATGAAGACTGAAAAAATCCATGGTATATTTCCAGGGTATTACTGTAGAGCCATCTGATATAGGGGTTGCCATGGCAAGTACAGATTTTCTATTAACCAGAAAGGTGAATAGTCTCATAAAACCCGTGAAACCTGTTGGTGAATAAATTGCATACGGGAAGCAGCTCTATTGACCCCTATGGAAATTTGGTATTTTCAAACAATGCTGTAAAGTCTTTTCCTTGGTTATTTTTAAAAAAAAGTCTGGGGTACTGTCAAAACCAAATGCACCATTTCTGGTATTCCCCATGTCTTGAATGACAGCCTAGACAGATTGGAAAATCAGCACTGAGCTAAAAATACTAGTGTGGAGGCAGCAGGGTAAGAAAGTAAGTTACTGAATATTGTTAAATAGGACTATCTCTACAGCTTTGGTATTTGGTAAGGTTAAGATCTCCATCATCACAACCTGAGAACTAAAACAAATATGTATATGCACTGCTGAATATTCAATTATATAATTTGTGGCAAACATTTCAGGAGACCAGTAAGAGCAGGAAAAAGCATTATTGTCAATGAAATTGGATGAACTAAGTAAAGGGAATCTCATCAAGGATCATCCATATTTCATTCCATCCCCCCATGCTGTGTGCACACAGAAAAGAGTCCCCTTGCTTCTGTATTTTAACCACACAGAAACAATCCAAGGATGGCAGGAACAGGTTGTCCAGAGAATTTGTGGCTGCCCCATCTCTGGAAGTGTCCAAGGCCAGGTTGGATGGGGCTTGGAGCAACCTGGGATAGTGGAAGGTGTCCCTGCCCATGGCAGGGGAGTTGGAACAAGATGATCTTCAAGGTCCCTTCCAACCCAAATGATTCTGTGATTGTGTAATTCTGCACTTCTGTGTGAGGGTAAACTCTCTTAGGTAAACTTTCTTAGGCCCAGACATGCAGACACAAAATTTGCTGTGAAGTGCTGGCTATAGCAGAACGGTGGGAACATTCCTGTCCTTTTGCCATCTTCTGTATAACAGAGTGCTGTTTTCTTTTACAGCAATTTTAGTGTGCAGCAGAACAATGAAGTTGGTACTAGCAGTAGAACAATCAAGTTGTTACTAAATGCTTTGCTTTCATTGTTTCTCACAGAGTATAAATTGATCAGTAATTGATGAGCTTGGGAAAGTCTAGATGAATACAGAAACTTCATTGATATTTCACTGGGCAGCTGTCTTGTTTGGTGGCAAGCATTTCTGCAAAGGGTTGGTCAGATGCTGACAGTCCAGCAGGAAATGTGTTGCAGCTGTGGATGCATTAACTGATGTGATAGAGGATGTTCTTTCCATAAAGGAAGGGAAAACCATCAGTTGTGTCCCGCTGTTCCTGTTTCTCATTCATGTCTGCTTTGACTTCTCCTTCCCTGTCTCTGATCCTGGCAGCTCTGCCTCGCTGGCTGCTCCCTGTATAATTGCTCAGGCAGAATAACTGCTCAGAAATAACTCTGTGTATGGTGGCCATGCAGCCTCCAGTGAGCTCTGCCTGTCCAGCAGAATGAATCCAAGCACTTGGAGTCACAGCTTTCTCTTATCTACTTAACTTCTCATTCACTACACCAGCTGTATTTTTCTTAGCAACCATCTTCAGTCTTACACATCCTTGTTAACAATTTATTTTGCCCATATGCTAAGTATCTGCTCTAATAATTAGCAATGTTGTGTATCCATTTAGTGCCATATCTTTTAAAATGCAGTATGTTCATATTTCCTAGTCCACATATCTCCCCCCAAGCAATACCACAGGTGCTTCCTTTAGACCTCTGTTTTCCTTTGAACTACAGTGGTTCAGCTCGTTAGCCTGTCTCACTTCTTATCAGTCACACTCGCTTCTCATTACTCTGGTTGCAGAGCTACCATAATTAGATTTTATATTTTTAGACATTCATAAGGCTGCTTTAGTGTACACTGTGCTATCAGAAGCGTTTTAGACAAGCCATAAGACCAAACTAATTAAAATGTTCCACGGAGACTTTTTAAAGGAGAGTTGCTGTTGCTGCTGACTTGGTAAATTCAGGCACACACAGCTGTTGGGGCCAGGGAAGGCTGATGGGAGAGGTTACTCACATCTCCTGCCTGTGGAGGTCACAGCACCTCACCCCGTAGTTTTTGCTTTCAGGCCATTATGTCTGATGTCTCTTAGGAAAAGATAAGCCTCATCTGCCTCATCTGCCTTTAAAGACTTGGCTTTCTTTTTTTTTTTTTTTCCCCAAGCTCACCTTTCCACTCCTGGAAGTTCTCCCCTCTTGCCAAAGGCAGTGCAGAGATCTTGAGCATCTAACTTTGTTCAGGTAATCTAAATGTTTCTCAGAAACTGCAATTAGGGCCTCCCCACCCTATTCACAGCTTGTGCTCATTGTATTCTCTATTATTTTGTAGTTTCCTGCAGGGGATTTTCTTACCAGAGGTAGAATCTCTGCTTTTATTTCCCTTCCTGAACAGCTGCATTTTCCTCCTCCTATGAGTTGCTGCTCTCTTGTTCTTCTGGAATGGTTTAGTAAATGTTGGGCTGAGCCTGTGTTTCCCCTCTTCTATAGGGGAATGTGTAGATAGATGGACCTTGGTGACAGTAAGGGAGATGGGGCTGGAAGGCACCTGCAAGGCTGTGCATACCTGTAAGATATTCACAGAATTATTGCTGCTTCTGTTTTAAAATGGGGCTTTTTGCAGGAGCATTTGCCACATACTCAGCAGTATCTCTTGAGAGGTAACTTACTCTATAGTCTCTATACAGAATGGGATATTTTTAGATGGGAGCAATTTTGTGCACAGGAAGCTTTAGGTTTACTTCCTTCACTGAAATGTTTTCTGTGTTGAATAGAATCTGAGCTATTGAATTTCACTGGCTCCTAAAATAACCTGCACAGATGTATTTATATTTATTTTGTAACTTAATTTGTATTTATAACTTTATGTTGCAAACATTCCATCTGAAACAAGAAAAATGACCTGGTGTTGTAGTAGGTTGCTCATTTCCCTGGAAACCCAGCTTCTGACATGAAACTCACTTGGAAATTAGTTACAACAGGTGTAATCACTCTCCATCCTTCCATCTCATTTATTCACTCTCTGCTAGCAGTAGAAATTTTTGCTTTGGGGAAGCAGAAAACTGTATTCTACCAACATAATCATGTTCTTCTGTCATTCAGACATTTATTTTAGAATTAGCCAAAAAAGTTAAAGGTCTATTTTACAATAATAACAACTCAATTACTGGAATCTCTAAAGGGAGTAAGTAGCAGTAAATATGAAACAAGTATATGATGGTATTTAAAAATAACTACTGCAGTGCAAATTTACATAAATAACTATTTTTTTTCAGAATCCAAAGCAGTATCTTTTTTTTTTTTCTTCAATAAAGTGCTTGCTGCTGGATTTCCATAACTATTAATTTTGGTCTTGTATTAATTATTAGTTGTATTATTATTATTTGTGTATTAATTGTAGGAAGCATCAGCTTTTGAAAACCTTCTTGAAATTTCTTGCAGCTGTATTATATCATGTTTTTACCCTAGAATTTTCAAGGCCTTCTGTATAAGGGAATTGGAGGCCACAGATTCACTAAGGGACACTGGATTTGTTCTGTTTAGTAGAACAGAAACTCAAAGGCTTTGGGATATCACACCTTGATATATGTAAATACATACACAAACTGCAGGATTGTTTCCACGTGGTGATGTACTCTCATCCTTGAGCAGGCACAAAAATGTTTCAACAAAGTGTGTCTTTTGTAAAGGGTTTTCATAAGCAAGGTTTTGTCTGCAGGAGTCTTTCAAAGAGATTTCTTTGTCAGCTGATACTCTTTGTGTTGAATCCATCACTTATTCCCCATGAACCTCTGAAAGAGAGAGGTGGACTGTAGCCAAGTCTCTAGATGCTCCAGAGGACTCTCTGGTTTTACACCCTGTAAAGAGATTGATGTCGTGCTGCTGCAGAAACACACAGACTGTTTGTGGACAAACAGGAGAATCACACAGCAGCGTGTGAGCAGCACTCCTAAGGGCCCCCACTGACTGTACTCCTGTATTTTCATGGGGGAGCATTTAGAGAAGCCCTGAGTCTCTCTCTGTGGGATTTATAGAGCAGTAAAAAAATTGGTGGAGCTCTTTGCTGGGCTGAAGCTCTCCATCCATGCTCTGCCCTCCCAGGAAATGTCAGGAGAGCAGACAGATGAGAGCACAGTCTGTCAGCTTTGGAGACTCCCACACAAGGTCAAGGCAGGCAAACACACTGCTCCTCCAGCAGACTGAACACTTTCAAGAGGGTTTACAGATGAAAAAAAACCACACTTATGTGGCTCAATATCTCAAATGAAAAGCAGGGGCAGTAACAGAGAAGTTGGCTGCAGGAGCTGGGACAGTGTGCCTGGACAAAGCAGACCTCTAGCTCCAGCAGCAGCAGAGAAGAACAAGTAGATGTTATTTGAAAATGATGATCTCCACCTTTCAGTTAGGTGAAAGTTTGGTGCCTTGCTCCACCTTTCTCATAGATAATGGTGGCATGAAAGCCTTTGGCATTGCTGTTTTCCTCAAGAAATGTGTTGGGAAAGATTTACAGAACTCTGGCTCATGAGCTGGTCTACAGCTAGGACAGGCTTGTTCAAACACAAACATGAAATATTTACAAAAGCAGGCATGTTTAGAAACCAAGAGAAAGGAGTGCAACTGACCCCCTGGGTTTGGCATTTGAGTATAAAACCTTTCCTTTCCCTAAGGATAAGAAGTTTGAGAGAATGGATGCAGGAAGGAACAGATTAGGCATCTCTGTCCATCATCACTTCAAGAATAATCAAGAAAAATGGATCTCTTTAAACTGCTTTTTGCTTCTCCAGTTAAAAACTGGAATATTTGTTTTATACTTCTTTGTTCTGTGTTGCAGATCAAGTGTGTTGTCCCTGGGGACAGCTCAGCCTGTTTGTCCTGTAAATTTAAACCGAGAGAAGCCCCCAGGGCCTGCAGGGTTGGGCAGCATGCTCTGTTCACATGGGACTCACCACTTCTGTTCACAGGTCCTGGGCTCTCACACAAGATGCATTTGCTCCTTTCTCTCATTGTCCTCTCTTCATATAAAGTGAAGGTGCCTTTTTTTTTTTTTTTTTTTTTTTTTTTTACAATCAGATGGTTTGCTTTGTCTAGCAGAAGTAAGAGCTTGCATTGTTATTTCTGCCTTAATAGCTCAGCAGAGGTTTCAGTCTATTTGAAGATTCTCGTAATGATTTCGGTGATTTTTATGTTTATACAGGGGGGATTTATTGATGTATGAAAGCCAATATTAAGTGTCATAGACAAGACATAGGAAATGTGCCCATGTATGCAGGCTTTCTGTATAAACCTACAACTCATAATCATTTGTTAATGATGTTGATTTTTCTGTTTCTTTTGTGCCGTAAGAAGAGTTTCAGAGAGGTTTTAGAGCCTCACAGAATCCAGCTGTGCCTTGTGCACTCATTGTTCATAGCCTGGTGGTGACAGGAGCTATCAATACAATGCCACAGGAGTTTGGGTCAGGGTCTGTGTGCTGATTCTGGTTCTTCAGCTGAATTCCTCTCAAGTGTTTTCTGTTTTTTACAGTCTTTCTCCCTGTATAAGCTGTTAGTTCTTCGTTTATACTGAGACCATTGTCTTTTCTAAAGCACTTTTCTCTAAAAATATTCTGCTTCTTTAAGCTTCATAGTCCCAAGTCCTCACTGGGGACTAGCTTCTGTCCTGCTGAGACAGGAGGGAGCAGGTGGCATTCATCCTAGAGGAGCTGTGATCTAGTACAAGCAGGAAAAAATACAATAAAAAAGACAAATTAGGGTTGTATAAAGAAGCAATGCACTAATTATGGCAAATTTGATAGCTGGCATTATCAGCATAGCCTGATAGGATGGAGTGTCTTTTGTTAGCAGTTTTGTTTATCTCTGGAGCACTGGTCCAGCAGTTTGCTGGAACATGGTGTGTGTTGCTTAGCCCACAGGAGAGGAGGAGGTGTTAACATGTCTTCTACAAAGCTGTGATTTGGATATCAGAGTAGAAAATGGAGCTGCAGCTGGCATGTTCAGGATGTTGAGGACAATTAAGAAAAGTGGCTCTTCGTTTACATCCTTGCTGCACTGTTAGACAACCCCCAGGAAAAGCAATTCTGCATTTCCATATCTGGATTTTGAAAGAGGAGATGCGGATGAAAGCTGTTATCCCTCTGAGAAGAATGTTTCCCATTTGGTAAAGTGCAGCCATTCTTTCTGATGCAAGGAAAAGTTATTGGTGAACAGCAAATAAACCTTAAAAAGAAATATCCAGTGAAGGGTAAGAGGAAATAGCAAGCTCAAGGGTTCTGGTATGAACACATACTTTTCAAGCAGATTAAAATCTCTGAAAGAATATTTCACTCTTCTACTGGCAAATCAGCTGTTTAACCAATGAGGTGCTATATTACTTTTTTCTTTCCTATGCAGGGACAAAACAGTGGAAAATTCTTATGTCCAGGTCTGCCCTCTGACTCAATAAATCCCAGCTGAGATTCAGGAGACTCAATAGCTTTTTCCATACCCACTGGTCAGGATAAATCCAGACACTCTGTCATGTTGCCTCTGTTAAATTGGTGGAGCACACTTTACAGTCCTTGTTCTGAGGCTGTTCAGAATTGAGACCTGCTCCTTTCAACACCTTTCTGGTTCACATACAGAACCTGTCCCCCCAAAAACAAGGCCCAGCAGAGTTTTGTGCAGTGTGGGATCTGGCACTGAGTGGTGGCAGCTGTGGTGCACGTTGGCTCTTGCTCCCAGGGCCAGCAGCTCACACCTGACCTTAGAGAGTATTCCTTCTCATGCAGCACAATATTCCTATTGAAATGTCATGGGAAATAAACAAGAAATGAGGATAACTCAGTCTCACCCTGCTGCATTAACCCAGGCTTAGTAAATGGTGTTATCAAAGCAGCAGCTCTGTTTCCTTTCCCAGGGCAGTTAATGGCCCTGGCAGGCAGAGCAGCCAAGGATGGATCTGTCTCACTGATGGGCCTGTCACAGTTACCACTGAGCAGCTGCAAAATAGGACCTATGGACTATATGGAAATTTAGGCACATAAATGTAACCATTTACTAAGGCCCTGATTTCAAAGTTTGGGGGTTTGTTTTGCCTCATTTCTTGAAGACACTTTCTGGAGTGTGACATCACACAGACCTTTTCAAGACCTCCCTCAGTTCTAGGTCAACAATGTTACAGAAACTCTCCTTAGGCCTAAACCATTTATAATATATCAAATATGTGTAAATTCTGTAGAGAGAAAATACCTAATTACCATAGTAGTTCTGAAAACATACTGAAAATTCACTTAAAGAATTAATTGAGCCAGAACTCACATGCAAAAAATATGCTTCCTTCTCTGCATTACAAGAAAGCAATTAGTGAACACTGGAGGCAACAGCTTTTGCTAATCAAAAGAGCTGAGTTCAACTTGTGTCTGCTTAAGCAATTCTGTTTTGGAAGAAAAGGGAAAACCAGACATACTACTGGACTATCAATTAAAATGAAAACATGCAATGCAATTAATTATTTTAAAAGCTAGATTTTTCATTCATAGTGCAAATGTGTTAGGAAAATGACATGGCAAGCACTCAGTCTTTGAACACTGTATTATGTGAATGACTTTTAAGATTCAACCTTTCAAGTTCCTGTCTGTTGGTATTAAATTTTTTATTTAAATGCTTCTAGAACATTGATATTACATTTTCACCACCCTTTTCCATTTTGGTCTTACTGTTTGGTAGGGTTTTCCATCTTTGCTTCACCATCACATGCTCTTCATTCTCCATAAGAAGAACCTGGTGAACTTTAAACAGAGGCTTGGGGAAGAATAGGTCTTTTACAGTTATCACTGTTTTTGGCTGAATAAATATTGTCCTTTTTTTCTTCCTCCCCTCTCTTTTTTTTCTTTTGCTGTTGTGATTTTATAACACATAAGGAAAATTCAAATTAACTTAATATCTTAATACATAGTTAGTATTTTTCATGTTGCAGACAACAGGCCCTACAGCTTGTCCTGATGGTTGTATTTCCAGCTATAATAGCTCTGATTTAATCTTTAAGTCTTTAATCCCTACACAGGATTTGTTATAATTCATTTATAGATTAGTATTGAGGAAAAAAATGTCTCCTGAAATTTGGTGAGATCCAAATTGAATTCTTGACTTTGCTGCAGATTTCTTGCTTGTTCATGGGAATTTGTTAAGTTTGTACATCTGAGATAAGTCTTTTGATGATATAAATATTACACAATTGTAACAGTTATTACTCTATTGTTATTCCTATCAGAGCAGTCAAAACCCCAAACAAGAGCTTAAATTTTTAATTTCCCTACAGTCTTTTGACAAAGCTTTTGTCTCCAGCTGAATACAGAGAGCTTGGTTGTTTGACAGATGCATTTTAAGGGCAGTTGAGTATTTTTCATGGTCGGTTCATGAGTATGAACCAACCATTATATTGACAGACTAGTAAAATATTGCATTTAATGATTATTTTAGTCTTGGGGTGAAGGGATGAACTTAAAGATTTCTTTAGGTCCTTTCCTGTCCTATGCTTATCTTTGTCTGAAGTAACCTATCATAGATTTTGCTAATGTTCAATGAAAGAGGAAGATGTAGCAGCCAAAACCATTCATCTTATTTTCCTGTAATCTCCACAAGGATAGAGTTTAGAGAGAAAAAGAATGTATAATCTAATGTTTTGCCTGAGATGCAATGTCTGCTTTCCAGATTATCAAAATGTCAGTGGTAAATTTTTCTAGTGTGTTTTCTCTTTTCTAATTAAGTTTCCTGTCTCCCTGTCATGCTCCCAACCCCCTACTACCATTTTTGTTCATCTCCCTCTCGAAGGTACCAAAGGGACAGGCCAGTTTTCCTCCTGCTGTGAAGTTAAAAAACTCAAGATAATGTTAAATTCACATGGACTGTGCTGCTCTGCCAATCTCTGAAATGTCATTGCCTGGGCAGCCTGCTGGGCTCAGTTCAGCACCATGGTGCCAGGACTGCTAATAAAAAAAAGAATAAAGGTTAATGAAGGAGGGAGGGGATGGAGGATGTGCTATTATCCAAAATCAAGTTGTCTGCTTTCTATCTGTAAGGTTTGCTCAAGGCCGAAGGTTTAAATTTTTAATTCCTTATTTTCTCCCCCTTATAGCAGTGTTTTTATTTAGTTCACAGGGTAAATCACAGTGGATTTACTGGACTCACTCCAGTATCTTGCCTTCAGCACGATGTCCTCAGTTTCTCCAGTAGTCCTTGAAGTTATAAGTGAGTTATCCTCATCTGGCTCTGCATGATTGTAAGGCATAAATGATGTCTTCTGTGGCTTTAGAGCCTGTTTCTAGAAGGAAAAACCTGATCATGCCCAGGGCCCTGCTCTGTTAGTGGAAATGCCTCTTGTCCCTCCCAGTGTAAAGTGGTTCCTGTGCCCTGGCACACATCACTGTGTGTTTGTGGCGTGAGAGTCTTGTCATAACAGGGTTTTTTCTCTGTTGATTTTGGGTGGTTGCTCAGTATTTTTACCTGTTGAGCTCCATCAGAAGGATGTGCTGCTGTGAGCAGCCTGTGTGCAGTGTAGGGAATGACTGGAAGATAAAGAAAAGGCAAAGGCCATTAGATAGATGGTTTTTTTCTCCTGTGTGCCAGTACACAGTAGCTCCATTTCAGCTCTAACACACCTCCACACGTGGAGGATGCTGCTCCCACCATCTGTCACTGCTCCTCTCCCTCCTGCCAGGCTCTGGTGTGTTGTCAAATCTGGTGTTTGTGTATTTCTTCCCACATAGAACTCTTCCATACAAATACTCTGCACTGTACTACCTGATGCTCCGAGCTTAGACTGCAGCTGGTTCCTTCTTCTGCCTTGTGTCTCTGATAGTGACCTGACACTGCTGCACACAGGAAGCAGATCTGCCCTCATCCTCCACCTTCTACATCTGCTTTTGTCACTGCAGTCACACCTGGCTTGTCACTGCCAAAAAAAGTGTACATATTAGGGTTTGTGTCGGTCTGTGCATCTCAAGCCCACGAATTTGTTTTTTATGGTGAATTTACAGAGTCAGGTTATTGCTGGTACAGAACTGCATAACTTTCAACTGTAGATGAGATGGAGACAGTTAAGTGTCTGTCCCAGGGTGAATTTTTATTTTTAGAATTATGAAAAATAACTTACTTTACAAAAGTAAGGATCTGTCTTACCTCCCATTCCACCTTTCTTTAGTAACCCCCTGAAAAGCAGACAGGGAGGATGACAGAAAAATTCTCCACAGCAACAAATAGCAGCTTGGAATCTGACAGCTAGAAAATATTCTTAGCTGTAAGTAATACTTATGGTAGTGGAGAAGTCTGAAAAATTCCACTTTTTTATTTGTTGAAAAGCTGGTCCCAACTTAGGTGATTGCTGTAGTTATTGCTTTTCTCCCTCTTACTGTAAACTGTTTTGGCAACTATTTTTTTGCTGCTTTTTTAACCAATAAAAAATTTCATATCACAATGGAAACAGTTTAAATTTGTGTGAGACCAGGATAAAAATGTATAAATGGGTGTGCATATAAATACAACAGTGCAGGTATTCACCCATCAATGTATCCATACAGATACACAGATTTACCTGTAGATATTCATTATACAGAGATCAAAAAGACCAGGTATTGTTTGTCAAGGTTTATTCAACTGGAATTGAAAATTAAATTAAAAACAAGAGCTGTCACAACTGGAACAAACTAAATGGTTCCCAGAATTTGCTTCTCTAGTAGGTTATCCTTTGTTATTTGAAAAATGACAGAAATTTACAGTAGTTGCTACCTGTTTATAAATTGAGTGGGAGGGTGGTGGGAGGAAAGGTTTTTTTTTTAAATCCTCCATTGCCATGAGTACATTAACAATGGAGAAAGTAAACCTCTACTTAAAAAAACAAAAGAAGAAAAAAATCCACCCTACCTGAAGAGTAGAGGGAATTTGTCTGCTGTTTGTTTTTTGACTTTGAGTTTTTAAATTTAATTCTTTAGATTTGAGCAAAACACCAAAACAAAGTTCAAATTCAGCAGTTACAGGCATTCTCCAGCTCTCATTTAAGTCAATGGAAATCCTCCTCTTGACAATCCCTGTGCACTGCACTGTGCTGGAGGCAAAATACACAATGAGAGGGAAAACCTCATCTAAGTGTTGTATGTAGATACACCCAAGTGTTGCATAAAATGGTTTTTAGAGTGTCATGCAATGTAATAAAAATGTGTGACAGTAAAATATAACCGGGGCTACTACACAGAAACACCTAACATCTAAAATAGTTTAGAGCAAAATAAAAGAAATAAAACCAGATACTATTGACAAGAAAGTAGAATACTATGGTGAGAAGGAAAAGACCATGCTAAGCTGAGAATTTTTGTTGAAAATAATTTAATATACAGCTTTATATTTTCAGTTATAAAGGACTGTTTTAGAGCCTTCTTCAAAGAACTCCACTGTTGAGACTAACTCAAAGGAACTTTGAAACAGAAGAGCAAAACTCCCTTGAAGGCAGGGACCAAGAGCTCTAATTTGCTTTGGAGAAGCTGAAGGGACAAAATTCATGCAGAGGTCCCTCCCATTCCCTTAATTTTTATAGAGGATTTTCACAGTCTGCTCTGAAGGTGCCTCCCTGGGGCACATTTTTCCAGCCCCCATTATCAGCTCGAGTGGGTCAAGCCCTGGCACTGCTCAGTGCTGGGTAATTTGTCAAACAGGGTGTGAGGCTGGCCAGTCATGTGTGTGTGTACAGATACCACATCCTGAGTGCCAGATCAGGCAGTTAATCGTTCTGATTGTGCTCCTATAAACCCCTTGCAGCTTGTTCAATAGCTGTTGCTCTCATTTACATAAACACTATAGAAGTTTGCTTGTGCTGATGCTGTGTCCCGATTGCCTGAAAAATTAAAGGCAGGAGAAAGGATTCCCTTCTCCCTTTCAGAGCCCCATCCTTGGGGACATCAGCTCCTAGAGAGGCTGTTCTGTTTTGTCAGACCTGAAAAAGGGACATGTGTCCCTACACAGGATATAAGAGAATGAGGTTTATGGCTCAGAGTAGAGTTTCATCTGATTTTTATTATTTTTTTACTCTAACCCTCTTGGGGGAGATGGTGAAAGAGGGCAACAAGTCTCTCTAGTTTTTGATCAGGGACAAACTCAGTTTCAGGCATATTTGAAAAATGAAGATTCTGCTTCCTTTATTGTATCTGTTTAGAAGAGCAAACAGAAATTATGTTCCACTGATGTTCAGTGTCTCTAATTGAAATTAAATTTCTGACAGTGAACAACTGGCTTTGTACTCATAATTAAAGAAAAAGTTTGCTAGTTCAGCTGCCTGCTTTTCATGAACTTGACTGAATAGGCATTTAGAATAAGAGGCATCACAATGAAAAGGCATCTCTTCTACTTATGGGAAATAAATCTTGATTTCTTTTAAATATTATTTAAATTGGACCCTTCTGGCCATATCCATCCCTGCTCTCATTCTAACCAGCAGTTTCAAAAGATGAGTGAATGACTACAGTCCTTGTTTTTATGAACTGCAGTTAAAAATCCATGAGCTTTCTTTATAGAAATGGTGTCTTTTGAAGTTTTTTGTGAACTGCTTTTTTTTCCTTGGGTTATAGGAACCACTGAATTATTCCAGAAATTCAGAATCCATATCCATTTCTATCATCATTGCTGGGTTTGCTTAAGTTTAATACTTTCCTTGTCAGCTTCTTTTGTCTACTTTAATTTGATTTTTATTTACTCTGTAACAGCAAATACCCAGAACACCTATATTTGATTGAAACTTTACCATCTGTGATCTTCATATGTGTGGGACGTGTCTGGTAAACTGGAGTGTAACACTTTCCTGTTTTGCTGTGGCTGCAGATGGGAATTCCTTTTTGATGAGCAGTTGATTTTCTCAAGGTGCTGCAGGATCACAGCACTGCAAGGTGGACTAGGTGTCCTCCAAATATGAGTCCTTGGGGTTCTCCAAATACATTCCCCTGACTCAAGGCAGCTTTCCTTGAGATTTTTTTCCTCCTGTATTTTAAAGAGAACTGAACAGATCTTATGAAAAGTTTTTGTGGAAATTTCCTGACATTTATCCCAGTTACAGTCCAATATCTATTACTTAACTGTCAAGAAAACTAGATTCCTAGAAAACCTGCTGTATCTCTTCTTTTATGTGAGGCTAAAGGTGGAGGGAAAAAAGGCTTTTTTTGCAGGTGGTGTGTGTACAGGGTGGGTGGATCTGAGCTGCCTCAGGGTGTGCTGGAACCCAAAGAGTGGGAAAATCCCATGCACAGACTCTGGGACTGACTGCACGTGGGCCAGCATGGGTAGAAATACCAACATTTATCCCACACTGTTTCCATTCCTTTTGCACATCAGTGGGTGCAAATTACTACCCTTATGAATGTTGTTACTATATTAACCAAAAGCAGACCAGATCCCAGTGCCTTGTGGTAGAATTCTGTCTGGGATTGCCAACCTGAAGCTGGAGAAGGGAATTATGCTTTTTTTAGGCAGCATTGGCAATGACTTGGGAGAATTCAGGTGAATCTTCACTTTGTGCTGCCTGTCAGGGGTATAGTTCACTGGATGAGTCAATGGAGGTGTATCCATCCTAAATCCTGCAGAGTTTTGCTTTATTGCCCTTGATAGTATTAAAACTGGATAGGAATTTTGATTAACATTGTTTACTATGTAGGTATTACTGAGATCTATCTACTGAGTGCTATTGCTGAAACAAAAGTAAGGAAAATGTAAGGAATTTTGAAAGAATCAAAGCAGGCATTCCAAATGTTCTCAGAATCTATTAAAAAAATGTGATTAAGAAAGAGAGGGTGTAGTTGTCTTCCTCTCAGAAAATACATGGCACTGCAGGAGATTTATGGTGGGCATTAGGTTCAAAAGCATAAGATGAATCCCTCCAGGCACCTGTGGATATCTGTAGGAAAAAATCCCTCCTTACCCTGCACTGAGAGGAAGGCGAAAGGATCAGGATGCTGAGATTACAGGCTGTATAATCAGCACCTTCAAAATAAGAACCGTCACTGGTGAATTGATGATGAATGAACACTTATCATATTGAATTACACGCATTCTTGGGGAGTGAAGGGAGTCTGAGAAGGTAAAAAGTACAACTTTTAATTTAAAAAACAAATCCAAATTTTGCATTTTAAGAACACCAGTTGATTTTCAAGTGTTCTGTGGGATTTGACATGTGGTTTTATTAGGTTAGCACAATTATCCTGGAACCACTTATGGACAGCACTGACAAATGCAGCTCTTGGGAGTGTGATTATGAGAAGACACTCAATGCTTCTCAAGTGTTGTCTTTTGCAGTACTTGAGCAATTGACTCTGCAGAGTAATGAGACATCATCTCCACACTATCAAGATTTAGCCAAGTAATTATTTCTTGAGCTCCAGTTCTGTACAAATATTTAGGGGTTTTTGGAGTGCAGTCACATTTGAGATTGTGAGGGATGTTCCATGGCTGTGTAACTGCACAGGGATGGGTTTATTTACGTGGGATTGTTCAGGCAGATGTTGTAGCACTCCACTAGGCAGATGTGATGTTTGTTTGGTTGAAGTGCCAAGCTGGCCAGGAGCCCTGTGGCTGCAGCAGAGCTGGTTTGGGTTCAAGATAATTCACTCTGCCTTTCCAGAGGCTTTGTGAGCTCAGGCTCTATGTCCTGCTAAGGGGGCTCAGCTCTGGAGCTCTCTTGTTCCTGCCTGGCTGGGAACATGAGGACTTTACACCAGACACCCTGTGGACTTATCCAGGATCTCTTCCCCATGGCCTAATCCAAATCCCAGTGGAGTGAAAAGATGATTCCCCATTTACTTCATTAGTCTTTCAATCAGAACTTGGTAGGAGAAGGAATTCACAAGGACTAGGGTATCCTGCTGCCAGGCATTCACACTACTGAGCTCAGGCTGTTTGTCCTTACTGTGTCACAATTCTCTGATATTTTCTTCTTTTTTCCCATTATTACAGCAACTACTATTACCACCCCACAAAAAAGAATTTTGCCCATGACTAGTTTCAATCTGTTAGAAGCTTCTTGCACACCAATGGCTAATAAATTCTGAATGTGCAGCCAGTTTTTACCAAATCAAAAATGGCAGAAGTTATCTCAGAGTCATTGAGTTTCTAAAACTTGTAATAATAATAAAAATAATAACAATAATAACAACAATAATAACAATAATAACAATAATAATAGGCAGCCAAGGCAGAGGTAGGGAACAGAATATTTAAACCTAGTAGTTATTTGTGAAGAAATAGGGGCAATGGGATCTTAGTTTTCTGTGATTGGAGAGTCAATATAAAGATTCACATCAAAAAATAGAGAACTGATGAGAATTTATTCAACATGAAGTAACCCAAAAGCAGAGACTCATAATTTTGCTTCACACAAGTCCCTTAATTTGTACATTACCAAGATTTGAGACTGAATTTTGCAGGACATTAATATGGAATATTAATGGGAATAGGGCACAACTTGGGCTGTTTGCCTTATTTTATACATTTTCTGAAATATCTACATATTTCAGTATAAATTCATCTGATAACTTTGTGAATAATGGAAAGTGTGTTAGGGCAGTGAACAGTGAAAAACAATTATGCCCAAACTTCTAGAAGGTTCACCTTGTATTATTCTATCCAGCTTGTTTAATGGCTGAGGCCAAGGTGGCTAAACAACACGATTATTTTGCTTTAAGTGTTTAATTTTGAAAATTTTGTTGTTAAGAAGGGTTCACCCTGTGTTGAAATCATAATAACCTAGGTCAATGTGCTGTGAGCCTGACATTTAGGCAGAACTGGTGCTGGTGAAGTCCCTTGCAGGGTACCCTTGGTCCAGCAGCACAAGGCTGCGGCTCATCACACCAACCCATGGTGGTTTCCAGTTATCTCAGCCTAACTCAAAAAAAAAAAAACCCTGGAAGGGATATCCCAGTGCTAACCACAGGAGTCAACCACTGTTCTGAATCAAGAGCAGTGTGACAAACTCTTGCCTGGAGTTAATGTTTATGGCTGGTTTTATAAGCTGCTGGAAAGCAGGATGTATTGCTACACCCTGAAATATAATGGTGCCTGTGACTGGTGGTGTAATAAACTGCAGAGCCTCCTCCCAACCTTTTGGATTAAGTAATAAAAGAAAATGATTAAGAGTGAAATTCCATCATTTATCTTTTGTTGAATAAAACACTTTTTTTTTCCCCCCCATCCCGGCTCGCTAACAGCGACAGCCATGAAAATGAATGATTTGGCTTCACCCAAAATGATGGATAATCCTGCTGGAAGAGCATGACAATGATAGACAGACATCTTCTGAAGGAGAAGGTAATAGAAAAGACTGACACTTTGATAGGCACCATGATGAACAAGCCCTGGGGGGGCTGTGAGTTAATAGGTTAATAGAAGTGTTCCAGCTCTTCCACCCCCTTCTGTCTCTGTGCTCCTTTCAGAGCTCCTGGAGCACCAAAATAACATTGTGAACATTGTGAGGAGAGATGCATTTTATGATTCACCAACGTGCTTTTCTGTGTATTCCTTAACATTGTGGTAAAACAAAGAACTAAACTGCTTCCTGCAGTGATGTGTGGTGAAAGCCCACCCTGCTCAAACCTCACCAGAGCTTTGCTTTTCCCCCCTCCCATCTCTCAGACACTGCTTGCAAGTAATGCAATGTCCTAAGGGTATTGCACATGTTGAATTTAGTCACCTGGGAAATAGATTGTTGGAGGTCTGCTGAAGTTGATGGCGGGCCACATTCTGACATGGACTTAAAAAGAATTCAGCCCAGGTAGTTTTATTGACATCAACAAAATATGTGCCTGATTTCTTGGTCAGCTGCCAACAGAAATATTTGAATATTATGAAAATAAGGAAGTAAGATTTATTCAATGCTTTTTAAAATTTCTTCTAGCTTTCCTATTTATTCCCTTTTTTCCCCTCATAAAACTGTAAATTTTTTTCTGATCACACATAACATCTATCAATATGTATTTCATTGCTTATTGCATGTATTTATTTCTTTTCCTTATTAATGTCTGTTTAAAGAGGTCAGGACTTTGCAAGCCCCATCATCTTGGCTAGCAATTGAGCTAACAGATACTCTACAAGTTTTTTCTGTCTTTTGCATTATGGACTATTTTGATTTGAACCAAGAGTTTCTTACTCAGTTTTTGCAGCCAGCTACAAGAACAGGTCTTGACATGACATGAATGGCTTGTACAATTTTACAGTAAAATTATCAATATAAGTCAGACTAACATGAGAAGAGTAACATAAGTGAGTAATGAGGTAAATAAACAGAAGAAATATAGTGTCAATAAGCATGCTTTACAGCTAAAGGAATTTAAGCCAATATATTTCAGAGCAGAAGAATGTGATGCACAGTTGGCAAAGTCTCTCTGAGACTATAATGAAGAGTCATAATGAAATACTTGTCTGTGTTAGTACTAAGAAATAATATATGGTTCAATCTGTGGGAGGGTGGAGGACAGATCAGCTCCCTGACATGCTGCATTAACTTGGATGTACAAAATCCTTCTCTGTACTTATCTTTTCCCTTGCTTATTTATTTTTAATGCTCCTGGACATGGATTGTCAATATGTCTGCCCACACACAACACATTTCTGTATAACCTTAAAAGGATTCATGTAATCCAAATAAGCTTGGGGGGTGTATTTTGTAAACACATGACAAATGCCTTTATTGATAGACTTGTAGTGTGGCTTCAGGACACAGCTGATATAAAATATACTGTACATGTAGAAAAGAATGTTTTAATTAGTGTATCTAAGCCTCTTACTTGAATGCAAAAATGTTTACCTCATCTACCAGTTTTTGTGTTGACTTGCTTATTTAAGTGTTTTCATTAAGTGTATCTGTTACTTTCTCTTCACGTACAGGAGTATTTCTGATCTTCTGTAGGACTTAACAGGGGTGTTATACTGTTATTTAAAACAATGCAGAGTTACTACATCAAGTGTAACCCCAGATTTAGTGCAGACCAAGCTGGTTTACATCACTCTCAGGTATTACTTGACTTTCTAGTACACGACTGCAGGCTGCTAAGCAGGACCATTGTGAAGCAATTTCATATGATGGAACAAGATCCTTTAGAATTACAAATCCCATTACCCTGCCAGCCTCTGGCCTGACCCCCTACACCTAGCCACAGGTTATGGATATGTTAAAACTGAGTCAAAACAATGTCAGAGCAGAATAATTCACAGCACAACGTGTAGAGAATGCGAGGGCATACTACAGACCAGGTTATTCTGGTCCCAGACAATGAGGATGAAGCACACAGCAGAGTAAGAAGTTCAATCTGTTTTATTTCTTCTCACAGACTATTGAATATTTTTTACTCTGTAATTCTTATGGATTAATCAGTAGTTCCTGTGGATGGCACCACAATAAAAAGCCTCTTCTCCAGGCAGTTTACACAAATAGCACGCCATAAACAGGGCACACAACGAAGTGCCAGAGAGGCAGAGTGATGGCAAAAAGGTGATCCAGGACTGAGCCTCATAGGTATCATCGCTGTCTAATTTTCTGTCTAGCAATGATCTGGTTAATTCTTTCACTTGTAGAACCTAAAAATGTTCATGTTAAGGGGCTATTCAGGCTTGTGTTATATTATATTAAATAACGATCCATGAAAAAGACAAGACATCCATCCTTCTGGAGAAAGTCACTCCATTGTACCTTGGCTTTCCCCTGTGTAGAACCAAAAGAATGATTCTGAGTTTCCTTTGTAAAATGCCTGAAAGATGCAAAGAAAGAGGAGGATGCCACACCTGGAGTGTCAGCACGGGCACCCTGGTACACAAGTCACTGCAGGAAATGAAGAAAAATTTGATTTCAGCTCGCTGCCTTTCCAGCACATGCAGGCAGTGACAGTCCTGGCAGGGCCATCACAATCCCTGTCTCACAGGAAAAGGAAGAAAATGGAGGGGCTGAACCACTCTGTGATTTGCTGCTGGCAGAAACGTGGAGCTTAGAGGTATTTCTGGTTTTATGCAGATATTCAGGGCTGTGGTGAATTACATGTACACTTCAATTGCAGGCTGATACAGAGCTTATGTGTTTTGTGCTATTTTTAGCCTAATAGGTTAATGACTGGGCCTTGTGTCTATAAAGACAATTCAAGTAATAATAGTAATGAGCTGTAGATATCTGTGTTTTTACAGCAGACTGGCTGTACAACCCAGTGGTACTTGAAAACAAAAATGTTTTTGAAATAAAACCCACTGCACCTTTAGTCCAGCACAATTCCCAGACCACAGATTGTCCATATCTTTCATTTTTAGTATGCCCTCAATGTTAATTACCTTTTTATTTTACTGGCTTTTCCCCTAGAAAAACAGAGTTGATATTAAGCTGTGTTCTAAAAGAACAAGCTGATCTGAATGTTAAATTAATACATATGTATGCATGCACATATATCTATTTTAACTGCGAGGCACATATTTCAAATGTATCAAAAGATTTTGTCATTTACGTATGAAAATTAATTCATAAATCTTTTTTGTATTTACAGCAGCCCTGACAGAGTTTATCAAAAATGAGCTGCCTTACGGAACTATCAATGGATTAATAAAAAGAATCTGATCTAATATTCATGACACAGGAGACAAATGTAAACGGTCAGGCAACTTCATCTTTTTATTCTTGGAGAAATGTTGTTTTTTTCATAACTTTTCCTTGTAGATTTTGTTTTCTCATTTCATAACTGCTTTAACAAAAGAACTGTGCCATCAATTTTGCTAGACTGCATTATTCATGTGGAGGTAATACACACCAAATTCAATGCACAAAGGAAAGAAATACAAAGGAACATGCTATATTATTATTCATATAAACCCCAGAAAACTTTCAAAATAATGCTATCCTGTTATATTTATGACCCAATAATATTCTTCAGCTGTGTAGTTCTTAATGTCCAAACATGCCTTGCTGTCCTGTTGCTCAGAGGATATCTTGATATCTATTTGTTTATCCTGATTACCTTTACAACCTGATTTTGCTCTGTCCCAAGCAGCCAATAACTAATCTGGGGGAAGGATCATTCTTACCCTCTGTGACCTGAGCTGCTGCTTGTGATGGAAGCTGTTAGCCTGTTACGGAGGAATGTGAAAATGAAGTGTTTTTGTTAGTAGAGTGATTGCACTCGTGCTGGACTCTCCAGATTCTGTTTGAAGGCCATTTTTGTGCTGATGGTATTAACTTTGGGGAGATCTTGGGATGAGGTTTCCTCAGCTTCCCCTAGAAGCAGGCCTGCCTGAGCCAAAGAGTCTGCTCAGCTTCTTGCTCTTATTTCCCTGTCACCCTGCTCCTTTCCTGCTGGGACTTGGTTTAGTGGTGAACCAGCAGAGCTGGGTTACTGATTGGACTCAATGATCTTAAAGGCCTTTTCCAACCTTAAGCAGTTTTTTTCCAACCTCCCTTAATTATATTTCTGAGAAACCTCACTATCTCACCTAGCTGAGTGCTTGGGAATTTATTGAAATCTTTGTTTGACTGCTGCATAATTCACATGAAGGTGCTTAATAATTTCTGGGCCAGATTTTCATCTGGTGGGAAGGGACGTGGATGTCAGGTAGGCAGCTCTACTGCACAGGGATTTCCTGGCCCAGAGTGGCCATCTCAGAGTCACTGCTGCTGCTGGATTATGGGAGGTGCAACATTAAGATTTTTGGTCTGCTCAGGTGGTGTTACCTTCCATTCAAAAGCAATTAGAGTCCTCAGTATTGCACACATACCATTTACTTGCTTTCTAATTTAGTACTATACTAAGGACAAATTACTTTCCAACAGAAAATGTCAATGGTTTCATAGCAACCAGAGGTACCTGAGAGCTTTCCTTTCATGTTAAATCCCATTATAAGAGCATCAAGCCTGGTGCTTTATCCCTCATGTTGGTGTGAGAGACTGCTGCATCCAAGCAGCAGAGCCAATCTCTGGAATCTGCTCCTTGTGCATGCTAGAACCAAAATTTGAGAGGCCACCAGCTTGTTCTGTCAAAAGTTGGGTGCTTTATTTTAATTAACTTCAACAATTGCTTCAACCGACAGAAGGTTGTTTTAAATGGGTTTTATCATCAGATCTTTTATTTCGTGGAATGGCTTGATTTCGTGCTCAGAAACTGTGAAATGAGAAGTTAGTGAAAAAAAATCAGTCAATATTAACTACCTTCCAGCTGCTTTCCTACCAAAACCAAATGGTAACCAATACTGCAGTCTGATCCAACACAGGCAATTTGGAAGGCAAAAAAAGAAAAATCTAGTTTTTGTTTCTTATAGTTGTTGAATGTTTTGCACCCTGTAGACTTGTGGTTTTGCCGTGAACTGAGCAGAGACTATCTGCATGGGTTTAAACTGGGATTCTCCTGGGGAAAAGCCAGCTCCTGCTTGATCAGCCTTTCCCTGGGGCTGTGCAGTGGTGCAGAAGGCAGGGAAAGCAGAAAGAGATGGGAAACCATTGCACTGTGAGATGGTGCTGGGTGATTCCTTTTGTTCCTGCAGTACTTGGGATGCACAATGACACAGGGTTATATTTGCCTCAGCTATGACCTCAAGGCAAACATTAATTTTCAGTGATTTCTCCAGTTTTATGGTCCACTCATGGCTCTCCAACTGCTGTGTGCAGGTTACTTGGCCTCGTTAGGTCCAGCACTTTGTGAGTTTGTGTGTTGCTCCCCAGAAAAATGAGTGCATGTGAGAGAGTTGTCCCTGAACAGGTGGAGATTTCATCTTGGCACCCAAATGCTCTGCAAATGTGCAAGCAGCAAAACCATAGGAGCTTGCAAATGCTTTATGTTGGTGATATACATACTTTTTTCACAGGTCTTAATACAAATTAACTGTTTAGTTCAGGTTTTATTGACTGGCTGTTACAGTGCTTAGGAAGTTTTGGGGTCAATTTAATGAAAAAAATAAAAGGGACTGACTTCTGGCTTTGCTTCTTTGGTCAAAAATGAGTTATGGTCTCAATACACAAATCAGAACATAAAGTAAGAAATTTGTCTTTGTTGGGCTTTGTATGTGGAAAGAAATGAGCTTCAGCAGATGTGGGATTTGGTGAAATTAAATATGCCTGCTGGGGAAAGCTGTTATTGGATATTATAAGAAAAGATTGATTTCAAAAAGCTCAGATTGTTGTATGAACAATCACTGAAATCAGTATTTTTATACAGCAAAGGCATAAAAATTCCAATGAAACAGTGAGTCAGTTTCTTCACAGAAACAGGATTCCAAATTACCGTGTTCCTTGAGAGGAACAAGGCGGTGCCCCAGGGTTGGCATAGCGTCTTACTGTACACCTGAACAAATGAACAAACTAAATTTGCACATTTCTTGGCATGGCTACACCTTCCTTTGCCTTTTCAGCCATCTTTTTCAGTGGATTTTTGTGAACATGATTCTATTATCCTAAATGAAAAGCATATTTCATACCATATCTGGACTATTCCTAAAACTTTAATTTCCTTACCCTCAGCTTTACACAGCTTATAAAAAAGATAATTGGGCTGCGCTTGTGTAGACCCTGTGCACTTGGATGTGCAGAAAATTATTTTTCCCAAATAAAGCACCTCACAGCAGACTGGCTTTGTTGTCATATTGTTTGAACTTTGATTGTGCTCTGAATAAGCCTGAAGTGATCTCTAATTCTTTTTTTGTTTAATCTGAATCAGATTTGGGGAAATACTTGTTTACCCTCACTTAATTGTGTTGTTGGCCACGCGAGGGATGAAACCAAGCATTTAAGTCTTTGACTGGCAGCTGTGCTTAGCTAGAAGTGCAGTTATAGGTTATAAAAGTAGATTAAGGATCTTTTAAAAATGTTTTATGTGTCGTGTTTTTATGTCACACATCACTTCATTTTTTATAAGCTCAGAATTATAATTGTGGACTGTGACTCATAATCCGTAAGAAATATATATAGATATTTAAGATTTCTAACAGAAATGAAGCATGACAGTTGCAGAACTAAAGCTGATTCTTGTAAGAATAATAAATCCATGGAAATCACAGAAACACAGATCATTGCACAGATAGAGACCAATATAACAAACCAATAAGCATAAGGATGCCCAAGGAGAAAAGCGATTATGAAAAGTAACAAAGAACTTATGCTAGTCCAAATCCATAAGAATGAGAACAAAAGAAAGTAAGTATGAAAATTGACTTGAATATTGGTGCTTTGGCAGGAAAAATAATTCCCTCAGGCAGCTGTCCATCTGGTGCCCAGTTTGTGTCACACAAAGCAAGGTCATCTTAACAAATGTGTAACGCATTCATAGCTAACAAGATTTGTAACCTGCATTGTTTGTTATGTTTCTATGATGCTTATTTAATTGACTGTATTCCATTAAAATTAAGCTGTGATTTCATAAGCTTCAGAATTTGTTCTGCTTGTATGAATTCCCCAACTTACCTCCCAGTAGTTTTGTATTTTAACCATTTATGGCCGGAAAAGTCGAAGTGTTCATGTTTCTAAAGAGTCTTAGGAAATGATAATTGATTGTCAGTACTGTGACCACCTTCAAAGTCTGCATTAGGCTGTTGGGGAACAGGAGATTTATTTGGTCATCCCTTCAGCTCTTGGGGTATTAGACAGATACCATTATTACCATAAAATAAAATGCAAAAACAAGGCTCTATCGTAGCCATAATATGTTAAACTGAGTTATCTTTCTCCTCCTCCCTTTCTAGATCTTTCCAAGGTATGGTTTGCTGAAAATGTATGCATGCTTTTCTTGTAAGGAGGCAATGCTTTTTTTCCAGTACTGTGGAAAAAAATTGTAATGTGTGGGTTGCTTATGCAGCTCACTCTGCAGGTTGGCCCATTGGGCTCTAAATCTGACCTATTATTTTTGCTTCCTTCAGTACATTGGCTTGCATTTAATGCCTCATCTCTTTCCCCTCATGATTTCAACGGCAAAATTTGCTAAGTTTTCATTATGGTAAAAATTCCTTTAAGGTTATGGATAAAAACAGAATTTAAAGCAGTATGGTGATATTAAAGTCTCTAACCGTTGCAGATGAATAGCAGAATATTGGGAATGTTCCTGCTATCTGTGCTGCAGGAGAAAAAAAAAAACTATATGTACAAAGTAGAGGTACAAGAAGGTTTTGGAGGGCAGAGAAAATGCATTCCAGTGGGAGATTTCTGTTGAGCTTATAAAAAAAGAAAGTTAAACCTGTATGAACACCTTTCTGTGAAGAAAACATGAAATACTACAGGATTCTTTAATCTACCGAAGAAACATATAGCAAGAACCAGTAGCTGGGAGCTAAAGCAAGGCAATTTCAAATTAGAAATAAAGCACTTGCTGTTGCTTTTTTCTCTCTGTTTCACAGAGATGGTAATTAAACTTTGGGGCAGGCTACGCTGCAGTAGAAAATGGTAGACCTCATCTCTGGAGACTTTCAAATACAGTCTATATACTTTCTGAAAGTCATTTTTTTGCCTGAACACAAGTAATGGGGGGCTCAATATCAGAGGTAATTGGATGGAATATAAGTTTCTGAAACAAAAACTCAGTGTAGATGAACTAATCTCTTCTCCTGGCTTTAAATGTCTGAAAATATAGATTACATTACTGCAATGTGTTTGTTTCCTACACCTAATTGGTTTTCTTTCAAGGCTCAAAAATCTTTAGTTGCTGCAGCTTGCATCACTAACCTTTAAGAATTCAAAACAATGCTCTTTACTGCTTGCTGAATTGTCACATACTATATGTCCCTAAATCCATCTGAATGTGCAATTTCCAACTCCTGATTAGCACCAGGAGCCCAGTCAAGGATGGCAGAACAGCATCCAATTCTGTTGATCTCGACAACAATTACAACAGTCAAAAGCTGCATAAGGGCCGTCCCACAGCCTAAGTCTTTTGAGGAAAAACTGCTTGAAAATGTGTTTTGTCACAGGGGTTATTGATGGGAATAGGGTGATTGACAGGAAATTTTAAAAAATCCAAACCTTTCTAGGATGAATTACAGCACACATATGTAACCCACAGAGAATGGACTGACTTCAGTGTCAATCTCTATGGACAGATTCCCCACAAGTCACTAGGTAGAAAGTGCCACCAGACATTTGCAATAGTTCCAATGCCAGAGCAGGATTCTTTCTTGATTCCAAGGACACAGTGCATGCATTGATTTAAATTTTCCTTTTTCTCCCTGGGCAAGTCAGAAATTGCACGGAGTTGGATGTGTGACAGGGAGAGTGTTCAGACAAACTGGGGGAGTGGGGTTAAGCCATGCACTGTGTCCAAAATGCCCTATCAAGGAACTCAGAGGATTATTTCCTGGGGAGTGTCAGCTACTGTTGCAGAGCTGATTTAATAGAAAAATGTGTGCACCTACTCTGCCCTAATCCCCATTCCTCTTTCTTATGCCTTGCTGCATTTTCTTCCATCAGCTCTTCCTGCCAGAATGTCATTCCAGTCTTTCAAACACTTTTTGGGTTGATTCACTTTGTCTTATCGAGACATTTATCTTCTATTATCTTCATTTATCACTCATCTTCTTCCTATTTCTGATTGCCACTGATTTCCTTTCTCCTAGAGGATCTATTAATCTATTCATATATTCACTATATTTTCAGATTTTATTTATATCAGGTCGGTAGAAAAATATAATAAATTACTGTGACTGTGGAGTGCTCACAGGAATAAATTGTCAAAGACTTTTAATGAAATTATGCTGTCTTCTAAGCCAGGGTCTTTGTAAACAAAGGCATTATACCAGATTAAAACTTTTTTGTCTAAGCTCTGATGACAGGTCTTGAGGATGCCATGCTTTGGTTACACCAAACTTGAACATGGATAGATCATTGACAATTGGCTTTTCCCAAATCCTGCCTGTCTGTGAGGAAGTTCTCATGGTCCGTGTTGCTGTCAGCCCTCACTCCATGCATTCCTTGCTCCTGATCCAGATTTTGCCCCAGTCAAGACAAAGGGAAGACGAGGGAACTCCCACAGAAATGCCAGTGGTGCTTTACTTTCCCCAAAACACTTTATTTTGAAAAGTAGAGCTGCAAAAAAATAATAATAATTGAAAAAATAATCAATCAACCAATCAATCAATCAGTTCTGACTTATCTAAACCTTCAATCCCAAACCAATCCATTTTGTGGGTGTGATCTGCCAGCTGGTGGGACTTCTGAAGTTTAGAGCAAGTCTCCTCAGGTCCCAGTTGTCTTACAATTTTGAATTTGGTGGTAGATTGATTATTCACCTGAGAGAGCAGTTAACTTTTTTTAAACTCTTAATTAATTTGAACCCTAACTCACACATCTCATTGTAAACTGAGTGCATTATCTCCTTTTTTCCAACACATGCTATTATATAGGTACTTCTTGGGTTTGAAATTGTCTCTATTAGCATTTCTGTCATGCAGAACAAGCATTCTGTCTGTGTTGGCAGCTCTTTTTTACTACAGGTCTCAAATGTGAATTGAATTTTATATAAATTTCATGCTGTGATTTAAATTATCTCCCTTGAAGAATGACTACCTGTAACACTCCTTTTAGTGGAGAGTCCTCAAAGAATCCCAACTATGGGGCTCAGTAGCCGAGTTAAAAATCAAGAAGCAGGTTTTAGGTGAAAGAACATTTTATCCAAAGCATTTGTCACAGTAATTTCAGCTGTTTCCATCATAAGGAGGAAGTCTAGCTATGATTTTTTAGAGTTCCAGGTATTTCTGATGTTCTACATTCCTAAATATCAGTTCCCAGGTGTGAAACTTGGCACTAAGTTGTTAAATCCTTCTGCTTTTGAAAGCTGCTTCAAAATATCCTTCACACATAAGGAAGGATAATTTTGGAAATCCAATCAGCAACACATATGGTGTGTTGACTGTATTTTTTATATCTATGCCTGTAGAAGACATGGGAGAAGCCCAGGAGAATCTTACATGGATTTTTAGTGCTGCCCAGGATTTCCCCCACAGAGAAACACAGACACCCTTTAATAGTTTTGTTCCCTGAAATGCCTCTTTCAAAAATTAACAGAGGCAAGTAACTTCTGTCTCCTCCTTTCTGCAGAGGAGGGAAACTGAAAAAGCAGGTGCAGGTGTGTGCACTACGAAATTATATGATAGGAGCATTTTGCAAAACATTTTTTAAAAAGCTTTTATCATGTTAACTGGTACAACATCCAGCGCAGAGTCGCAGTCATGTTCCCTGTTAAAGAGAATTAACTTAATTCATTTTCATGTTGTGACCTGCAACAGTTTAATTTACCTGAGAGCATTCTTCCTGTCAATACACGGTGGATGGAAACATGATAACTTCAGGTTATGTTAAGTGTCTGATTTGTGATGCAGTTTACCTCTGCAATGACTGCACTGTTCAAATTAATTATTACCAGATCATTATCTTTAGATGGCAGGCAGATGTTGAGGTTATGGTGTTTATGAACCCTAAGCCTGTCTTTTTTCTCTGTACAGATAACCAGCAGTTGCTATATAAATTGGAGAGCCAAGGTCTAGGCCTTCTGGCAGTCAATTGGTTTTGTAATTATCTTAGTAATAGTTCTCAATTATTATTCAGTAAAGGTCGTCTTTCCTCTGCTAATGGGTCACGGCACCCCCTGGGGATCCAGAGATGGACCAGCTCTCCTTTTTATCATGTAAATGACTTGCCATCTGTGTGCCACCCAGGTTCATATAAGGCAGTTCTGAAAACACTGACTATTAATATCAAAGCTGCAGATTCTGACAGGATTGTAGAATTGTTTTTAAATATTTTTAAAGATGGGCTGTGTTTCCTGACATTTTCAAGACTCCATTAAATGCTGTGGACAGCTTAGTGGCAATTCTCTTCAAGCAATACAATGATTAAAAATACAAACTTTAACTAGTGGCATTTTTAGTCAACAAACCCTAATACCCTTTTTTCCACACCATGCCTGCCTTCATTTGTGTCCCATTGTATTTATTTCTGCCATGTGATTGCCTGGGGGAAGTTAAATTACCAGCCATAGTTATTACACTTGCACCAAACTTCTTTATTCCCTTCCCTAGATCATATTTACATTGCAGGCTGTGCTGAAAGTGAATAAAATGAAAAAGTTAACAAAACTGATAAAGTCATCCTTTGTTTCTACCCTATTGTAATAGCCATGCTGTAATTGGTGCTGTTTCATATAAAATTACCATATAAATTGTGCCATCCAAAGCTGCAACAGAAAGAGCAACAGTATTTACAATAAATGGCAAATCCCTGTTAATTATTGATGGCCTAATAAACACGCCATTATAATTCAGTCTTATTATTCATTATTAATAATAACTCTTATTTACTATTCATTGTGTAAGGATCAGTTATGATCAACTGTTCTAAAAATGAATGGTCCACATGCATGTTGCTGTTTTCAGGGCCTTTTCCATCGAAGGAAAGGCTTTCCATATTAAAATGCTCTGTCCAACAGGACAGAACATGATTGTACCTACACAGCTTACAGACACCAGTGTCCTGATCCTGGTGGCTGTGAAAAGCTGCTGTGAGCTCTGTCAGAGGCAGTTAATGATTTTGTTTCTTTGGAGGTCATTACTTGGCCCAAAGGTGGCTGACTTCTGACCTGGGATGTTCTTGGCCTTCTTGGCCACCTGGGCACACAGCAGTTTATCTTTAATAGCAATGAAGCTTTGCTTTACTGCTTAGCAATGTCAGGGACCTCTTTTTAAAATAAACTCTCCCAAAAATTCATTGAGGCATCCTCATAAATCTTGGTGGTTTCAAAGCTTAATTTTTCTGGGGAAGGAGGCTGAATTCCAGGCATTACAATGACAATGTGTCCTTGTGTGGAACTGCAGAGTGACTGTCGGGTGTCTGTGAATGGAGATGACTTCTCCAGAAATAATCCATTTATTGAGCCTTTGGCCTTATAATAATTTTTATATAGATGCAACCAGCCCAGTCCTTTTAGACTGCATTGCCAGAGTCAAGATTTTACCTTCTGATGTTGGTAGTGGCACTGCTGTCTGTAGGAAGGGCAGGACTGGAAGAACTGACAGCCAACACTTCTCCCTTTTCCCACCAGGCTTTTGATCATCTGACCTCTCTTCCAAGCATAACTCAACTGCTAATTGTCACTAAGAAATGGCACCAGGGAATATTGACTTCTTACAATGCAGACCAGCTGCTTTCCTTCTTTGTTTCAGTTTTTATGCCTCTGACCAGATTTTGGCTGATATTTTGCTTTGTCACTTATTTCAGGTTTTTCATGCACAGGTAACTCCACCGTATCTCCTGTCAGATGCTGCAAATTCCATCTGCTATGAGATGCACTGAGACAAGAAGTCACTGCCCACCAGTGCTCCTGGAGTGTGCCCTGAGTGTGCCACACGTGGAAGGGCCTTGAAGTTTTCACAGTTAGTGAATATGGGGCAGGAGGATGATCATTGCATGCCAAGGTGAGGCTTTCCTTCAGATCTGGCTGGGTTTCACACCGATTTATCAGTTGGAGTTTAAAGTACACTCTCTGCAGGCACCATTCTTGAATTACAGGAGTTTCTTGGTGCAGAAGAGTTTCTGCATTTCTGCAGTTTTTGCTTGATAAGGGTTCTCCACTGTCCTTCCCCAACTGCCTACTTCAGAATTTAAAATATCTGTAAAATGCTCTGTATTTTTCCATGATGTGCCAGTTCCCACCAGCTGTGATTTTCCAATACAGTGATGCACTATAAGGCAGCCAACTGACTTGTAAAAGGATATGAGTTTGTGTGCCAAGGAGAATTTAGCATAATGTTTCAACTGCAAATATAAACCACAATTTCAAAGAAGGAAGAGAAGAAATTCAAAATGTATCTAAATGTGATAAGTATAAATATTTTTTATTTTGTTTCAAATAATGTTTTACTCTGCTGTGTGTACAGCATCTAAGACACACTGAATATTTTTAGCACATAAGAAATAATTCACTTAGTTTATGGACACAAAGCATTGTATAAACCATGTAGCTCAATAAATGCTTTGTTTCCAATTTTTATGTGCATTACTCTGTGACATATCTGGAATTATTCCAGAAATTCATTTCAAGGCAAGCCCTGCCAGCAGAGTGAAGTTGCAACAGAAGCTTCGGGTAACTCGTGGCACTTATGCTGCAGTGCAGGACGCAGTGCAGGATGAGTGTGGTTTAACACCACACCTGTGCCTCATGTTCACACCTCTCCTCAAGCTGTGCAAGGCCATACCAAAGTGTCACTGCTTAACCTCTGCTCCCAGGGAAAGTGTCTCACAAGCACAAGTCACACCTTCATACTGAGGCGTTGACACATCTTATATAAGAGCAGAGTTTGCTCTCTCTTTAACTGCTCAGTGGCCCTTTGCATGAAATCCTTAGGCAGCTCTCCCAACTCCTCATGAGGTAATTAAATATTGATCTTGCCCCTTTTTACAGATGGAAATAGGCTGTGTTTCCAGAAAGGATCACTTTTTCATGGTGTCATGGTTCAAGCCCAGCCAGCAGCTCAGTTTCACAGATCCTCTGCTCACTGCTCCCCAGCAGGGCTGAAGAGAGAATCAGAAAAATAACAGGGAGAAAACATGTGGGTTGAGATAAAGACAGTTTAGTAGGGAAAATAATAGCACGCAGTGCAAAGCAAAACATGGAATTCATTCCCCACTTCCCATGTCCAGGCAGGTGTTCAGCCATCCCCAGGAAAGCCAGGCTCCATCACCTCTGAGGGTGGCTTGGAGACACAAATCATCACTCTGAATGTGCTCCCTTGCTGCTTCTCCCCCAGCTGAGCACGACACCCTCGAGTATGGAACACCTTTAGGTCAGCTGGGGTCAGCTGTCCCAGCTGTGTCCTCTCCAAAATCCTTGTGCCCTCCAGCCTCTTTGCTGCTGGAGGGGAGGAGGAGAAAAGGCCCTGACAGTGGAAGTGCTGCTCAGCCATAACTAAAACATCCCTGTGTTATCAACACTTTCCAGCAGGAACCCAAAACACAGCCCCATGTTGGCTCTATGAGGAAAATTAGCTCTATCCCAGGCAAAGGCAGTACACAGTCTGTTACTCCAGTTGATATAATTTTCTAATTAAGGTATAATTAATGTATAATGCAGTAGAAATACTAGGTAGGAGTGAAATTGTGACCATCTTCTGTAATTGAAAATGTTCTATGAACCCCATTATGCCATTGTAAAATAATTCTCTAAATGTCAGTGATGTGAGGAACACAAACAAGAAGTCTCTGTTATTAGACATGTTTTTATTATGCAGCCTAACTGAGAGCAATACTGTGTTTAAGAATAAGCAGGGAAGTAAAAAATGAGGGAATTTGATCACAGAGAAATCAGTTTCACCATGTGCTGTAAATATTACTGAGGCAGCAGCATGCCTACTCTTCAGAAGCCAGAAAATGAACAAAACAAAGGGAGGAATATCATGAATCGTAATTTGGTGGAAACATAAACCATTCAACGTGTTTTGTATTTTCATTTTAATTTTTTTTCTTTGTTTTGTTTTGTTTTTAAGTGAGGTAATATACATATTTTGATCACTTTGCTGGAACCTCAAAACATGGAAATACAGCACCAATGAGACTTGAGAGCTCCATCAAATGCCTGCTGAAAAATGTCTGTTGCTGGCGCAACTGCAAGAGCTTTTGCTATTTTTTCAACTAACATTTGCAGCATTTCCCACCTAGTGCAGGAAATGGTGGCTGCTTGCATAAACATATATTTTAGGCTTAAAAGAGCCAACTTTGAAGTTAGTCCAACTGTTGGTGTTTATAGAGTGAGTGTGTCAGGAGAGCAGCTGCCTGTTCTTCAGCTCGCTGTGGCAAATCTGAATTCAGTGAGACAAGAGTTAACCTTTCCCTGCCCTTGCAGCTAAAATCCAGCTCTGCATTTATGGCACTCCTGCACCATCCTCCACCAACCTGCCTTTTGTGTACAGTATAATTATCAGATTCATTATAACAGCTCCTGCATTTAAGTATTACACTTACCTGAAGGCAACCTGGGAGATTTTGTATTTGCAAGCCCCATTTTATCCTTCTGTAATAAAACTCTACACTGAACATAGGGTGGCACCATCAAAATCATAGGCAAGCATCAAAATGTCTAATATTTAGTAGATAAAGGATGAAGACTATGTTTTCTCTTGCAGAGAAATGAAGACTGGTAGATTGAAGGCAACTAAATTAATTAAGCCCCATACGTAAGTATTTGGCAACTTAATGACTAGATATTCAATAAATGTTTCCTTATTTATCAGATTAAACAATAATTAAATTAGTCTTCATAACAGGGGAATGAGACAAAGGTTTTTCTTTAATTTTACATTCCCACTTGAGGTTTTCATACAAGCAGATTTTGATAACCTGGGAAGGCAGAACTGTGCAATCTGTGGGGAAATACCACCAAGGAAGTAATATTTTAGTTTTTTACTACAAAGATATATTCAATAACCAGGTCAGCTTTCCTAGGAGAAAAGAGAGCAAATAAACCCAGCCTCCCACCTGAACTTAATTTGATGCAGATGAATGAAACATCAGCAGGCTTTTGGCCCTAAGTGAAAAGGGAAACAATGGAAGGCAGTTCTTTCTGTTGGGAGATAATTTTTTGTTATTTTACATTTTTAAGATTTGAAGCCTACCTGAAAAAAAATGGAACTCAAATATAGGTCTTTGTTTTTAAAATTTTGGTTTTGTCATTTATATGAGCACACGAAGCTTGGGAATATCTCATTTTATTGCTTTTGTGATTATAGAAAAGAAAAATCTCTAACTTTATGTGCTTTATTCCTGTGCCATATACTTGATTAATAGCAGCAGAAGGTCATTATCCAGGCTAAATTTTAACCCCTTCTCAGTGCAGTCCTTTGGGCCTGTCCCACTGGGGACACTCCTATAATGTATAAAATTCATTTGAGTCTAAACCTCTGGTTTTAATGATGTTGTCTCCTTAAACCATGGGCTGTAGACTGCTGAATAGCAAATATTGTTCAGTACACCCTGATGGGAAATATTGTTCAGTACACCCTGATGAGAAATATTTCCCTCTCTGGTAGCTGTGCCAGATAAATTCAAAAAATGCCTGGATGAGGTGCTTAGGCAAATGGTTTAGTGGTGGACCTGGTCCTGTAAGGTTGATAACTCGATTTGGTGACCTTAGAGGTGTTTTCCAAACTTGATTATTCAATAATTCTTATCTGGAGCCTGCACATGCCCCTTCCCAGGAAACTGAATACAGAACTTGTGCTTTTCCAGCCCCTGCGTGCCTATGTCTCTCCTTCTCCCCCTCTTTTCAGCTGAAGGGCTTTCCCTGGGTGAGCTGTCAGGGAGAAATTGGTTCCCAGTGGGATGCCCCATGAATGGCTCCTCTGCTCTCACCTCAGAGCAAGGGCAGCCACCCCTGTGAGTCTCACATTTTGGGGGAAACAGAGAATGTGGCATTGGAGGCAGGTGAGGGCTGAGGTGAAGAGTTGCAATGTCAAGAGCTCTGCTAGTGGAGGGGGGCAAGAGCTGGAGGGAGTGGAAAAGCACAGAGGGGTTATTTTATCCTGAAAGCCCAGTTATTCCACATGCAGGAGGTGCAGTTAGTACCACAGCACTTGGATGTGCTTTGGTATATTTTCTAATATTCATAGTGGGAAAGAATCAAACTGATCCCTGTTTGGTGCTGCCAGTGTGGAAGTGCCTCCAACAGCCAGTGCAAGGGACTGAGGATGGGAACAGCAAAAAGCCTTAAAATGCTCATCTAACCCTGTAATGAGCTCCTGCACTGCCCCAAGCCCTTCCAGGGAGGCAGGTACACCCAGCACTGGGCACAGTGGATGCCATGGCTGGCTGCACTCGCTGTGGGAGCCTCATAACACTGACAAATGGCCTGGGGGACTTCCTTAACCAAGAGCACGAGTGATAGCAGAGCTAATGTAGGCTCTCAAACACTCTGTGCTGTATTTTGGGGTTTTTAGTGGTGTAGCCAAAGTGTAAAAAATGGATGCAGGGCTTTTAAAACTTCCCAATAAAGAGAAAACATTGTTTGAAGCCACGGAAGCTGCATATCCACTGGCACAGCAACTAATGCAGTTTGCTTCTCCAGTAGTGCCCCGAAGTATCTTTAGATATTCATATATAAAATGTAAGTACATAACCTGCTGTAAAAAGCTACAGCAGTGCCCTTGGCAAGCCTCCCTGGCCTGTGGAGGGTAATTACGTGTGGAACACAAACACAGCTCTAACATTTACCTCATTAGATGTCCAGCTTTTTCTCATACAAATGCTGTGAGATCTGTCCATGCTAATAAGAGTATTTGTTGTATCTTGATGGATAATTTTGACTTTGTAACCAATCAAAGCTCATTTGGCAAAAAAAAAGAAAAAAGAAAAAATGGAAAAGATATTTTTCCCATCAATTCCAAGAAGGATTTAGATCCATGCACAGCCCTGCCAGGCCCCAATTCCAGAGTGCTGTTGGAGGTGAGTAAACCAGAAGGATCAGCTTGTTCTGGATGGAAATGTGTCTGCAGCGAAGGCCAGCTTGGAAATACAGCTTTGTGTTCCAGCCAAAAATCAGACAGAAATTGTCACAGCTGAAATGTTGCATCAGGCCCTGGTAACTGCTCACAGCAAACCCCACAGCTGCTTAGGAAGGCATGACTTAAAATTTATTCTTTTCAGGTAAAATTGTGGATGTTCCTGTGTCGTTCTCATGAGTGCCATGGCTCCCCCAAGTACCATATATAAAGGAAAAAAAAAAAGAAAACATCTGCATTTTCACATTGCTTTCACAATGTTTTGAGATAATTTTGTGATTGGGAGTTTTTAGGTATTTACCTATGCTTTTAATGGAATGATGAGATTTATGCTGTTAGATCACCCTCTTTGTCTGTCCACATCAAATTATCTTTATCATGGCTAATACTAAGCTAGTCAGAAATGTTTATTAGAAATGCCTTGTGCTAGAATTATGAGTTCCCAAGTTTTTTTTCTGGAAATATAAAAGTTCTGATGAAGACTTTAAAGCAGCTAGATTGCTGCTGTTCAGTAGGACTTTACTAAGGAGTTTATAAGAATAGATTATTGAGAAGACAGAAAAGAGATCCAACAAATAACTCAGATGTGGAGGAATGCGATTCAAATATCATTTCTGCAGAGTTTTGGCACACATGCAGAGAAAGAAAATATAATTATAAATTACAAAAATTACTGGATTAAAAAAATGAGGAATTGGATAGAGATTTACTGTTTAAAAATTGAGGTGCAATATTTGCAGTTAAACATTTATATAAATGAAAGCTGTGTGTATATTTCTGTACGAATGATGAAGGTGACCCTGATTTAGTTCATTCCAAAAAAAAAAAAAGAAAAAAAGGAGGAACATTTAAATATGTAAATCACAGATGAGGTAGGTTTAGGGGGGGTTATCAAAAATGTCTGTTATCTTTGAACATGAACATATGCTCACTATGCTAATTCTGTAGGATACTTAGACCACATGCTGGCATATTTCAGTGTTTTACATTGCTTTAAATTTTGACTTCAGATTTCACCATTTTATTTATTTTGTAAGGGTTTTTTTTTGTTCCAATCATCAAATGCCAAATTAAGAAGGATCACCTGAAGGGATAAATTTTCCTGTGTTCCTCTGTTAGCCTTGAGAAGCTGCATCTTGATGAACACTGCACTGAAAACAGTCCAGAAAAATATGACACCAGAACCTGACCACACCATAATTCATAAGTAAATTTAATGTATTACAAAGGATGAACTTAATTTAAATTTTCCTTAAAAATGAATGCCTCTTAAATTGCTAAGATCAGAGAGCCCCAAATTTTTAAATAGATGGTGGCTCAAGGTTGCTGGTGTCTTGATGCACGTGAAGTTCTGTTTTAAGAGACGATATTTGTCAAAAAAGGAAACTATTATTTCACGTATGGAAACAAGTTCCTCAGTTCCTGATTGTGCAAGAAAATTTTCTGCAGGTTTCTTCCTGAAAACTTACGGAAACAAACTTTTTGACACAATGAGGGGATGAAGTTTGACTGCTGGTTTATAAATTATGTCCGTCCCTGAGGTGCTTTCTGGCTAGCTGTGCTTTGGGACGGGACACAACGATTGTCCGTGGGTTTGCTCTGATCTCAGCCTGGCAGTGTGGTCTGAGGCCTTGGAAGAA
>VXBB01007640.1:253634-311052 GCA_013399915.1 Illadopsis cleaveri | reverse complement strand
TGGGTGCTTAACAGGACAGTGGGGGTGGGTGGGCACCTGAGCCCCCATTGAACTGGAGAACACCTTCTCCCAGGCCCACCGTGGGGATCGGCAAGGCTCTTGTTTCAGGGACAAACCGCCGGGGAGTGGGGTAGGGAGAAAGGGGACATACCAATACAATAAACAAGAAACATATACAAAATTAAAAGGTCCTAATTATGCACTGCAACAATAAATCTCATTACCATTTTGGGGATTTTTTTCTTTAAGATGGAGATAATAGCAAATTATATTTTCATTTCAAACATGATCCACAAAACATTTTCCTATTAGTTTAAGCTCTGGCATCTCTGTCTTTTGTGCCCCCCAAGAGCTCATTGGTTAAGGCGTAAATATGTTCCTAAAATAATGAAAGGGCCATTATCACCCTTTTTTTCATTTAGGTGCCCAGGAAGGGAACTGCAAAGGCATTTAGCTAAAAGTATACTTTTAGTATAAAGAGATAACATTAACAAAAGGATCTCTGCAGACCATTAGCCTGGCTGTTCTCTAATGTGGTCTCCCTTGAATTTTGCGTACCAGAATACAATGTGAGATAAATGGCAGGCACGCCTGTGAAGAGACCCTGGAAGTTCTCACACATTGCTCACCTGTCTCTCTTGGCACTGAGCTGATCCATGGAGTGAGTATTCCTTACATCCCTATCCCCAAGCTGAGGAGCAGCCCTGTCTGTCTTGTATGGCTGCATCCCAGCAGAAAGAACAGGTCACATACTATTAAGTGATATTGTAAAACATATTTCAAAATTTTCAAAGCATTTAATTAGAAATTTTTTTAAGACATTCTAAATTTTATTTTAATTTTAAGCTAATTTTAATTTTAAAGTAATAGTGTCTGCAGACAAAAGTATTCCTATGAAATTAATTATTTTGAGGTTTTAATAATAAAGATAGGTTATTTCACATATTGCCTCACAGCAGTGTGAGACTGGAAAATTTCCTTCCATTTGTTCCTTGTTTTTAAAATTGATGTGGATGTGGTGATGTTAATTAAGTCAGAGAATTACTTCTAATAACAGAGTGTGTTATTATTCAGTGGAAGTGCCAAGAAAATAGGTTTTCTCACAAAAAACCAAAACTAAACAGTAAACAAAGGACATTTAAATCATTTGCCAGTGGACAATCAGCTGGTTTTGGTGTTTAAATTGCACTGACAGTCCTTGTCCAAATAACAAATGGTGAATGTTTAGACAACCAAACCTATTGAAATAAATAGGAAATGCTCTATGAAGACACACAGAAGAGTTGACACTTTACCTTGCTAACACTCCTTTAACATCAGAGAGTGTGTACTGATATGGATCCATCCTTTGATAAAGATAGAACACAAAAAATGGAGAAAGCAGCTCAGATTAACAGAATAATTTAAAGACATTTATAGCCCATTTTCATTGCCACATTGTGCCAGAAGTGCAAAACAGCAGAAGTGATATATAGATCATTGATTTTTATCCCTTTCAGAGCAGCCCTTCTTAGTATTTTTAATGAAACATTAAACAATTGTAATGTAAACTGTAACAGAATGGCACAGTTTTATACTTTCTTAATTGGATGCTAATATCCATGTCAGTATTTGCATGAAAAATGGTGTACTAAGCCAAAATATCAAGGTTTTTAAAACTCATAATCATTCTTCTGCTGATACCATCTGTCAGCTTAATCTTCACCTCCCAGAATTCAGTGAAGAGGGTGCCCTCAGGGGAAGGAAAAGAAAAAAAATTACAGTTACTAAAGTACAGTAAAGTGAGTTTAAACCTTGGGATTGAAATCCTATTTGATTATACAGGGCTTATTAGTGATTAATTGTCAAAGTTGGAAAATAATTAAGAATTGCTGTTGGGGCACTGTCAGTCATCCTCCCTGAAGGAGCTGTGGGAGAAGGGATGGAGCAGGGATGGAGAAGGGATGGATAAAGGATGGAGAAGGGATGGAGAGCAATGCAGATGCTCTTCTGGCACAGCAGACCCCTGAGGAGGAGTCATGGAGCTGCCTCTGAGAGCTCCTGGAGCAGCTGAAATTCCCTGCCCAGCAGTGGAAATCTGTGTCCCCTCTGCCCTGCAGGGGAGGGGATGGGAAGGAGTCTGAGCTGTGTGTGCTCCTGCTTTGCTCTTCACAGAGCACAGAAGGGTTTGGACTGCAGGAGACATTAAAGATCCCCTCATTCCAAGCCCCTGCTGTGGGCAGGGGTCTCACCCACTAAATCAGGTTGCTCAGAGCCCCACCCAGCCTGGCCTTGATTCTCCTCTGAGCCTGTCTTTTTACAGCCCCCTGCACATGCAGAACCTGCACAGGGCTGTTGTTTAGGACAAGTCACCTTGTGCTTGTCATTTCTAGGACACACATCCCTCAGTGCACCATCAGACAGCCACTGAGGAAGCCAAATCCTCAGAAATAAAGGGAGGAGGGGAGTGGAGAGCACATCACCTGCTGCAGCCTATTCTGAAAGTAGAACATATGTGCAAAGTAAGCACACATCTCCTGGAAGATTATCTCAAATCTCTGCAGGGGCTGCAGGCCAATGTTTTCCTGACAAAAGCAGGAGGCTGCAGGTTCAAACCTCTCCAGCTGTTAACAAATCCTTGAGCACACAGCTACTGCACTGCCCTAAAGGAATTGCAAGGCCGTTGTTCTCCCCAAGTGCTGCTGTTGGAATTTCAGACACACAGTGATATCTGTGTCTGTGGGGCAGCTGTACCTCCATGAGTGCTCCAGGGAACCCCTGGGACAGCCCAGGTGGGACTTGGCTCCTTTTCCCTGCCCGGGATGCTCTGCACAGAGCAGAACAGTCCGTGCTGAGCTCTGTGCCAGGAGACCCCTCCTCAGCAGAGTGCTCTGGGTGAGCCCCCTCCATTCCCCTCATGCAAAACCAGCCTGCTTCACACACTCAGGGACAAGTTCACAAGCAAGCCCATGTGCAAGAAGTGGAAAAACAAGTAGGAATTGTTCCCAAAGTATCAATCTAAAAAAACCCCAAACAAACAAATATATAGATTTTACTTCATTTCTTTCATATGCTTTAAACCAGTGTGAGCACTGAAAAATATACAAGGCATTTTAAAATGATTGCTTTTTAACAAAAAAGAAATCAAAGTGTTTTAATGTTGAAATGCTTTCATTTTTTCTTCTTGGTTTTTTGTTTGTTTGTTTTTGGTTTGGTTTTTGGGGGGGTTTTTTTGGTGTTTTTTGTTTGTTTGTTTGGTGGGTTTGGGGTTTTTTTTTAATTTTCTTTTCTCCCCAGGGAATACTTGCAGCTTTTCGTACTGCTTTGAACAGCTGGAAAAAGGAAAAGGAAGTAAAAATTTGATCTACTGATAGCTACTCTGTTGCCCTGCTAAGAACCTGCTGCTCTGGCCTTGCTTGCTCTCGAAAATGTGCCACAAAAATGACAAAATCTGAAGCAGAATTTAAGGAATGTGTGACACAGTCACAGGAGGTGATGTTTGCTGGAGTCTCCGAAGCAGCACCTGAGGAATCTTGGCTTCAGGTTTTCCAGCTGGGGTGGGAGGTACAGTGGGAGGAGTGTGATCCAAGAAAGACAAAGGGGAGAAGAAATATAAACTTTATATGGAAAACTCTAATTTTGGCATAGAAAATCAAAATTGTTCCAACAAAATTTTCTTTCAGCCTCTGGAATAAATGAATGCCCATGGCCCTCTCCAGCTCCTAACAGGGCAGAGAATATCAGAGAGGATCAGACCTCTAGCATCAGACAAGTAAGCTTTTCTTCATTAATTCTATTTTCATAATGCCCAAAATAAAATTNTTTCTTCATTAATTCTGTTTTCATAATGCCCAAAATAAAATTAGGCATGTGGTTAGATGAACAGGGTGGGCAAGTTGGCATAAGGAGAAATACTGTCAGGTTCTAACTTGCCAAGTGGTCTTTTTATGTCCCAGTAGCTGTTTTATGTATGATAAATCTCTGTACAGAACAGCTTGCAGTTTGAGGTTTCATAAGGTTTTTGTATGTATGTGCATTATACATCCATCTATATTTATTTATTTATATAAAAGGCATTGTACTTTTTCATTTTGTACTGTACATTTAACTGGCTCCCCAGATATCATATGAATTTTCTGAATTACTTGTCCATGTTTGCTTATCTGTGATTCCAGAATGACTTGAAGTGATCCTGCTGAGCAAATTTCCCAGAATCAGAGTCCTCAGATTGTCATTCTGGTAAGTTAATAGCAGAAGACTGTTTCAGAATACTTTAAAAAGTGGGATCCCTATTTTTCTTTTCTCTTTCTTCCTCCCCACCCTTCATTCAGTAAGCAATTGCAGGTTACCAGAGGCAGGGGAGTGTTTCATGTATTTCCTTGTAAGTTGTTTTAAAGCTCAAGTAGTTTATCCTACTTCCATTTATTAATACAAGACAGAGTCTAAAGTACACAGAGACACAACACATATTCATTTAGCAGTGACAGGTTAACCAGGCTTTCTAAAGAATATTAAACTCTGTTCAATCAATGTCACTCTCCAGCTCTTTGTTTGGTCCATTATGGGGAATCTGAATGAGGAATTAAACTCCTATATCAGATAATAATCAGTCATTCTGGTGTGAGAGAATTTCCATAATTTATCTGCCAGGGTGAAATTCCACCCAGGGCAGAGGAACCACTTCAGCTGGATGAGCCTATGGAAGCCTCAAACAACACAAAGGCTCCAGGCTGCTCCTTCCAAAGAGAATCTTTTACTGCAAGGCATGGAATCACCTCCCTTCTGGAGAAGTTAATTGTGGTTACACCAAAGGCCAAATTAATTTCATCATCAGCTTACAAATCAAAGTTGGGTCAAAAAGGACCTACACATTACTTCAAATGATAAAATCCCTTATAAGGGGAGGAGTTATTTGCCCTCCCTTTGAAGTATTTCTCTTGGGAAATGAAATGCAGGAGGGCAGAAAATGACACCACCACATATTTTATAAATTCCAAGTATCTTTTCACATTCACAAGACTTTAAGCCAGAGATTCTTGGCTTTTCATGTTGTTCCAAAAGCTATTTGAAACTTTTTTTTTGTGAGCATGCTCATCTTACTTTTGGGTTTCGCCTACATATTTCTCCAGAAGTCCACTTTAACTCAGAACCTGGCAAGTAATTTAGCACTCATTTATTGAAACATGTGCATGAGCCTGAAAACCACCAGGCAGTTGCAGCACAAACATCTGTCTTTTCAAAAGATAACACCCTGTCAAAATGCCCCAGAGCAAAATCTCTTCCCTTGGTTTGAAGTAGAAGCAGCAGCAGCTACAGTAGTTAGAGAGAGCAAGCATTTTTGGAAAGATGACAGCTGGGTTGTCAGACATTAATGCTGAATTACACAATGCTTGTATGCTACAGCAGAGATGTAATAAGCAATTATTCTTACATTATCATGTATAGGGCTGCCAAAGTACTGTCTGAGAGGCAAGATAAAGGGCTCCAGGTCTGTGCTGGTTCTATTGATGCTGGGGGGTTTCCATCAAATGATGTGGAGTCTATTTTCAGTCTTGTCATCTAAGGAAGTATCAGCTTAAACATCTGTCATGGCAGAAAGATATCAACCAACGGCATCTCCAAGGCAGAACTATCCTGAGCATGAGAAATGCAGCAAGCTAGTTACTGTAACTGCTGCTGATCAGAATTTAGCTTCTTCATCAGCAGATTTAGTACAGAGAGTGTAATCATATTTATTTAATCTTCAGCGTTGGAAGCCTCAACAAATTTCATTGTATTTCACATATGTCATTTTTACACAGCACTGTTAAAAAGATCACTGCAGTCTTCAAAGAAAGTAAGAGGTCTCTGGGTAATATTTATTTAGATCTTTTCTCATCTGGAAAGAGAAAATAAAAGAACTCCAGTCAGGGAGAAGGATGAGCAAATATATTGAATAGCTCCTTTGTCAAAGAAAACAAGCAAGCCTAGGGCTGGAAAACAAATGACTAGGGGTGATATGGCACAGGTCCATGCAATTATAAATAAAGAAATTAAGAGAAAAGAATTCCTCACTCTTTCTCAAAATAGGAAAACAAAAGGACAGCAAATGGGCTGTTCAGGTTACAGGTTCCAGACAATCATAAGATCATTTTTCAACATCCAGTTAAATGGTCTGTTTAGTTAAACTAATTAGTTAAGCAACTAGTCAAACTCATGGCCAGAAATATATTTGAGGTTAAAACTCCAGCAGCAGAATTCATGGAAGGAAAAAACTCAGTTGAGGACTTAGTAGATGTAACTTCTGCCTCAGCTGCAAAGTCTTAGCCTTGTAATTTTTCCCTAGGTGTGCACTGCTGGAGAGTGGCTAAATGGCCCAAACCAGACCTGACATGGATCTTCTCATGCTCTAAATCACATGGCTGGAAATTTAACTCATTCCAGTTGTCAGGAACCCACTGAAGTCAGGTGACCCATGGTCCATTATTCCTCTATATATTATATATTTGTGACTATCAGAAAAAAGGAAGGATCTTAGGAAAGCAAAGAATATAAACAGAAAAGTTTAAAGAAAAGTTACTCAAAAATATTTTTATTACCTTAAGATGCCAACTATCAGAAATTCTATTTGAAATAATTGTGTGGTTTTCCAAGAAGCATCATTCAACAGCTGCTCCATCTCACCCCCTGGCAAGGCTTAGATAAGGAGAGTTCTCCAGATGTGACTTTACTAAACCAAGGCAGGGTGTTATTTGCAGTCAGACTCCTCAAAAATGTTTTTTAGCCTCATCTCACACTTCTGTTTTCTTAGATTTCAGCTCAGATTAAGCAGTAACTCATCCAGAGAGGGCATTAAAATGGTTGAATCCAACACAATTAAATAAATTCACAGTCAAGTCATGTTAAGAAAATCAGTGTGTTTCCCCTTCCACTTGGGACCATGCAACACCCAAGTGCTCAGCTATTTTTGGGAGGAATTACATGCTTCAAGCACAATGACAACGAAGCAGAAGCATTACTTAGACTATCAACTGAACCAAATGTGGCTATGGCATCTGAAGCCAGTTCTTTGTGGTATTTAACAGATAAATATTCAGTAAGTATGTCACTGAGAGTCACTAAATATTATTTATCATGTTAAACAGGATCTGCTTCCCCTTTCATTTTGGAGAGACCAAAACCTTTGAGATTCTGCTCCATATTCACTTTTCCAAGCTGAGAGAGAACTTGTCATGTGTGTCTGTCCAGCTGTGGAATTGTGATCAGGGATTCCTCATACCTCTGTTCCAGCACACCTGTTTTCCAGCTGGGCTCTGGCTTCATCCTTCCTCTGACAGACCCACAGTTGGGCTGGGAGCTGGCAAGGACAGTCAGCAATGCCAAACACACATTTAAGGGAGCCTGTAATGAATCCCCACAGAAATTCCATCACTTGTACAAAGTACATGGATTAAATGCTGCTTGCCACACAGGTGAATGTTTTCTGGGGTGTGTATTTATTGGTAAGAAGAATTGACTAGCAGGGTACCTGAATTTTACTCACAGCATCTATTCATAGCACATAGACACATTCTACAATTGTAGTCACTATTAAGGAAAATCAACAAAAGGCTACAGCATTATCTGAGTTTCTCTAGCAATTTCCTCTCACACATTAGGCATGCCTTACTTTTCCTTTTGTTGTCCAAGGAAGTATTATTTGTATAATGTTCCACTGTGCTTTAAATAGTTCTCCAGACCATTTCTCAGATGAATTAAGAATAAAGTTACCTGCTATTGAACTACTGGTATGCCTTTGTTGCCTGAGATTCTCAGTTTCAGCTGTGCCAGGGTTAAAAAAAGTCCTCCCTGACTCTCACAAAGCCCTCCAGGGAGTCGCTGTCACATTTAATCTTTCTCTGTGTCCCTGTTTCTTGGGGTGTCTTCTGAATAACAGCAGTTTTGTCTATTTTATTTGTTCTTTCTCTTACACACACCCAGTTGAAGAAAAGTAATTGAAACTATGGCATCTCACCTTGCAGTATCTGTGTAGTTTGAACCGAGGGGTGTCTAGAGATCAAATTTTTGCTCATCAGCTGCATAAATGTGATCCAAAGCCTGGAGACATCAGTGAACTCTGCAGGAGTTCACTTGCTGAGCAGGTGTTCATGGCCTAGTACAGGAAGAGATATTTGGGGTAGAAATAGCCTTTCACCTCTACAAACTGAGAAGCTTTTTGCTGCAATTTGCACCTCTGGACCTACCAGTAACACCCAGGTTGCTCTGAATGAGTCTGGCAGCCCAGGTTGAACACCACCTGAGGCATCAAACAGCTCTGTGTGTCTCCTGACTGGGTTTTGCTGTAAAACACAAACTGGTGATGCTGCAGGAGCTCTGTGTCTTGCTACACTTGAGCCACAGTGGCTGCATCTCTTTGCATGCCATGGTAGACACGCTTCTAACTCACCATCAGAAAATTCTTCCCATTTTCTACACAACTGACCATTTGCTTTCAGCCACACAATTTCCTTTTCTTTTTTTTTTTTTTGGCCTTTTTTTTTTTTTTTTTTTTTTCTTTTTTTTTTTTTTTTTTGGTTAAAATTTGTTTTTTTTTTTTTTTTTTTTTTTTTTTTTTGTTTTTTTTTTTTTTTTTTTTTTTTTTTTTTTTTTTTTTTAGGTAGAAGCTTGATTTTTTTTTTTATGGTAACTTCTGAAAATAAAAATAATCACCAGTGTTAAGCAGCCTCCTACAGGAATGAAGCAGAAACGGGACAGTCAGACCTCATCATTCAAGGCAGTCTTCTGTTGTGATAAACCACCTTATTTCCCAGAAATTGAAATGGAAACATCCAAAAATCTCATGGAAAACATCCCTGCATCTGGAAAGAGGTCTGAGCCAGGATTCACTAAGCATCTAGACTGCCTTCCACACCGGGGGAACCTTTCAGCCCTGGAAAAGGCTTTGAAGCTCTTGTGGTTCCCAGGCAGATTTTTCCCTCCCAAGGAGGAGTCTCCAAAGGCTGTGGGCAGCCCTGCCTGCAGCTCAGCCCTGCACAGGGGGCTGAGAGAGCCCCCAGCCCCTAAACCTGACCCTGTGGGTGGGGGAATCTCCCCAGCTCTCTTGGGGGAGCTGTGGTGTCCCAGGTGTGCAGAGCTGGGAAATAACCGAATAATTCTTTGTACATCAGTCCGAGCTGCCCAGGATTTTGGAGAGCACCTTGAAAACCTGTTTTACTCCTTCCATACCTTCATGGACAAAAATTTGGTTACACCAACAGTTGTCTAATTTGAGGTCTTTTTATAAAACTGCTATGCTGGATGGAACTATTTTGGGCCTTGAACATTGTCAGAGAATTTTATTCCCTGAACATCTCCAGTGCTGAGCTGCTCTTGTTTCTAACAGTGTGTGCTTACATCCTCTCCTTGCTTTTCTATTGACAGAGACATTTAAAACCTTAAAGCTGATGTGTTTTTTAGCCCAATAATTACATGTTAGGCTTCTGAAAGTCTCTTCTAGGGATTTATGCTTTAATTTCAAAACCTCAGTCTTATTAAGCGACAGTGAGATTGGGTTATTAAAAAATTAATTCTCTGATGAATTTTACTACTCCCATCTCTCAGAACCTCACAAATCATCATTTTGTTATTATGGTCTGGGGGAAACCTATTCTTGGTGTGAATGATAAGACAGGTGTTTGTCATTTTGAAGGCTCCTGTAAAGGTATCTTAATGCAGTCCTTAGCAGCATAAATTAGGTGTTCCCTAATAATCTACATGAAATGTTCAAGAATATTTTCCATGCAATTATGAAAATAGACAAGGGACATTATCACACATTCCCAGGGTTGGATTACACTTTTATATCTTATCATAGAGCAGTTAATTTCTGGCTGTTTCTTGCAGGACCTAACTCCAGTTGCTGGCTCTTCCCAGAGGCAGGACTTGGGACACAAATGGCACAGACAGGTAAGTTACAGTGACATCAGTGTCCCAAGCAGCTCTTTGGATGTTTCCCCCATTGCTTGGGATCACTTTGTGGTGGGAGGTGAGTGGTTCTAGAGGGGAAAACAAAGAATCACAGTGAAACATCAGCCAGGAAATGGGCACTTAGGGAATGGAAATGTTCTCATGCTCTGACTGCTGCACTTTCTCTGCAGTGCATTTGTGTCTTACTGTATCCAGTGGAACAGGTTGGAGTGTTTCCCTCACAAAATCATGATGAAGCAGCCACACAACCTTGCTGTCAAATACATTTTTTTTAGTCTCCCTTGATTTGATCCCTCCTATTTATGCAATGTTTCACAGCTCTTTGTATTCCCATTCTAAGCATTTCCTATGCAAACAGAGCCTTAAAATATCTGCTGGCTGCTTTCCCTGCCTTATGTCTTACCCAAGCTATCTCTAAACTACCTTAAATTTCTTTTTTTATCTCATGTGAATGCTGACAATTCTTTGGTTGGGTTTTTTGTGGGGTGTGTTAATGCTGTGCTTTGCCACTCCTCTCCCCACCAGTGCCCTGTCTCCCATCAGCACTGGACTTCTGGCTCTGAGATGTCCAAGAGCAGCTGCTGGATCACACCCTGAGGATTCCTGCTGAGCTCCTGTTGGGGAAGGGCTGCCACAGACAGGAAGGAAAGCTGCTTTCAAGGTATGGTAAGATAAAAGAGTAGCAGCAGCTCTGTGAGAAGCTCCAGGGTGGCTCTTGTTCCCTTTGGATAGTTGACTGTACACATATTTTGTCTGGATGCCCATTTTTATTTTAGGCATTTCTTGGAATGGGCCTCTTTTTTATAAGATTGAACTTCTGATTAAAGTTGGTCTTTGATCTCTAATTGGAGGTTCAGGCACAAGTACAATTTGAAATTATTTCTTAACAGCAGAAATTATAATAGTAGTTGTGTTGCCTTTTTTGAAGTAAGTTTTGTCTCTGCTAGTGAATATCTGCAATTTGTGCTATTGTTCCTCACATTAAGGTGTGGGGTTTTTAACAATGAAGGATTCTACTATCGAAGAATTCTACTATCAAAGAATTGGAGAGCTCTTTGGGTAAATAAACCTCCTTTAATATCTTTAGCCTTTCACTTGGATCATTTATTCACTATAGATCTACTAATTGAGATGAAACCCATACAATATTTTGTTCTTTTAGCTGACAGTGTGGTCAACACAACACAGCTGGCCTTTTTCCTTCTTTCTCATTCATTTTGGGACAGATGTGGCGGCCAAATGACACTGCCACACCCCACTGTCCTACTGACCCTAAGGACAATGAGGAAATTGCCCTGTTTTCTTTGTCCACCTGTAAATTTTTAGAAAGTTTGGGAAGATTTATCTTCTCAGAGGGGTTATGAATTTTCATTTCCATTAAAATTTATTCAAACAAAATGAACACAAGTCACTTTTAAACACAAAAGTTTTGGGGTTGGTTTTTGTTTTTGTTTCTAAACTGCATAACTGCAGCTTCCTAGATGTGTTTTGTGCCTGAGAATCTGGGTGAGTACGTGGTGTGAAATATTGCTACATGCATTTCAGAAAGTCAAAAGCCCAAATATTGTTGCTGTGCAGCAGAAGTGATGGAGTTTTTGAGAATCTGAGTGGTGAGCAGTTACTCAGATTAATAACAAGATGTCTGCAGTCCACTAAACAGCACTGGCAATCACTCAGACACCTGAGCACTGCACAGGGAGGACATCCACAGCAGAAAACATTCAAATATATTGCTGAAAATACATAACATTTCTGTGAATAAATGAAGCTCAGAGTCATGCTCGGTGTACTCATGATCTAACTAAAAAAGAAGATTAAATTTGAGTGGGAGATGCATGCCTTGAGATCTAATCAGTGGAAACACAGCAAAGTGGATGAGAAACTGATGAAATGTGTGAAAAGAGAGATTGGGAAGGGGATTTGGAGCTCTCAGCACGTTGCTGGGCTCTCTCTGTGCAGTGTTGCACTCACTGCTCTGCACTCACTCAGTAAAGGGGGTGGGTGGCAAAGCCAGGCCTAAACCCTGTGCCTGGACACACCTGAGTGAGCCAGTTTGGGCTTTTGTCATCAGGATTTGTTCCAGGGACTGCAGAAGGGAGGAAAGGGTCCAAACCCACACTCCTCAATCAGCCCAGGTTCAGTTAAGTGGCCTTTCTGCATTTGCAGTTCCCTATATCTTGATAGATAGTAGTTAATAGTTTTAATTATCTGCAACCAGATAATTAAATCTGATAGGCTCTTGATAGGAACAACTTGTCATGGCAGGTAAATGCACTGGGCTTCAAGAAGTTGACAATGGCTCTCTAGGCAGCAGCTGTTCTTGGTGGAAGATCTCCAAACTGCTTAAAATGTGCTTGAATACTAAAATACAAATGGCTGCTTTGTTTCCTGGCTGGCTCCAGCTTGAGCATGACATCACATCAAAGTCAAAGAGTATTTTTAATGATCAGTGCTTGCTGTGATGCTGAACCTTGAGGGATGATGTGGGAAAAGGGAGACTAGGACTAAATTGGATTCTCTTTAGGATGTTGGGAAGAGAAAGACAAGCAGGAAGCACCAGGGAGTGGCAATGATAATGTTCCATAGTCAGAAACAGAAAAAAAATTACTTCATTGACACTTAACAGATAATTCAGCCTCCATGCCTGGATTATTATAAACAATAGTAATAAGAAATATAATAAAATATATATATGTGTAAAAACTAATGTTATTCACAATGTCTGGTTGGACTTCAGACCATTACTGGCACTCTGAAGTGGGTCCAGGTTCGAGGTTATTGTCATGAATTGACCATGATTTCTTTCATCAAACAGCTTGGAAAATGACACAATGGCAGGTTTTGGATAATAAAATAAATAGGTATAGATTAATACCCAATATTTCTCTATGCCACTGTTCCAAAAGACCTTTAACTAACACATTTTCAAGGAAATTATAACTCTTTGTGTTATGAGCAATGCAATATTAAGCATATACCTCAGCTCTTCAATTATGGCTGTATCTTTGATGTCAGTGATCAAATATTCATCGCTTTGATTATTCAAATAATTAGACATTTTATCCGTTTCTTTGAAAAGCTCAGAAGTGAAGAAATGAAGAGCCAAACCCCTTGAATGGCTGTTCAATATTTAGTTTACTGTCAGAAGAATAATCATCAGGCAGGAGGTTACTTCAACAGGGGAAAAAGTGTTTGTTGCAGAAAGTCTCAGATTTTCAAAGTGAATGCTTTACAACCTTTGCTGTGTTGTAGTTACTTCCTGAAAAAAAAAAAAAACAACACACAAAAAAACCCCAAAACCCCTAAAACTGAAGGCCAGGTCACACCTGAGGATACCAATCACAATTGCAGGAGCGTGAATGGAAGCAGAGCCATCCCTCACCCAGCTGAAGGCTCTGCTCAAGCAGCCACTCTGCTTTGACTTCAGTGGTGTTTAAAGACAATAACAAGAGGAAACTCTGCATTTCACCCTTGCAGAAGAGGTGATGCAAAGCTTCTATTTTTATCCACAAAAATAGAATTAAAGATCATATATAATTAGAACTGGAGATGTAAATTCCTCGGGGTTTTTTTTTTTTAATGAACATCAAATAGTGGCACCAATGAAATCCCATTTTTTTAAGGTTGTAATTTACCAGTGGCATGAAAAGGAAAATTAATATTTAGATCTTTGTTATGCTTAATCATTTCAAGCTTTCTGACTGCTGTGAGGATGTCGTGGAACACTAGAAAAAAATCAGCTCGATGCTCATGCATAATGTGCAAGAAGTTTTTTGTTTGCTATAATTTCTACTCTTTCATACTAATTGTCATCAGCAGAGGATGCAGTTGTCTTGCTAAAGATAAATACAAATATAGCTACAGTATTTTTCGTTCAATTTATTCATTTATTTCACCCTGGGTGTATACACCATGTAAAATTTATCTTTAAAAAGCGATAAAGAGAATCTTTCAGTATGTGCACTGTAGAAATGAGAGGCGTGGAATGTATGAGTGCTTTTTATTTTTATTGAGAGACAAAATATAAGAGTGATTGCCATCCCTTTCTGCCACAGATTTTGGTTACGGCTCCATGCTCCAGATGTTTATGGAGGTGTGCAGAAATATATTCTCCAAAATAGTCCAAAGTGGCTCGATTTAAATATTAATTATTTTAATATTTCAATCAGTATAAGTATTATCTCTAAAAAAGAGTTCACCACAAATGCTTCATAATAAAACACTGTTATACCTATATATCACTGTAAGTAACATTTTATGTACATAAGTTCATAATGAGTTTAAAAGTTTGATTTCACCATCCTAAACTACCCATTGCAATGAATAACAGAAAGAGTTACAAACACAGCAGTTTGGGTTTGGTTTTTTTTCAACTTAAGTGTTTGAGGTGCATTTATGAACATATGAATAGTTAAGTAATTTCTGAAGAAAAATATGTGCTTATCCATATTCAAGCTCTACATTTTCAAGAGGATTTTCCTTCATGCTGGATCAGAAATAGAAAGATTGCAGTTGTTACAAAGTAGTCAAGGAGAAAAAGGATGACTGGGGGCATTAAAAGCAGGCAAGTGTTTTCATTTTCATTTTGATTTTGCTGCCTTTCAGACTAAGGGTAAAAACTCACTGCTTTCTTTCCTCCAAGAATGAATCGCTGCAAGATTTTACAGAGAAGCCTGCAGTAGTGAATATGAGCAAGAAACAGAGACACAGAAATACTCTGCTTGAAAGCAGGCAATTAAAATTGCAGCTTTTTAAATGGGGAGATGTGAGTTAGCAGATTCCTAAGCAAAAATTCTATATACTTTTGTATTAGGTCACACAACAAGATGTAACCTTTACAGTTCTAGAACAGACTTTGTCCTAGAGAAACTGCTGAGCACAGTTTTTATATTGTTGTATTAATGCAATTTATTTACTGTGAAATGTTCACGTTATTGAATCCTATTTTTCTCTTAACTGGTAACACTGTGGAAAGCAAACCATCCAGTTTAAATAAATAAAGCAATACCATTGTTCTGGTAAGTCAGAAGATAGCAATTCTGTGTAATGGAAATGCAAATATGAACGCAATTTTTATTCCATGGATAAATGGAACTTGCAAAAAGGTGATGCAATATTTTCCCCCTCTTTTGTTCATCTCATCATTAGGTCACACACCAACCCATCCTTCATTCACCATATTCCCTATGTTAGTGCACTTGAAGAGGGCTTATGAACTTTTCTCTTCTGATCTGGTAGCTTGATGAGCAGAGTTATCAGGTTACCCATGGTCTCCAAAAGTTATTTCATGGACACGTTCTCTTTGCTGAAGATTACTTGAGATAGAAGCTATTTGCCTGTGGGGCTCTTTTCCATGCTGGAGAGTATTAGTACAACATCCTTTTAGGCAGCTCTCAGCACTCCAAATAAGCTACTTACTCACTCTGTCCTCCCTCTATTTCTGCACTCATTAATTTAAGAACAAATGTATAAACAGCCTTAAATTTCTAATAAACATTGTTATTACCGTATTTCTTTTAGGGGTCTAAAAGATGGTGAATATTTTGCTAATGTTGTTTCTTGATTTCTTTTATTTTTTGGGGGTTGTTTTTTACAAACATAATGAAGTTTAGAAAGCTCTGAGGTTTTGCGAGTCAGAGGATTGCAAAGTTAAAGGTGGGTAGAGAGAAAACAACATTGGTGAGGGGCAGGATCTGAGGGCTCTGTTGGGCAGATTTCTGAACCACAATGCAATGCAGAATGAGGAACTGGAAACCTGGGTTTAATATTTTTCATATTAATCCTCTTTTTGTACTTTCAATCTGTGCATTGTCCTTGAAGAGGGGGGCCTGTGCACAGAGCACTCCCCCACCCTGTCCATGGTCTGCAGCTCTCAGGGATGTGGGAGACTCACTCAGAGCAGCAGCTGCTTCTCTTGGTGCTCATCCAAGGCAACTGGAGCTGTGAAACTTTCGAGGATCACCTTTCACATTAAATCTGTTTTCTCCAGGAAATAAATTCTCACTTCAGCTTGGCCTGTGCTATATAAGTACACAAATCAAGAAGTGTTTCTGATTGAAAGGGCACATAGAAATTGCTCCAGGCTACTAATACCATCTTTGTGTGAAACAAAGAGAGATAACCAAGAGGGGGCTCAAAAGTGATAATGCACACAGAAAAAAAGTGCTATTTTTTTCAAAACAACACACCTTCATCACCATTAGCTCAGAGAAATAGTGCTTTCTTTATATTTTAGTGACACTTACAATGATTCTTGCTAAAAGATGTAAAAGCAGGTTTCAGTGCTTGTGTTAAAGCTACAGTATTTGAAAATAAGCTGATGAAGAGCTCAAAGATCTCAATGAGAATGGAAAAATATTTTTATTTCAATACAAAATTACTGCTGCAATGGACGAAGACATTTCAAACAATCTTCTAACCAAGGACTTTTATGCTCCTATCCTCAACATCTTTGAATCTGAGCTTCATTTTGTCTCCCGGCTAAGTCTGATTCAGTTCCCCTCTAAAGGACAGAAAAACTTTCCATTAGTTTCAGTGTGGGCTAAGTGAGGCGTCATGCACAAGGTGAGACAGATAAATGAGCATTTACAGAATCAGATATGAGCATTCCTGAGTCACAAAGGGATGATATGGTAATATATAGCACCCAATCGGAATGCTGAGCACCTGGAGAATGATTTTCATGAGGATGTGTCCTACCTTCCAGCTGGGACTGTCTCCTCTGAGGTCATAATTGTGTAAACACAGCCACGCCAGCCTTACACAAACTGCACCACAGCAAGACACTGATGAAATAACAGCACAGAAAGTGGGGTATCCAGAAAGTGAGTGTGTGCTGGGCTCTGCACTGCAGAATGAAGCCTGAACCACTTCAACATCCTCTCAGCCCAGGAGAATATCTGCATAACTCAAAGGTTATTTTAAAAATCAGTTTGTCCTCTATAAAGTATTTCTTTAATTCAGCATGGTAGAGCCAGCTATGTAATAAGGCACTTCTCCTTTTATACTTTTAAAATAATACTTTCCCAAGCTATAGGTGAAAAGGTCTTGATCTGCAGGAGATAAGGGTAGCAGATTGTCCAGTAATATGGATCATTTTTCTTGCCTGTCTGGAATTTTTATTACAATGCTAGATCCTCCACAGAGCAAAGGAAATGACAGGGAAAGCATCAACAACATTCTCCAGTGCTTTCTAAGATCCTTAGCCTTTAAATATTTCAGGCAGCATCTCTGATTCAGAATGGAAATGGACAAATGAAAACATGAACTGAGTTCTTCAGGATGGGAGTTGCGGGAAGAGCTCAAGATGAGATTTATCAGGGTATGGAATAGGTTTCTAGTGGAAAGTTATGGGAAATTAGCCTGACTATAGTACTCAGATATATGGCAGGAGGCAATTCCAGAGAGTTATGGCAATAAGCAAAGTAGTCTCCAGGTCTTTTTCATCTGGACAGTTTGGGAATGAGTCTGTGATTGGTTTCTCTCATGGCACAGTCTGCAGCTGGTAAGCAAGGAGGAGAAAAAAGTCAATATTATTTTTTTAAAAGTGTTCCCATTATTTTGCTCTCTGGCCAGTACTCATTACTGTATAAGTTAAGTTCCCACTTACTCTGTAGCACCCCGGAAACAATTTTGGTTGTAGAAACAACCAATAGCCTCTGGAGGTGGTGACAGGAAAGTAGGGCAGAATCAGGAGGGAAAGCCCACAACTGCTCATCTCATCCCTCCCCCTCCTTGCTATAAGAGCACTCAGCTCAAGAGAACGTTTTTTTTGAGGCCATGTTCAATCTGCTGCAGTTTTAAAAGTCTCAAGTGATAGGGAATATTTTCTCACCACTTACTGGGAAGTTGGAATGTGCCAGCTCCAACTAATAAATACCTGGTTTGACGGTGACATTTACAAGTCTCCTGCTGCACTGAGCTCCGTGCACTCGTCAACACCCACATCCCAAAGTCAGTTCCTTAATTATCTTGTGCTTCCCCCAAAGATTTGTCAGGAGTTCTTCTGATGATGCCCCAGACAGATGGGGTACACCAGCGAAGTAGGTTTTGCCTTCAACAAGAGTTTCTGGGTTCCTGAGGACACCTGGCATGGCAGGAGGAAGTGACTCAGCAGTGGTTTCAGTGCTTGTTCCTCCAACCCCCACAAGATTTTCCTTAAAATCCATTTGCTTGAGGGATATTCAACTTTTACATCACACACTCAACAGAAAGAAAGAAGCAAAGTCCTCCCTCGAACAATGTTCTGTATTATTGAAGGCAGTTTGGGGAAAAGATCTTGTATCTAGGACAGGGTAGAATATAAATTAACATGGAAAGGACAAGAGGAAGTTTAACACAGTGTATGGAATCCAGGATTTTTTCATAATTAAATTATTGCTTCTTAAAGAGACATGGACTCTTTCTCCTTCTTCACAGGTTTTCCACTGAAAATGTTTTATTAGCAGTCACAAGACAGGGAGAGAAGAGACCAGAAGATCCTATGGCTCTTTAATTGCACCTGTTCTTCTGTCTCCTTCATGAAACATTATAGGGAAGAAATAAATATAAATTTCATACTTGTGGAATGATACCTTCTTTATGCGCAGAAATTAATTATAAATCCGTCCAAAGTAAATCCTTATGATCTCATCAAATTACTGTATTAAAAATCATCATAAAAATATCTTTCCATGTGAGACATTCAAATATATGAAATGTAAATTAATTCTCAGAAAACCAGCCTGAATGAATGCATTAAGCCTATTCTGTGGGTGGTTATACAGACACTTTGAAAATTTTTTGTTCATATCTTCAATCACCTACAGTGGCACAACAGTAAAACCCTCAAGCCCTCCATCTTATTTGCTGCAGCCATGGCACAGGAATCAGACAGGAGACTTTGGAACAAAAGTAATCAGAGATTACATTAAAATATTTTGTTCCTGGGCACCTGAAGCAAAAAAAATCCAGAAAAGATTCAATATGTTGTTTGATCAAATAACTGTTTAGAGATAGATGCAGAAGGGAGCGTCTCTATTTACTTTGAGAAAGCGTTCCAGCATACATAAAATCAAGGTGAAAAAATATCTACTAGCACTAATCCACAATACTACCAAAGTGCCTGAAAATGCACTTTCCTGGAAGATTTAATACTTTATCTAAAGGTAGGCAGGTATTTCAGACAGAGGCCTGTCAGTGTTTTCATTAACTTAAATGATGGAAGACTGTACTCATGTAAAATTTACAGTGTACATTAAACCATCAAGGGTAACAACATTCTTGAAGCCAGAATTAAGACTCAAAACGATCTTGATAAATTGGAAAGATAGTCAAGATTCAACGAGATGACATTGGGCAGGTGGCAATGTCCTGTTCAGTCTCACAAGAGAAGAACAGGATATTCTGATTTGTGAAGAGTGCAGGACCGTGGCAGGAGTGCAAATCTCACCTTGCTGTTTGGTAACACCACTGGCATACACAAAACATGGGAGGTTTTTGTTCTTTGGTGCTTGGTACTGATAAAAGTCTCATCCAGAGAACATCACTCAGGACTAAAGTATCTTAAAAAAAAAAAAAAAACAAAAACACAACCAAAAAATCTAAAAAAAATCTGTGGATAGATTGGCAGGAGTTGAGAAGCATCAAGAGCAACAGGAGTTTTAACAAACATCTCTGCGTAAAGACAGAATAAGTTGCTGCTTTTGTTTGTTTGTTTGTTTGTTTCCAGAAAAAAAAAAAAAAGTGTGAGAGAGAGAAAGACAGGAAGAAGAGAGATGGGAATAATTACAATTTTGATAGAGTACATTTTTAATCTATACTCCATTAAATATCTAAAGAGGCAACTGAGGGCAAACCAACCCCACAAGGCTGAAGATTGTGATCAGTTTATTTTGCTCAGCAGATACATAAAATGAGTTTAAAACCAAACAGCCAGATAAAAACTGTAACTCAGTCCTTGCTCAAGACATTGTTCTGCATCATGTTTTACTTCTGAGAAACAGCATGGTATGTGTGCAGAGCAACAAGGAAGGAAAACAGTGGAACTGACACTAATCATGCATTATTCTCCACTCCAAATGTCCAAAAATTATCTACATTATTCACTAGGTTTGACACTTGCCACAATAGTAAAACAAAGAGCATGCCTTCCTTTTTGTGGCTCAACCTACAAAACCTCTCTCATTACTGAGGACAAGACACCAGAATTAAGATTGCATCCAGCCTCAAACAACAAGCTCCACAAAATTCTCTCCAGCTGCTCTTTCCCACACTTCTGGCACACAGCACAGGCTAAGAGCTTTTAGATGCTGAATCCCATGTAATGCTGTTAACAGCAATAACTATCTCTGCTGACATATTTTAAGGAATTTTCAGTCACAGTTAATAAAGGCAAGCTGTAAGTATTAGGTTTGAAAAAAAAATGCTTGAGCTAACATTCCAAAGTGGGGGCTTTTTTCCATTTTTCAAACATGTCTGATTTGTATATTTAACAGTAGCATTGGCTAAAGACTGGAAAATTTGTACCCTCAGTGGTGGAAATGTAAATGATATTCATCTTTAGATCTAAGCAAATTAAAGTGCATAATTCCTGTGGGCTCTCATAATTTGATATTTAAGGTGGATTTTAGAGCAAAATATTAGGCACAGATCTGCTTTAGGAGCTGTCATAACCACTGAGTGCTAAGGCATCAGGTATTCAAAAGAAAGACATAGCATTTAGGAATTTTGGTCTTAATGAAAAGCTATGGAATTGACAACCTAAGTACTATTCCTCTGGAAATATTCCTACCTTCTGGCGGAATTTTTGAAAACCCTTTCCTGGGTGTCTCAGTAGTTTATACAGTGCCTGTTTGGGCTGAGCAACACCAAGTTCTTTGTTAATTAACCTTTTCAAACACATCATTTAAACACAAAACGAGTATTTGCAATCTTGGTTTTGCTGAGCATTAACTCCAAGCAAGTGACATGCTGTTGGTGTGAAAAGGCAAGACTGGGAAGCAGTTGTCCAGAAAATGAGAAAATTCTGAAGAGGAAAGAGAATACCAGGGAGTGACTCTGGCTAGGATCACAGATTTTTGCCTAGGGAAATTAAATAATGGGAAGTTATGGGGAAAGGTCGAAGAATGAATGACTACATGACAAAAGAGAATAAAAACACAGGATACATTCAGAGCTGCCTTGTGAAATACACTTCCTGCTTCTTCTGCCCAGGAAAAAGCTATAGTTTAACCAGAAATTAAACTTCTGTCACTTACATGCCTCTTGCCATTAGAGAGAGGTCCAGGCAGTATTTATGCTGCACATGCTGGCATTTTATCCTGCCTGAGCTATGCATTACCTTCATTACAGGACACTGCCAGAAGTAGTAAAATACAAGGTATTCAGCCTAATATTCAGCTTTCTGTGGGCCCTTCCTCAGAGTAAGGGTCTGTGTGTTATTTAATGTCTGATCCCAGTCCCTGGTGCAGCCTGGCCCGTGCTGCTGATCTCAGCTGCTGGAGGTTGGTGATGGCATTTCCTGAAAGGAATTTCTGCCCAGTTTGGATGTGGAGAAAATTTTCTACAGATCGAGCGCTGGAAATCCCTTAAAGGAGTAAAAATCCCTTAAGGAACTAGAAATGCCTCTTCTGAGCTTTCCTTGCCTACATTTATCCTCTTTCCTTCCCTTATTTCTATCCTTTTTGCTTTTCTTCTGTCTCTCACAGTAACAGAGCTGGATGATCTCCCATGGCAGGCACAGGCTCTGAGCAAAGCACGCTGAATATTGCAGTGTCTCTATTGAAAGGACTCCTAGTAACCAAAAAAATACACCTAAAGAATGTCATTGAAGCATCTGTCGTGCCTCCCTGGATCACTGCAGAGTAGACCTGACCATAATACTGGGTTTCTTCACAGCAATATTTGTGGGCAAAGCACATATTTAAAAGAAAAGCAGATATTTTTAAATGAAAACACAATAAATATTAAAACAAACAATCAAAGAAACAATAAACTCTTCTCTCACGAAAACAGTTTGGGGAACAAACTTCTTGGAAGCCTCCCTGTGTTAGTGAAGTTTCCCCTGAAAGGGAGCTTTGAACAAGGCACGACAATCTTGCCTCATTTCAAAGCTTTCCCTATGGAAAACACATCACTTGGTCTTGTTAAGGTGGCTAATTCAGCAGGAGGGAAAGTGAGGCCAAGAAGAATGGGAAACAATTCCTTTCACACCTGAAGTAAAGATCTGCTGCTGAATTGAATAAAGCAAAAGTGGGGTGTCAGAGCTGCTCACAGCTATCAGCCATCCCCAGGCACACACCCCGTGGTGTTCAGTGACAGCCTCTCAAGGGACACTGGCAAAGCAAATGAGGCTGTTTTGTGAACAAAAATCCCCCTAGCACTGGCACTGCCCATGCCTCACCTGAAGCAAAAAGAGCTACTTTTGCTGTGGGGCATATTCACTCCTTTTGAATTGTTTCCAAAGTCACCTTCTTGACCCAGGTGCATCCTGCCTGCCATTCCCACTCCTGTCCTGTGAAAAGATGGGAAAAAATACAGTGACTAAAGCAAATTCTATTCTCAGCTCTGTCCAGCACCACGTGTAGGCTTCATTTAAACCCATATTATGGTGGTGTTTGGCCCAATGTTTTCATGGTGTTTATTTTCTTCCCCTTGGTCAACTGGAGCTTCAGTGTCCTATCTCCAGGATTCTTCCCATGTGCTCACTTGTTTCTACCCCAAATCTTTGGGACATCAGCTTTTCAGAGAAAGTGCACTGCTTTTTTAGGTCTGCTTTACTGTAGGACCATTCAAATGATGTGATGTGAGGTAGTGGCGGATAAATTGAGAGTTCAACTGACTGCTTCTATTTCCTTTATTTTGTATCTTCTCCATTTTTGTGGTTAAAAAAATTTGTAAATATCACCCAGAGCTTGAATGTCAATGAGGAAAATCATTAATATTAATAAATAATAATTATTATTAATATTAATTATTAGAAATTATTAATGCTAATATTTCCTGAAGAGGAAATATTAGCAAATAAGGTGAATTTAGGTACTTAAGCAAAGCATTTACAATAATATTGTAATGCCTGAACCGTTATTCTGCAATTCTTAGAATTAGCAAGGATAATTAAAATGCTATTTTAAACAGACTGAAATACTAATTATTGCTTTAGCTGATATTCCATTTATAGCAAGTTATATTTAACATTTCATTAAGAAAGCAAATGCAAGAGGTATCATTCATATCTACTTTGTGGGGTGGCAGTAAATTCAATTTATCAGTAAGGTATTCAAATTAATACAAAATGAGCCAGTACATTTAGCAGAAGAAAACTTCTTGTCTTTTCTGAAGCTCAAAGAAACCAGAAGCAAAAGAAAAAAAACAATAAGGAAAAAACTCTATTACAGCTCAAATTCAAGGCAACAAATTACAAGATTTTTCTCTCTACCCAAGACAGAAACTCAAATACATAAAAACCTAAATATCAACAAGAAAATCTGATACAGGCTGCCACTTCTTTCCCCATCCACTAAACTGAATCATCCCTTGTGTTTGATGACTTTAATGAGCAAACCAGTTTTCTTTCTAACCTAAAGATCTAAAGAAGATTGCCTGTAGAGTGAGGAATGTCTGAGACATTTGACAATTCCACCCATGAGCTGGACCCAAATATTTTTGCTTTGAACAAGAGAGTACTGGAAAGAGAGCATTTGTGGAATTACAGAATGTTGCAGTTATTCACTCTTCCAGCATCAGCTTAACCTGCTCCCTGCAGGTTTCCTGTTTACTCAAGGCTCTGAGGACTGGGATTACTCCTGTCAGCAGCAGTTACAGACACTTAAGAACAGGAAGAACAGAAAATCTCAACCTTTGCAAGCCAACCTCATCTGCCTCTCAACCAAGACTTGCCCAGACCTTATGACCTAAAGGCCCAGTGCAGCACTGCTAGCATGGAAACTAATGCCAGGCAAAGAGGAATCCTTCCTAGCAGTACCCTAGGGCTGTGCTCCCTAGAAATCCTTACCTTCATTGAACCAGATTTCCTTAGAAAAGTTTTCCTCCCCAAATAGCCTACTCCATCTCAGATGGGAACTCAGAACACTTGGGAAGTGCAGCAGGCTGTTCTTTGGAAGGTTGTACCCCACAAATTGTTTTTTCTTGAATCTTGCCTGCAAATCCCATGTCACCATTCAAGAATCTTTCTGTGCAGCTGGTCAGGTTAAATTCTTCCCAAAACTTCTACTGTTTTCTTCCTCTTGCTCCCATTCTTTTGCTGTTACCTGCTGTGTCTCCTGTTCCTGGCTTTTGGCTACCATGCACCAGTCACCTCTTGGAGTTTTCTTGGTGATGTATCTTACTGTCATTTAATTTTAGCTTTTGAAGTACATACATTGACATTATCATATACATGTGATAAAAACTCAGACCACCCAGTATTTTGGGGGCAGAGCTCACTGGGTAGGGCTTGGGTCTTCAAAGACCTGGATTCCTCTCCTGTCTCCAGACCAGGCACACTCAGCAGCAGGGGATAAGTCATACCTTTGCTTATTTGGCATTAATTTTCAAACCCTTTTTAGATTAAGATCATCCATTCCCATGTGCTTGTGTAGAACCTGCTATGATGTGGCCCTGATTTCACTTGAGTTTACTGATGTATGAAGGAATAACTAGATTTCAGAGGGGAGACAAAGGCTGAAATCAGTAGAACAGCAGGCAGTTCTTATTACACAATAATAAAATTGAATCTCATCATGCACACTTATTTCTTAGCTAGTTCTTTAAGACCTAGTCAAAAAATTATCTCCTATTGTAGTCTCTAGAGGAAATTTAGCAAAACCCCTCAGTTTTCTAAAAACAGAGGAAGCAGGAGGTGTAAAAAAAAGAAGTGATGTATGTTGAGACAAGGAACCAAGTTCATTTGCTTATTCTTGGAAGAGTGCAGTGATGTTCTTGCAGGTTTAGAGATTATTTACTTTCTGAAATATGTTTTATAGAGTGTATTATGGTCATATTCACAATTGGCCTCAGAGAAGGACACGTACTTGGAGCTTGTTCAGGGTAATTTAATCAATCTTATACAAAAAAGCAACAGTCAACCATTATGGCCCAAGTCAATACTAAAATGATTTCCCAAAACTCATTTCAAAGTCACTTCCAGGAATCAACTGGTAGCTTTGAAACACTGCAGCTCAACGATAAATTTAATTTTCTCTAAAGTCTGTAATTGAGCTTTTTTTAAATAAAAATTATGGTTTACTGCCATCTCCTTTAATAAAATACTGTGCTTTGGGTGGCATGTCGTGTTCCTGGTAACTCCTCATTTTTTAACATAAATCAATATATTTGGTATGGTTGGTACCACCTCATAATGACAAGCAATACTGAGGCAGCTCATTTTGTAGAGGCAAAACAAACACATGGCATATATTTAATCTCCCTGCCTACGTACCAGATGGAGAAAAGAAGGGCCAAGACACTGATGGAGTAACTGTTTAATCACATCAGCTTGGTGGCTTATTTATAAACACAAACAAAGTCCACTTGCACCTTTGGGAACTCACTGTGTTTTCTCCCAGCTTCTGAAAGTGCATGGTGGCCAATATTCTGTTTACAGATACCTGATATGATCATGACATAACAAGGAAATTACATCTTTGTGACTACTGCCTCACCTGGATTCCTGTATCATAACTACTTGAGAGCTAAACTGTTCCATTTCATGCACTGAGAATACCTCTGATTAATTAAAAAATTCTCATGTTCTGATGAATTTTTCTTGTAACTTCCATAAATGTATCACAAGTAGCTCATAGCTATTCCACAGACAGCATCACTTACCTCAGCAAGACATTTATTCAGGCACAGCCAATGGATATTTTGACAGTTTCTCCTTCACAGGATAAAGGTTTGCTCAATGACAAAAGGTGTGCCAGATTTTGCCTCATTTTTGGGTACTTCAGCTCCTGTTTAAATCAGTGAAATTATTTTGTGGGATAAAAGGAACCCAGAGGAGCAGAGAATGGCAAATGTTTGTCTCAGAATACTCCGTGTGGGAGAGGGCTCAGACCCTGCAGCATTGCTGACTTGTTGATACTTGTTTGGAAAAGGGGCAAATTCAGCTCTTGCAAGAAAGCAGAGTTACTCCCTGTCTAGTCTGTGTCACTGGGTTGTCACTGATGTAAGCTACCTAAACAATCCTCACAGGCTCTACAAATCAGAGAAATCGGACTCCAGGGAAATATTAGGGAACAAGAAAAGGAGAGAGATGGATTGGAGGGAACAGTTGGGATCATAAACAACAAAAAAATCCCATATATTTTTCCAGGACTCTAGGAATGCCGGTATTTCCCTGTCTCATTTAATGTGTTCAGGAACATCCTGCATATTTTTAAATTCCTCTGTTGAATCATGGATTTTGTCTGCCACTTCTTCAATTTTTTTTTTATTTTCTGTGCTGTCCTATTTGGTTTTAGTTTGGTTTGGTTTGGTCTGGTTTGGTTTGGTTTTTGTGGGGTTTTGGTGGGTAATGAAAGGAGTGAAAAGTGAGAGAGAGGATAACAAGAAGAAAAAACCTTCAATGATCCATTAAAGATACTACTAATATTGTTATTACTAATTACTACATTATTATACTAGTTACTATAATAATTACTAATATAGTATAGTAAGAATATTACCATAAACTCTACATATAACTTTAACTCCATAAAAAGAACAAAACCAAAATGTTTTGTCTTTTTTCATAATTTTCTGGGTTCATTTGAACAAAGAAACAAATAGAATCATATGGAAATATCAAAGTAAATGTGATACCAAAAATAAGCTGCAAATTTTTTAAAAAATTACCTTTAGGTCTACTTACCCAAGCACCTGATGCATTTCCTATTGCATAGCCTTTTCATAAGCATTGGTTTTTGATAAAAATGGTAATTTTAATCAGAAAAAAAGCAGAATTTAGGGGGCTGGTGGAGAAAGCACGGGGTGAGGTTCTGTGGGCTTTGCTTTACAGACAAAGCACCAGACCATCATCGTTGTTGCTTCTGGCCTAAAACCCATGAGCTAATGAATCACAGTGATGGTGCTGCTGCCAAGTCAATTAGCAGCACATAATCCAGGAGAAAGAATTAATTATCAAATATTCACCTTCTGCCTTGACATCTGTGGAACTTTCTATTGGATCATTTACCTGTGCTGGACTCTGGGTGTTTCACCCAAATCACTTCATCTCTGGCCTGGGGATTCAAAAATCTACAGAAACAAAGCCTTTGGCACTTTTAAATTTCCTAACTTGGATACTTTGGCTGACAATAGACACAGGGTATGTAAGGATTTGACACCAAGTTTTCCCTTCCATAGCTATGGGTATGTGGGGCGGGAGGTTACTGGGACCAAGGGAGCAGCTCCAGAATCTTGCTTGGACCTCTGAGAGACCTTTCAAATTCTTGTTCCAACCTCCAGAAAAATATTATCCAATGCTCCTAAGCCTGTGCCCTCGATGAAGACAAATTATTATGACTTTTGCTATTCATAGGGACAGCACAGTCTTTTCCTCTTTAAAAGAACCAATTTTTTTTTTTGGTTCTTTATGGGTTTTGCACAAAGCTCCCTGTGGTGAGCTCAAGCAAAGTGAGGAGCGAGCAGGATATGCAAGCGTTCTGTCCCCTCTCAGATCCAATGAAAGGATCTATAACAGATGGCTAATCACAAAGATAACTATTGACCAATCCTAGTAATGCTTAGCTCTTCCAAAAACATCATGGAGGGGTATTCTGGCACACTGTGTTCCAGCACTGCAACTGAAGTGAGCCAAACATGCTCTGCCCTAGGCTGGTGCAGAGATTGGAAAAACAGAATATCTGGTGTCCTAGTGGCTTATTTTGATTATCTCTAACTGCAACCCTTTATCAGCCATGGAGCTTTATTCAAGACCAGCAAGGGCTGAATAATTGGATTTTCTTGGCAGGTAACCTTTCTTACTCTGCCAATTAATCCAGAAGAAAAAAAAAGGGCTACTGATCTCCTGTGAGAAGAAACACCCAAGTGATCAAAGGCTGGATTCCCTCTCCCAGCAGTCCTGCCAGTGACTACTGTGACACATATGTGGACATACTGCTCATGCACCATAAATGGGCACATTATCGGGTTTTTCATTCATCTGGAAGTTCAGTGTGAGAGACAGAGGTCCTGGATATTCATAAATATGGAACAGATGCCCAATATAATCAAATTTAGCCTGAAAAATTCTGGCTGAAGAAAGGAAACTTGTGTGGTAAAGGGATATAAAAACCTTAAAAGCGTGTGCTGTGATGGACAGGCCAGTGCTTTTCCCTGTGCTCTCTGACCAATTAGTCTTAAATCTTTTCCTGCAGCTCCCTGTGTTCCATAAGATTGTTTCCCCTCTCCTTCTCCTTTTCCTGCTCCCATGGCTTCTGATCTAGGTACTATTTACCGAGAGTGAAGTACAGATGAGCACCCTGTCAGGCAGACAGGAATGCTGACTGTGGACTGCGCCCTCCTGGAGGAGCAGAGCAGCCCTTGGATGGCTGCAGAGAAGGTGTGATGCCACACACTGCCTGTGGCAGGAGCTCAGGGCTGCTGGGGGCTGCATCACGATCCCAGGAACATCCACGTCTCCCCAGATGGTTCAGTTCTGGGCGGCTCACATCCCTCTTACCCTTCTGAGTAAATCCACCCTTCAGTCAGTGACTTCTGCATCAGGAAGATTTGGGGTTGTTTTGAGGGAGCCAAGGCACTTTCAAAGTAAAGGCAGAGATTCTTATTCTCCATGTTCCTGAGCCCTGGAGCAGGGCCAGCCATAGGTGTCCCCTTTCAGCCCTGCATGGCACGGCTGATAAATAGGATTCCTTCTCTCCACCAACAGGCTGTTCATTTACCTGCTGCCTGCCCCAGGGAGCAAATCTGAGCCATCCAATTTGTCCACCTCACTGCACAAGGAACCCCATGACCTAATCTAGTTTTGTTCTCATTCCTGGCAGCTGGGCTCACAAAGGCAGGAGCTGCAGAGAATAAACCAGGGGCTGGCTCTGGCTGAGCCTGACATCAAGAAGAGGAACTGTGCTTTGGATTCTCTGCTGTTGATCTTCAGCTAATGTAAATCAACTTGATCCTGCTGGCATCAGTGGAAATGAGCTGATTCAGGCCATTTATAGCTTCTTCTTGTTTACTTACTGCATCCTAATGACTGCCAGGCACAAAAACACCTGACTGAGGACATTAGACACAAAGGCTTTATACCCTTAATGTTTTGTTCAGTTAAAGACTAACAAAGATGAGGACTTTACCTTCTGATGAGAAAGCCAGGCCCCTGAACACTTAGCACTAATAAGGCGCTTTTCAATTTCTAAGTGCTTTGCAAACATTAATTAATTATTCCTTTCAACAACACTTGGTTATTTTCAGTTACTGGAGTGCATGTTTACCGAGTTATCTCCATTTGTGCACGGCACATTGTTGGCAGCAGGCAGGAGCATAAATTGATCTATAAGCACACGCTGTAATTTGCAGCAGATTTGCTTCACCAAACACCATCAGTGCAGCTCCAGAAGCAGCTTGGAGGAGTGACCACTCCTCCCTGTGTCCTGTGGTGGGGATAACCTTTACCTTCCCTGCTACACTGAGCAGAAACAGAGAATCTGTTCGCTGCACGATTTAGCTAATTCCATGGAAACATATGTCAAACGGGAGCTGCACACAGCTGCAAGAAAGTAACAACAAATGTTGTGTGTGTCACACAGAAATATCCATTACACTACAGAAGCGACACAGAGAATAGGCAGATTTCTGGTCAGTAAGGTTGCCACGGTGAGCCGGTAGAATTTCCTACTTGCAACAGTTATTAAAGATACAAAATACTTCTCACCTGTATCCAGAAGCTGACAACAGCCAAAGAAAAAAGAATCCAACCCAAAAATCGGCCAACCAACCAACCAAAAAAAGAAGCATGACATACTACCAACCCTAACATGGCCAAGTTCCACTGGAAAGGAAGATGACCAGAAGGCAGGAGCTGGAGTCTCACATCCTCACCCCAAAATGAGGATGGTGAAACAGTGGAACAGGTTGTCCAGAGAGGTGGTGGTTGCCCCATCCCTGGAAACATGCAAAGCAGCTTGGATGGGGCTCTGATGTAGGGGAAGGTGCCCCTGCTCATTGCAGGGAGTTGAACTAGATGACCCTGAAAGGTCCCTTGCTCCCCAAACCATTCTATGATTCTACAGTTCTCTGATTCCTTGATTCAATGATCCCTGCTCTGTTCAGGTCACACCAAAGATGTGACCCACATCTTGGCTTTCTGGAAGAGCAACCTTAGCCACTGAGGTCTCATTTATTTTCTCATCCCTGTTTCTCTCTGCCCTCACACGACATGCCAAAGGAAAGGAATGTTTACTGTCAAAGTGCTGTGTGGACCAGTGTGTTTCCACTGGAAACGAGGATTTCAGTGAACTGTGACAAATAATAGCAACTATTACCATGGGCAATACCTTTGCAAGAGAAAACAAGGTCTTGGGAAGTGTTAAGAGATCACTTTTTAATTAGACACACCCACAATTTCTCCAGGGAACAAACTTCTGACATAGAATGCTGAAAATACCAAGCCCATCATAACCATCAGCAGAAATCAGGCACAACCTTCTGCTATGTCTCCTGCCCAGGTCCTGGTTAGTGAGGGGCTGGTACATGGTAGCAGAGCATCAAACCCTGCATGCACCCAAATCTCATTTTATGGAGCATTCAGAGCACACTGCCTGCTGCCAGCACTAAGGTGGTTCCAGCTGTTTCCTTTGACTTTCTTCAAACTCTCTTTGCTCTGGGCAATCAAGGACATGGCTTAGCATCATGTACACAACAGGAATTCAAATTGCAGAGTCAGGAAGTAAATCTCTCAGTATCAGTAACCTGCACCCCGGGAGGGATAAGGAACACCAAACTTTAATGCCATGAGACATGCAGCCTAATTAATTAGCCCCCGTTCACCTTGTTCATATTTGAAGTGTTTTTTCTGCAGGTGGAGCTGTGCTGGCACACACTGGGAATGCACTGTAGGTCTCCAAACAGAAAGAAAATGTATTGGCAAATAGACTCTTTTGCCTGTAGACCTGCATCCATACCTGGGCTTTTGCAAACATTGCTATTTTCTCACAGCCCTGCTCAGCAAATCCTTCAGCTGCATGAAAGGCCTGAGACTGGTTACTGAGCATTATCTTCAACATGGGTGTTTACAGCTCCCAGCATCTCTCCTGAAAGAATATCACTATAAGTAATACACAAATGTTTACTGCAATCAGGAAGAAAAAAATCAGTCTATTTTCAGTCTGAATAGCTAAAATTGGGCTCTGGGATTCTTCAATGCTTTGGTTGGGAAGAAAACAAAACCCCCTCCTGCTGATGAGTTCTAATTCGCCTCCATCTATGCTGGGTACAAAGAAATGGTGAGGTAATCAGACATTTCTGCGTCTGCTCTGCAAATACACCCAGCCCTCATTTGAGAAAATGGCACAGTGCACACTGATGCAAATAAAAGATTTGGGATTATATTCATCCATCCCAAAACAAATGCAAAAAAAATCGTTTCTTACTCGAAGTGTTGAGAGACAAGAAAGTCATTTTAGTTAATGAAATACAAACATCTCTATCTATGGAAATACAATGTAACTTTAACCTTCTAAAATTCTCTGCTTCTGATATATAATTATATTGCTACTTCTGACTTCAGGAGGTTGTATGCAGTCACAATTTTTCTTCATGTTCTTCATATAGTGCAGAAAACAATTAAAACATGTGATATTCTAAAGGATATTTTTTCATTGTTTATAGATAGATACATGTCAATATAATTTTGCATTGATCCTCTGTAAAATATTTATATCTTAAAGGTACAATGACCACTGTAATACCACATGTGACCTCAAGATAAATGTAGTAGTACCACGATGTAGGCCAAGTAGTTTTTGCAGCAAATATGTTGAGAATTACACAAAGGGTTCCAACCAGTCACATGCAGAAGCTGTATAAAATCCTTCCTCCAAGGAAGGGACACACCAGGGTAATGGATCATCCCTTCTAGTAACTATTCTCCACTGCTAGCCAAAACTAGAGCTTCTAGAGCAAGGTGTCAAATGTCCATGAAAAATGTGGAATTAGATGGGTACAGTTAAAATACCGTTCCAATATTCATCAGGAAAAAATATGGCTCATGCTGTGGATCAAAACATGAGGGAGTTTTATTCCTTTCTGAAATTGGGATTAACAGCCCCTGGTCCCAAACTCATTTAAATAATTCACCCATGGATGTTCTCTTTATTCTAAATATCCCCAAGTTTCAGACTTTTCTTATGCTTTTGGTCTCTGCTACATTCCTGGCAACACGAAACACCAACTAATTTAACACATATCAAAATTATTTTCCTCCACCTTTTGAGTTCACTGAGCATTACCTGCCCCCACATGAGAAATGCAGCCAATTAATACAGTCGCCATAGCAATGACTTGTACAAAAACATCCAAGCCCAACAGCAATTTTCAACAATGTAAACCTGTGATTTCTTTATGCCATGGAAAATTTCTTTCACCTTTCTTTTTTCTATGCAGGAACCAAGAGATAACTTCCATTTGCTTCTTATGATTTTGTAAGAAAACAGAGCAGGAAAGAGGAACATAAGAAACATGTTCACTCTTGCACTTCTCCAAATGTGGGTGTTGGATGTGTTTGTAACATAACTCGTTGCAGCCGATTGGCACCAAGCCCTGACACGCTCCCTGTCTAATAAAATGTGTTTCTCTTGATACCAAATTCTAACCAGGGCAACTTGCTTGATATATTCTAAATGTAAAATATGTTGAATATCCTAGACATTGAATATGTGAAAAGGATCATTACTCACAGGCTCCTAATCAAAGCTTTGTTTTGTGTCATTATTTGTCTGGTTTTACATGATTCCTGCTTGCTTGAGTGAAAATGTCTGGTGCTGGAAATTCTCACATTTCTCTCAGAGAAGCAAAGCAAAGAGCAGTGCTGTATTCAGGAAAGACCAGGCATAAAGGCTTGTTTGTTTGTTTGTTTTTCTTTTGGAAAACTCTGCACTGTTTGTTAGGTTGTAAATTATTGATTTATTTGGTGATTTACTTTGCAGCAAATTGAAGTCATATGCAAGCTAAATACAGTTTCACTTAAGTTAATTATCATGATGGGGACTATAAAGGTTCAGAAATAGACAATTGCATTTACTTGACATATATACTATAAGCCAAAATATATCCCTCTTCCACAACACCGACTCCCACTATAGAGTAAATGTAACTTAAACTACATTTATTTCATTAACAGCTGCAACATCCGTGCCCGTGAAAGCTTTTAGGTGCTCTGAAACAACGGCATGGAAATATTTTGGGCTCTCCTGGTTTCCCTGTAGGGAGAGATCACCCCCACAAGGATGTGGCCACAGAGGATCTAAACCAACGAGTGGGGATGGGGACACCATGACCTCCCCCCTTTTTTCACTGAAAGCCAAAATACAATTAGTGTTTTCCATGTGAAACATCCACTGAATTACCTTTCTTTTTCTGTACGTGTTGGGGCCATGGATCTTCTTCAGAAAAATAGATTTAGAAAGTACAAACATCTGGATGGAAAAACTGGAAGCTTGGCCTGAGCTGGTGGGAGCGTGGAAAGGGGCTGCAGTGCACAAAGATCTCACCTGTACATCACTGGAGGCACAGGTCAGTGCCTGGAGTTTCAGGGCTGCTCCCATGGCTCCCCCAAAGAGACAAGAGTTTGACTTTTGGCATGGATTTTCTAGAAATAAAAATACACCACTTCAGAGATCTGCCTCAGGATTCCACACAAGTGACTGCACACAGGGCAGGAAGCAGACAATGTGAAGGGAAGTCCAAGTTCTGTCCCAGAGGCACAACAGATTTTGGGGTGCTGACTACCAATTTAAGTATGTTACAGCTAATGTTTAAGCTGACTAGGCAGGACACTTATGGCAGCATAAATCTGAAAATCCCAATCCAGCTGTCTCTACTCTGTACAGTGAAATCCATGCTGCTGTGGGTGTCCTACGTGGTCAGAGTCCAAGTCAGTGTGAACAGCCAAGGTGCAAATGTCTGTACTGTGGAACAAATGATATTCCAAAGCTCACTCTGCATCAGGGCATGGAGAAGGAATGGGTCTCCTACCAGTGAGGGCCAGAACCACAGAATACACAGCATCATATTCCCACAGCCTCAGAATACACAGAATACACAGCCTCACAGGAGAGGTCTGGGTGCCTTGAGATCCTCTCTCAAGGATTCTGGATTTTCTCCTGTGAAACTGAGCATCTGAGAGCCCTGACTAATCTGAAAAGAGATCCTTCCCACCCAGAGCCCTTGCTTAATGAAATCAGTATTCCAGTCAGCTCCATCACTAGGAAAAGCAGCTGCAGTATGCAGGGGAACATATTCCGTTTTCCCAGCTCCATGTGCTAGCATTTTGCAAATGAAATTTTCTCTGACTTTTAGGCTATATGAAGCCTTGAAATTAAAATGAAATATAATTGTCAGTGAATGGAAAGTACTACTTTTTTGGCCAGCTCTATTTCTACATATAAAATATTCTAGATGTCCCAAAGTGTCTTTCATGCCGTCTTGAATTATTTCTCCCTTTTTTTTTTTAAATTGAGATCTCCAAAGCCAGCTGCTTAGGGGCTCTCAATGCCCAAATTCCCACTCATTATTCCATTTGACACTCAGATCCCTTGAGCAGCACTGAAAAATTACTAAAACTTAATATCTGTGCGAGACTTCCAAACAAGAGCTACAATGAAGAAACTGGTCTTGGCACTAAAAACCAATGAATATGTAAGACAAATTGTATCTGGAGAGAGCAAACACATTAAAACAGGCTACCAGTGGCATCTTTCAAAAGATATCTAATGTAAGCAGCATACTCTTCAATAGCTCAAGGGGCTTATAGTCAATAAATTTAACAGGTTGAGAAAAAAAAAAAGTCAATGCTGTAGTACAGTATGTTAATGGAAGCTGGAGTGCACTCTTCTTTTCAACCTTAGGACAGAGTTAATAGAGGGGAAATGACAAAATACATAAAAAGGAATACACAGGATTTGACAGAGTATGGTTTTTTTCTTTTAACTTCAAGGCAAACTACCAGACTATTTTGGTTTACAGATAAATCAAACAAAGAACTTTTATCAGTTTGCATAAAAGTCTCATTTTCAGCACTGGAAAGATTAGGCTTCAGAGCCTTATTCTGTATGTGTATGAGAGGGATTACAAGAGAAGTGGTGAAAGTAATGACCTTGCCAGGGATTAGCTTCCACTATTGTATGGCAAAATAGTTGTGTTTTCTATGCTTATGGATTAAGACATCCATTGACAGTTTCTGTAAACTAGTGAAAGTCACAGATATTTTCAGTAATAGGGTGGTGACAGTAGCAGTATCTGACAGCCCTGTTGCTGCCTCTTGACACTACCCATGGTGTTGTGATGTTCAGCCTGGGGAGCCGGACCCTCAGCCTTGCCAGATTTGTTTGCTCAGTGCTTGTGTGACAAAAAGGGTTTCCTTTGGAATTCCCTTTATTTTACAGTAGTATGGTCATGCCAATTGCAAATGTATTGGTCCTTTTTGTTTTTCAAGAGCTACACCTGACTCCTCCCAGCTGCCCTACGAGCACGTAGGGGTGGCCTTTTATTGACTTACCCCACACATTGACAGCTACACTTGGTCAGGCTGTCAGAAAACTGAAGTAGCTGGACTGTTCTCACTGATATTCTCTTTTTTCAACGTTTTTTATTTTGCTGTTTCTAAAAACTCCTTGAAAGAAGACAGGAACTACACATGTGGGGCAACCAAGACCCTTGTTTTGGCAATGACTAGCCCAGTCTCTGCTCTGACCAAATGGTGACTCTTTGGATTGAAAGCTGCTGCTCTGAGGAAGGCAGAGCAGAAAATGCTGTGGAGGCTCTTGAAGCCCAAGCCAATACCTTGATACAGAAGATAACAGGCAGAAAGCCCCTCTGAGTGACTCAATGTTTCTGAAGACTCTCCAGCTAGCTTAATCTTCCCAAGGAAGTTGAAAATAAATTCACCAGAAATGGTCAGCTGCTTGTCTCTGCCCCTGTAAAATGTAAACCATTTTCTGTTTACCCTGATGATGTCATTTAACTTTGTAGATATATTGGAACCTATTTATCATGCAGAACAGTGAAAGAAGAGGTTCACTTTGTTTACTTGCTTCTTACTCAGAGTAATCTCAATTGTAAAATAACTGGATAGAAGAGTAAAGACAACTTGGTTCATGAGAGAAACATTTCCCATGAGGGACAGCACAGCACAAACTTGGTTAGTTTGCCTTGAGCAGTCCCCACTCACTCTGGTGGGTTCTCCACACAAAGCAAAGCACAGACTTATGGCAAAGAAATGAGGGCTTATAGCAGCCTATACATATTTTCTTGCACTAGTGGAATTAGTTAATATACAATTATGTTCGACAGAGAAAGATTTCAAAGTCCTAGTCTCTGACTACCTGAATCATTTCTACTACAGATGCAACACGTTAAGATTTTTCTTGAACAATATATCTGTCAAGTCTATTAAGCTGTGTGAAATAGTGCCTGGGCTCCTGCTCTCATTTCATGACAATGGAAAGTGAGATAAGCAGAGAGAAAAAAGAACTGGACCTAGGTGGAGGTTTTTTGGAAGGATAGCACAAAAATAGTTTTAGACAGGTCCATGAAAAGCATCCACCAAAACTGATGATTAAATCTTCAAAATCATAGTGATGGGTATTTGAACTCCCAATCCCACAGACTATCCCTGGGCAGCAGCGTGTCCCTGCAGAGCCACAGGGGTGTAGCCAAACTTCATGAAAAGCAGTCACACTGGCAATGGAAGCAGTCTGTCTTCAGAAGAACAGAGCACACAGTTCAAGCTGCAAAACTCATTCAGAAAACTGAAAAAAACAAGGAGGTTAACCTCTGCTGAACTCAGTGTTGCTTGAAATGGTTTAAAAACTAGGCTGTTTGCCCTGAAGATTTGTAGTGGTTGAGACACAAAAATTCTGAGCTTCAGCTTGGACTGTGCATGTCATCGATTGGCAAAAAATGAGCTGTCTACCCCTGATCAAAGGAGAGGTTCTGGAATGCACAGGGTATGAATGATGAGCTCTCAATAAGGAAAGGTGTTCAGAACTAATCACCAAGGGAACATAACAGGCTAATCAGAAAGCCCAATAGAAATAGATATCTTCCAATGGAAATAAAACAATCCCTTTTGTGCAGCTGAGCTCAGAAATCTTTATCTCATGTAGGTAATGACGTAGTTCTGCATAAGGCTACAAATTCACTTTATCTTGTTTTCTAGTTACCTTTTCTCCCTGTTCATTCTTCATTTCTTTAACATAGTCATCCAGTGGACAGTTTCATGAAGACAACCTTAAGAACAGAGATCTCACTGTTTTCTAAAGAAAAGAGAAAACAAAAGGCTTCTTAGTGCTATATTTACCATACTAAATCCCCAGGTGGTTACACCCACAACCTGACTGCACTAGCTGATTTTTGCAGGACAAAGCAAAAGGCAAATATACTCTCTATATTCACAGACTGGGAAATTGGAGAATGCTGTGCTTTCAGAAGGCATTAAAAAAGGGGGAAAGATCAAATGTTTTTGCTTTTCTTTACTGTTGTTTAAAAGATGTAGAGGAAACACTTTTAGTTTTAGTGCACTTTTACCAAGTTTTTTGTCCAATGCTTTTGGACCCATGACATCTGCTTTTAAAATTGTGGTGATCATTTCATATTCTAGAAGGAATCTGAACATGTTATCACACATTCCAAAACATATCAACTTCCATATTACTTAACATTAAATAAAATCTGGCTCATTACACCCGTAAACCAAGAAACTTTAAAACCTCTGCATTCTTTTATATAAACTCATTTACTTGTCTAATCTATGTAATTCAATAAAGAAACATGGTTTAATATATGGTCATAATAGTTTCTTCATGCCATACCAATCACAATTTCTAATTATAGTTGGGCAAACAGCATTTGAAGTAGAAGTGATCTATCTTTGCTTTGTCTGACCTTTGCCTTTCAGTGACCTGCAAAAAAATGTCAATTATTAAACCAAATTATTCAAAAGGTAGTATTCAGTTAGACAGAAAACTACCTCTCAGACAAATGGTATCATATATAGTAAGCAAGGTTAGATGGAGACAGGATGTTTAAAACTAGGTAATAAGGATCATTTTAGAAGCAAAAAGGTCAGAACAGACTTCCAAGTTCATCAAGTTCATTGAGTTTTTATCTTTCTGAACAAATATATAAATGTTAAGGTAATGGCAGAAGTACAAACAAACTTGGCTTGTCTTTCCTCACAAAGTGGATTCCAGTATCTGTAAACACAAAATTGGAGTAGGTGTTCCGTTCAGGTGGCCAGAAAGGCAGCAATAGTCAGCTACAGGAAGACAAAACTGCCAAAGTAGTGAGAATCCCAGCTTGGTGGAGAATGCTGAGCAGTGTCTTGAGCTATTTATTCATCTGACAAACTTTGAGAAAAGTACTGGGACAAACCTCCTTCCTCCCAGGCCCATCACCAACACAACACCCAGGCAGACCCTTTGGCAATTGCTCAAAGCACTGCAGCACACAGCTGCTCCCTCACTGAGGACCTAAGACAAGCATTTTTATTTCCTGGAGCCCAAAGGTCTTCAGCATGATGGCATGGAGATGGCTTCACAGGGGAGCACTATCTCACAAGTGACTGGATCCAGACCTGTTGTCAGAGAACTGCTCACAGGGCTGTAAGTCTGTGTCACCCTCTCTTCCATCAAACCCCCACACACTGAGGAGGCCATAAAATCCATTCAGTCTAGCAGACTTGTCTTATCAGCTCACAAGAATTGAAGGTCTGCAGGTCAAATCTTGATTCTAAATTGGATTCAAGTACCTTTGAAAGTATAAAGTTATGAGAGAGCTCAGCATCATCATTATCATTAGCAACCACCCCTGAAAATGCTGCAGAAAAGATGCCGACTGTTCCTTGGAAGGAAGTCAGAGAGATATTGCAATTACCAACTATGTTATATCATTTAAGTACATATTTAGCTTAATTGTGGTAAAACTTGATAGTATTCTGTTGATTTCATAATTACTAAAAAAACTGCAAAATAAAACACATGTCTAGGGAATTTGATGTGGTTTATAATCAACAACATTGTTCACAATGACAGATCTGAGTATACAGAAATTATTTCACATTGCAGCACTGGTGCTAACACTTGCTTTTCCACTTGCTTTTCATTACCATTGCAAAGTAGTTTTCCTAGACAGTGCTTATTTTAGTCATGGCAGAAACTAATGAATTTTTCAGACTTGTGTCTGGGTTTTATTATACTCCTATACAATCTTTTATTATACTCCTACAAAATCTGGTTTTTATGTATTGTACTATCAAAGAGTGGGCTGAGTATGCCCTTACTTCCCTTTGAATCTTTTTTACAACTTTATAATTCAGAAATTTAAACTTCTCTTGACCCATTATGAACCATTCACCCCTGATTACGGCCCTTCTTCTCCCCCGGGTCACTGTGAAAATTATCCAGTGCTCCAGGGGCACCTAAAGCCTCTCTTCTTTGGCCCTGCTGTACTAAACAGTGTAAAAACAAGGTTGTAAACAGTCCCACTCTCAAGAGCCTGCAGTCTGGCATGTTTACAGGACAGATTTTAGCAAAGTAAAGAGATGGCTGAGCTAATTCCTTTCAAGATGACATTTCTATCTCTAGTCTGTACTAGAGGATAAGCACGATCTAAGTTGGTAAGACAAGGGAGCTAAATAAGTGATAGGAAAAGGGAAACTCATAATTCCTCCCTGCACACAGCTGACATGAGTGTGGGTATTCACAGCAAGAGACCCAGCAGAGGAGACAAGGGATTCTGTGTGAGCAGCTGTCAGTTTGAACATCATTTTGCCCTTTCTCAAAATTTGTCCTTTGAAGAGGCAGGAACACCACCAGGGTGATTTCCAGCCCTGTTAGATCAGAGCTGCTGGAGAACCTCTCCATAAGGAGAATCCTGTGGCTGCCCTGGTGCATAGAGAGGAATCCAGCACTGAGTGTATTGACTGGCTTTGTGCTGTTGTGTAGAGGAATGTAGACATACAAAAATGTGAGAGGGAAACAGAAAATGTCATTGGTTGATACAGCAAGGCACCAGCAGCCAACAGACTCTAAACCCTGCTCCCCATATCTTCTGCTGCTTTCACTCAGTCAGTTCATTTTGCTCCATAGATCAATTTCCTTATTGGAAAAAAGACTGACAAAGGTCTTTCTTACCTCTGTCCTCCTGTTTCACCCTGTAGGGTCTGTGGAGTGGAAAGATATTGTGGATGTGAAATGTGTGATTGCTTTTGTGGACATAAGGGTCTCCTGTTACTGATTAGGTGGAGCCAGTTCTTCCCCTACATCACGAGTGCTGAGCAGGCAGATCCCAACACAAAAGTTGCCTGACATGAAGGTGTGGAGAGGGCAGACTTAAGTGAAATCCTTGCTGTATGCTCTAAATTTGTTTTTTCTCTCTTGTAGAGATAAGGTTTGATTGAGCACCACTTAGTGCAGAGGAAGGAAAGATATTGTAGGAAGGTAGACACTGTGGTGAAGAAGAACTTTAGAAAATTAAGTGCAATTGAAACAGTACAAACAGTAGAAAATCAAGACTTTCACATGAGTAAAACAATGGAGTTTTTCCCTCTTTATCATCTGTGGTTACAGATAAGTGCTCCTTACCCACTCCATGCTCCTGTCACAGCCTCACATGTCTGAGGTCCTGGCTGGATTTTGTATTAACAGTAACACAGGAGCAATGGAAAGGCAATAATGCTGGTATTTGATGCTGCAAACAGCAAATTCAATTAAAGCATTTGTTTCACTTGAGGGTGGATAACCCTCCCAACTGAGAGCCCCAGAGGGATTGTTTAAAACATGGCCTGTGTATTTCAGAATACCAGAGGAAAAGCCAACCACGGGAGTAGTTCCCTGGTGAAAGATGGTCACTGCTATAACTGGTCCAGATCTGCTTCAGAGCAGGTTTAGATATCCAGAAGTGTCCCTGGATCACTCCAGACAGACAGGGATGTAGGTAAGGAGAGCAGTGAGACTCACCTGCAGTCACTTCAGTTTGAAATCTGCCAAATATCTAATAAACATGCAAAAAACCTGCTGTTCAGCTTGTGCAAACTCTGGGGAGAAGAGCAGAAATCAAATGGAGAAGGATATAAAGGAACATAAAGCAATCCCATAAGAAGCCAAACTTTTACTTTCAATGTTTATGGCAGTGATCTTCACGTGAAAATCAATGCTGCACTAATTCACAAGAATGAGGAGAGCATTACTACAGGTTAAGGTAGTGTCACAACTCAGTCAACACTGCAAACCTCAGTTAATTTCAAATTATATTAAAATGTTGGCATCTTCATACTTTAAAACCATACTTCAAGCAGCTTAATAGAAAATTATAGCCTGCTTTTCAGTAGCATAACCTATAATTTATTTTTCATTAAGTGCTCAAGTTGAATTTTGATACTGTAAAGCTAAATGCATTTTTTAAGCTTTTGCTTTCATCAATCATTTGATTTTTTTCTGACACGTGGCATATCTTATTCAATGGTATTGGCTGCTCTGTTTTTAAACAATATTCTGTTTTCTAGAATACCAAGAGGATTGTATTTAGACATCTTTAAAAGATGTAATGACATCAGTTTCAATCAAAAAATGAGAGAAAAAATACAATGAATAACAGCAACTGAAATAAGTTAGAAATAAGGAAGGCAAAAGCAGTATTGGAATACTTTGGTTTCATTCATACTGAAGTTTGTGATGTTGTGGAAGACTTATGTGGGCCTTGTATACAAGTTAATACTGCAGTAGATCACCATTGCCATCTCCTGGTAAATAAACCATATAACTGTATTCTAGATCTTTTTCTAAACAGTCATATATTGTACAGCTGTAGAGAGATTACACCATAAATAGGCAATAAAGGATTTAGGGTATTTATTGTGAGACTATCATTGCATTTTTATTCTTTGCTCACATAAGACCTTTATAAAGAACTGCATTACAGTTGATAAATAGTGGTATTTGTTCCAATGCACTCTTTATGCTGAAAAGAAATACTGCTAGTTATGACTCTGTAAATTAAAGTGAGACAATGGGTTTTGTTGTGATTGAAACAAATAGCAGAGCTGCTTAAGGAAAACTCCCCATAACCAAAGCAAATATCCACTCAGAGAGAAGGTGTTGGTTCCCAGTGTGCTGTGGTGGGACTGTGCCACAGCAGATAACCAATGTTCAACAGCACCAAGCCATGGCACCCAGAGACAGCAGGGACAACAGCAGTGACAACAGCAAGCTGTCATTTCCCTTTCTGGTATGTCCAACCCTTTTATTTTCTTACCACTCTCATCGTCCTTCCCTCTGTCATTTCCCATTGCACTCCCCCTCTGCCGCAGCTGCTCCTTGGATGTCTTTGTGCAGGTCCCTGAAACCTCCCGACAAACACAGCACATCCTGCAGGAAAGGGGAGGGAGCAGGCTGCTCCTGGAGCCAGCAGAGCTGTCTGTGTGTCACACCAAAGCCAGCAGACTCTCACCTCCTCCAGCACCCTCACAGCCACGTGGGGAAGGAGAATGAGATGTGTCTACAACTCATTACCCTTCGGAGCAGAGAGCAGCGCTCAATGTGATGCTGAGCCTTGATAAATCATCCTTTCAATCAAATCAGTAAACAGAGAGAAAAGCTGTCTAACTGGCAATGAATTTCAGGCAAGTTCAGCAAGATCAGTCAAAAGGCTGTGCCTGGCTCTGTTTGTGGATTGCTTTTGCAATGCTGCTCTCTGCATCAGGGAAAGTGAATTCCCTCACTTGGAGCTGCGTTGGCTGCCGGCATTGCCAATTAATGTGACAGGGAACAACCCCTGCAACAAGTGTTTGCTTTTTGCCATGCAAGCAAAAGAAATATTTGCAATATTCTGGAAGAAACTAGGGCTGAAGGCACTCTGATTACACTTTCTGAAGCCAGAGCTGCATCACAAAGAGCATCTACTTAAGAGCAGCCTTTGCAGTGGTGACAACTCAGTTTGAATCTTCCAGCTCAGCACCCACACGGCCAGGACTGTGGTGAATGGGGTCAGTCACAAACACTGGAAAAAGGAGGATAAATGCAGGCAAGTGCAATGGCATTTTAGAGCTGCTACAGTGTCAGAAGGAGTAAAGATTAACTGCAGCTCAGCAAGAGCTGTGAAAAGTTGCTGGCTGTGGATACTTGGAAGGAAAAGAGCTTTGGAACAAAAGTGAGAACAGAGTCTTGAGGGACTTTTATTTCTCATCAAACCAGTGTCCCTCATGAGGGGACACAGAGCTGGTCTTGGACTCACAAAGGCATTTAGAAACCAGAGTCTATGGCAGGTTACACTTAATGATCATAATAGCTATTAAAGCCAAAAGGGACTGGAAAACACAAGCTTAATTATTTGACTATCCCAAGGGATCCAGAATCAACAGACAATACTAATAGTACCTCCAGTCATTGTTATTAGGTTATGCCTAGAAACTTTTCCCTGAAGCAACACTGTAATTATGTATTTATTAATTTATCTTTATTTGCTTTAGCTTCTCCACTATTTAGAAATATGCATACTTTCCATTGCAAAGAAATTCAAAATAAAGTCATCTCATTGAGGAAATGGGTAAAAACAACTGAACTCTAAAAACAGTGGAGTATAACTCAAGAATTCATAGCTTCCTTTGGAATTTACAAGACAAAAACAAAACACCTGTATTAGGGAAAGGTAGAAAACAGAAGAAAATTAGGAGCTGAGATACATTTCCCTTTCTACAGAGAGCAGCAGTCAGGTACCGGGTTCCATAAGAGACGTGGCAGACTGTGCTTCTGATGCCTCCCATGGCCCTGCAGGATCCAAAGATGAAAATCAGAGTGCAAGATCTTCCCATTCATTCAATCTACTCCTTTCTAAGAAAAACTATTTTACAATATCAATCAGACACTAACAAGCATCCTAGGCAGGTATAACATGGGTTGACAAACTTAAGACACAAACCATGAAGGTTCAATGACTCCAAGGCTGCCCTGGCATCAAGAAATGAGAGAAACCCTATGAACCTTTTGTAATGGCTTTCAATATCAGGAGATGGAAAAAAATTCTAGATAAGTTTTTTGCACAACGTAAGTGAAGGCTGCAAGACTGACCTCCCCCTTTCTCTTGAGACTGCATTTTCAGTAATTGTGCTTAAAATATTTTCCTTACAGAACAAGAGGGGGCAGTAGGAGGGGACAGGAACAAAACAATATTTCAAAGACTTGATGAAACACAGCTCACTGCTAACTGTCCATCTTATCTTCATATGCCACATTGTTGAGGATTGGGAGTTTACAAATAGCACTGCATCTTTTCCTTTGCATGCATGGGTGGGAAGAAAAAGACTCAAGCTTTTACATCCCAAAAGAAGAACTATCTTTAGGATAGATAAGTCAGAGGTACATTCGAGAAATGCAGAAAAATGTGTCTTCCTAGAATTGAGTGTACTATCTAACAGGACCTATATAGCAGGATTATACTCCATGGCTTACAAGAGTATTGATCTGTGTGTACTCCTCAGTGGTGTTACATTCATTTTAGCATTGATCTCTCTTTCATTACACCACTGCATCATGCACTCTCAGTGTCATCTCAGTGCTCCTCTAAAATCTGACTGTCTTCTGTTGCTGTCAAGATGTACAGATGTATTGTGCAGCTTCCAATTCAAAACATCAATTTCAAAGTTTTATTCACACACGGACACTCNATTTCAGCTTTAATAACACTCAGTTGCAATTACAGCAACAAGGATACATGGATGAAAAGCTCATGGCACAAAATGTGCAAATGCATGAGCAAAAAGCCTTCTTTCCTAATGGATTACCAAAATAATACACATGATCTTAAGCTTACCACTTAAGCTTCTGCACCATGTTTTGTTTACTGCACTCCTGGTGTAAGTTAGAGATGAGTCTGTTGTCTTCAGGCTGGTAAATATGAGGACAAAAACCTTAGAAAACCTACTACAACTCCCTGCAGGAATTTTCACCTTCCCTGCTGAGTGTGCTTTCAAGATTATGTGCTGTTTTGCCAGTTCCCATCATATTCTGTAATTCTGAAAAAATATCTTATCTTGCAGCCATCTAATTATGTCAGCCTGAGGAGCAAGTGCAATGCATCTCAACATTTGTACCTTGGCTATTCCATAATAATAACTCTTGACTTCACTGTGGGATGTCTGTGTCCTATCCTCCACACCTTTGAAACTGGTATCATATTTACCTGTATGAGTGGAGAAAAAGACTTTGTTTTTCCCTTGCATGTATGTTGCAACAGATGAGAACAAGCTGGGAAAAACACCTATTATTTTAATCTTCATGATTTCCAAGTTTTTCCTCTATAAAGTCCCCTTTTCTGCCTTCACACACCTTTTGCTTTTTCTTGTCAGTATTTCACTGTCAACCTATGTTCTTGCAGCCTTTTTCCTACATTAACAGTAATGCCATATTTTATTGCTGCAAGTATAACCCTCAGCACTTTAGCTACTGCACCACAGACCCCAATCCAGTGCTTAAAGATGGGAATCCTTCCAAGAACATCCTTAGGCACTGGCACTGGATCAGACACTCTGTGCAAGGACGGATTTCTCATATCCGCAGGTTAACTTCTGAAAGAAAAGGCTCTATCCAGTGGGAGAGTTACTTACCAATGTCATATTTTATGCATTGAGCTCCAGAGTGTCGCAAGATGACTTTAAGTATCACAGCAGACAGAGTAATTTCACATAATGAGTTAGTTCTTTAAACTGTTACCTCACTTAACACCGAACCAATTAATCAGGACAAGGGAAAAAAAAAGTACTTTTTGTGCACTTCTGTACCACAATGCATTACTGCTCCCAGCTCAAAGTCCTTTTCTTACAAAGATTAGATCTCAAGAACCCAGAGCACTTTTACTTGCTTGCACTGCCCTTTTCTAATTGCTCACAATAGGAGCTGACAGGCAAGCAGTCAGGGAGACATTGTTTTCACAGAAATTGCATATAAAAGATTCAGCAGCTGTGTAAATACATCATTTTTAGAAAGTGGACTGTCCTTTAGAAGTATGGAGATGCAACTCTGTTCTGAAATTATAATAGCAACAACAAAAAGACTGTTTCAGCTTCACCAGTCACGGCTGGGCTGGCCAGAGGAAACCTTGTCCTGAGCAAAAGAAAAGAGACTGGATCCAAAACTACTGCTTGTTAATACAGTCAGTGGCATTAAAGGATTCACTCAATATTTTGTTATTTATTTTGAAAATACTTGAGAAACCATCCTGTGCAGGGATTGAGACTTGTTCTGGCTGGTGTGGTCAGCATTCAGGAACCAGGGCTGTGAATGTCAACCTTATGTCAACCAACTTATTCCTCTCTCTTGGATAGGAAAACATCCTTCTCTCCATGTTGTGTCATAAAGATGGTGTAAATGGGGAAGAGGAAAAGAAAGGGGATGTCATTTCACAAATGATTCAGTCACAGTCATTCTCCTCTCCCCACTTATTTCACTGAATATCTGACAATCATGAAAGGTGCAATTATCTAAAGTGAAGAAACTGCAATATTAACAGAAATGGCACTTTACCACAAAGATTAAGCATGGAATTCCAAGGGCTCATCTGTCAATGTGTTGCTTACATGTTACAGGTAATCTCTGAAAATCAGCTGAGTTGTACTGCTGGGAAAGACAGTGATTAATGAGATCCTGCCTCTGGGGGAGATATTGAGGTGAAAAGAAACAAAAGTAGAATAGACAGGTGGCAAGAGCCAATGAGACAAACTCTTAATTGTAACCACCATTAACTAATTCACAGGGGGGTTGTAGATGCAGAAAAATCTTTGGGGAATTTATGTCCTTTTATTTTGGAGCAGAGAAAGAAAATGGCCAGTTTGCATGGTTGCCATAGCAATGTAAACTGTTATTTAACATACTTAAATATGCTCAAAGTATTTCTAATGCTGGGATAAATTGCTGGGATAGCCAAGGCTCTAAGCAGTAGTGTACTGTTCAAAGAAGTCCTTCCTTTCTCACTGCCCTTTGAAATTTTTAGGGAATTTGTTGAAGAAAAGTAACCACCTCTTTGTTTCAGCCCACAGCTTGTCTCTGTTTATGTTTCAACTTTTCTGCACTCCTTTCACTTTTTAATCTTCCTTCATTTTACTTTTACTGCCTCCTATCCTCCAGCTTAATCCAAGGATATTTTACTCCCCTGACTCCACTGTTCTCTTCCAGTTTCATGAGGTAAACTTTGCCTTTCCTTTCACAGCCCCCTGCACTCTGACATCAGAATGACTTTCAAAAAGTAATTCATCAGCAGCTCTCATAATAATAACTTTCATTCAAGAATGACTAATTGTAAAGGATTGCCTTGATGGACACAGCAACCCTGACAGAAGGTAGGCATGTGCAGGTGAAGGGATGAGGGAAATGGGGACTGTAAAAGAAGAATGAACTTTAAAGTGAACTTTTCACTACTTCCTGTTCCCTCCCTCAAAGGCTCTATTGCTGGCAGCTGCTCTGCTCTCCACACTGTCCCAGGCAGTTAAAACTTCACCCAGACATCACTATTGTAGCCCCAAAAATTTTAGTTAGCCAGAAGTACTTCAAATTGAGGGAGATTATCCTATGTCCATTAGATCTGAGATGATTGTTCAATAGATGGAAGCTGAGACATACTCAGATTATCCAAAAAAGCCAAACATCACTGAAGAAAAATGTGGAATAATCCAAAAGCTGCAGACACCAAGAGGAAAGGGAAAGATCTTCCCATTTTCCAAAAAAACAGAAGTCTGGTCTTTCCTTACTTAGTTGGTTATTTATGTGTAAATGAGAAGACAGTCAAATTGTCAGAATTTCCTAGTTATATAACTATTTAAAAAAGGAAGCATTTAATCCCACAATAACTGCATCCCATCCCTTTGTTTCTTACCTCTCCCCTCCCACTTGGAGTGGTGCAGCAAAGCTCAGAATTCAGCTGTGTGCTGAGACAGCACATCAGGGAGCAGGCACACACTCACACGTGGCACGGTCAGAGTATCAGGTGCTCAGATTCTTTACCTCCAGTGCTGCAGGGAGCAGAGCTGGTTTGGAGAAGGGATTAAAACCAAAGCAAGGACAACAAACATTACAGTGCCCACTGCTCCTGCTAATTATAATGTGGTGCTGTCATTTTCTTTATAAACTCATATTTCCTGGTTTTATAATTCAGTCATTAAAAAAATGCTGAGAGCTAAATATTATCAAGCATCTCTGCTTACCAAAAAAATGAAGAATTTCCAGAATGCAGAGAGAGAGAGGGAGTCTCAGATTCTGCTTATTCCTGTGGGAAAGTAATTCCAACATAAACAGGCCTATACCAACACGGAGCTCTTGCCAGAAACTTTGTATAGAGTTCAGACTCTAAAGCCACAGGGCAGGGCACTTCAGTGGAACCCATGGGACTAATTCAAAATGCCAGACTTCTCCCCAGATGTCAGATAGGATCCTTGCTCTCTGCCTTAAATCTATTCTGAAGCACAAGTATAATTGTGCAACTCACTGGTGCTACCTGGAATAGACCCCAGCTGAGTGATGCTGCTGTACAGGCACACAGGAATATTCTGGAATTCTGATGCTCTTAAACAGCCCTGGCAGAGCCCAGAGCAGCAGCCAGGAAAACCAGCAGGGCTCTGCCTGCAAGATTTCCTGTGTCAGCTCCCTGTGACACTTCCTACCTGCACACAGAACAGCTCTGGGATATGGGTGTTCCACATGAACCCAGAGGTGAAAATTGAGCACCATTATCAAAGGGCCAAGTGCTCTTGAAAGTATCAAGCATGGCTGGAAAGTTGGAGACAGATGGAATGGCCTCCACTTTTTTTTCCCCCCACAGGATGATACCTGCAAAAATCAGTTAGAAAATGTAGCCATATATATATATGGCAAACATATATAAATATATGTGTGACCAGTGTGACCTTCCTGTGACATCCACACTGTACTGCAATGAAAATTGCAAAATGGAAACATCATGTGTAGGAAAATTAACAGAAAGACAGAACTAAAGAGTATCAGCATCTCACACCTATGCCTTGTCACCTTACAGGTCAGTGATCTCAGCTGCATGAATAGCTCTCATAAAGTTAACATTCTTAATAAAGAATTATTTTATGTTCTGCTTTTAAATGATAAATTAGAATTTATTGATAAAACAACAAAACAGGCATTTACTAAGAAAAATGTTATTGTTAAAAAATGCAGACTATAATTTCATTCCAGACTCAGTCTCTTTAAAGATCTAAGTGGTGTATACAAGTCTTTGTTGTGTGATGCAGTGGTTTCCATGGTAATTCATAATTTTTTTTTTTAAGTTTAGTGAAGATGGTGCAGTCAAAAACATAAATAGCCTGAGCCCCTGGCAGGGTAAATTGTACAATGGCATTCTAAAATAAATTTACATGTTTTTTTTTTTTTTTTTTTCTGAAAGCATGTATTAGAGACTTATAATTCCTTGTGAAGAAAAATACTTCACTTTTCTTAGGACTGCAATTATATTTGATTATAATTTTTAACTGTACCTGCTCAAGGATGATACTAAATTCTACAGCCCTTCATATGCCCATTATCTATGGTTCCTCAAAGACAGTGATCCAAGCTGGTGGGTGTGGAAGGGTTTCCTGGAGTGCTATCTGGTTAAAAGGGTTTGAAGTTTTGCAAGAACACCACCAGAGAGATTTATATTTGCCAGCAAAACAAAAAATGTATAACTAACTGAGTTGCAGACCTGTGGAGAACTCATATGTATATATATATATATGTATATGGCAGCCTGGAAGTCAGGAAATTCATTTATATCTTGTTTAGGAAAAGAAAGGCAATATTTTTAAAACTAAAATTTTTGTTTGATAGCAGTACTGTTGAAGAGGACCTGACCAAAACTACAGGCAATGTAATATCTTTCCTCCAGCATGGGTGAAACTTGCAGTCAGGAAAGACCCCAAGAACAGGGCAGACTGATGAAATATATCACCTGTGTGCTCATCCCTCCTCCAGTTGTTTGCACTTCACAGACATGCAGGGCCAGACAGAGTCTCAGCAACCTCAGTGGATTCATTTTCCAGGAGTTTGTCCTTGAAGTCCAGTGACCTTTTGCTTTCCACAACATCCTGGGGCAAAAAGTCAGAGTTAAGCTACCAGGGCGAGTCGTACCAACAGCAGTCATCACTGTATTTTATAAATATAATGTTGCTTTGATACAAGGCTAAATGTCTAGTTTTGCTAATGATTCTGTGCCCAGAAGTAATGTGTGATATATGGTTAAAGATAGTTTTAAAATGCTTGAGCAAGAAGAACAGAGGGAGTGAGTAAAAGGGCATTTCTAGTCCTGTGGTATTTGGAGCTACTTCTCCAGGGTACCAGCTATGGCATCTCACCAGCTCACTTCTGGGAGGATTTGGAAAGATACCTCTCAACAAAACTGACAAGCTGGAACTGCTCTTTCTCCAGTACTCCTGCTTTCTCATGGGCAGAGATTCCTACTTGGAATTTTGCAGTGAAAGAATATTGTGCCGTGTCCTGGTTTGCCTTCTACTCGGCAAACATATGGCTTCCCCAGAATGATTTTGAACTCATTAGGAGGTATCTGGCAAAGCAACAAATGTTTAACTAGCCAACAAAAGTCATATTCCTGGAGGAATTTCTAATAATTATATCACACCAAGTCCTTCACATAGCTTTTCACTCTCTACAAATTAGTGTAGCTCTGCTGATAAAAGGAAACGGCGCCAGTTAGAACCACTTCAAAATCTAACCTTTAAAATTCACAATAGGGTATGTCTATTAAACAATTTGGAAGTAAGAGATCTTTTAATACTAAATAGCTGAATTTGTATGCAAGTCGTGTGAAATACTGGAATACAGGAATTTTTTTTCCTTTCATGGAGTTTTTATCCCTCATGGGTATGAAAGAGAATTTTTTAGGAAATGGACCAGCAAAGGAAAACTAACTATCCCCTATTTTATGAGTAGAAAAATGCATTCCTTCCAACTGTCCTTATTAATTTATAAACAGCTATGATCCTAGGTTGTCTGGTCATTCAAATTTATGATCAGAATAAAATTACTCTCAATGGAGAGAAAAAAAATGCCTCTTGTCTAAAACTTCATAACGAGTGATTAGCATTCACTGGACCATAATTACATCTTTCTATTTTTCCTATGCTGCTTCAGTTGTTTTTCTTCTTCTTTTTTTTTTTTTTTCCTTGCAGCCATACATTTTAGATTAAAAAATNTTTTTTTTTTTTTTTAATATCACCATTTTAATTAAGCTTTAATCTTCACAGCACTAAACTAAATTAAAAGGATCTTTATGGTGTTGCTTTGGTAACTAATAGAAGGGGTAAAATTACCTTATCTGTTTGTTCACCATGTTGCTGCTGTAAACATCCCAGTTACGGTCTTTAATTTGCTCATTTTCACTAGGAAAAAAAAAGAAAGAGGCATGTGACACTGAAAACAGTTATCACTGCTGGAACAATCCTCTAGCAGGATCTCACTGTGATTGTCATGGACAAACATGGAGTTAGGAACTCTTTGCTTCAAAAGATTGAATACAAGCTAATTAGGCAAGACACAAAGAAGGCAGAGACAAGTGAAAGCAGCAGTACTCATCACAGGAATTCCCACCTCCTTGCCCTTCTGTCTGGTCCCCTTTTACTTCCTTCAACAATCTGCAACACATTAAAAGTTAAACATAAACTTCTTATGATTTTTCCCCTGGTTTCCTGCAGATAATTAGCGACAAATCTTGAGAACACACCTGCCATGTACCTGCCATGTCATTGTCCCAGTTTATATCTCTGTAAAATACCAAACAACAAATTGAGTTGTCCAAGACTATCAGCTAAACACAGTGCTACATCAGAGCACTCTAACAGAAACATGCTGAAGGCATGAAAGCACATTCAACCTTGAAAAGCCTGTACAACCTGAGTTGTGGAATAGGTAAGAGAAAGGGGAAGAAAATTGGTGGCCCATTCTTTTAAAGCTGAGATATTGCAGATAAAACAAGAGCAAGTTCTTGTTATTATCTAACAGAAAACAGAAGATTAAGATTACTTAAAAAAATCTGAAGATTACTTTAAAAAAATAATACTTTTATATGTTGTCAGAGTTCTACATGTCTGTTTCTTTTCTTGGACCGTTCTCTGATTGCTTCACTCTCAATAAGGGACAGATGCTCATTTCCATTCTAACAACCCCATAGATTCTGGCTATAGTGGCCTAAAAATACAGTTTCACCTAAGCTTTGGGAACCCTCTAGACTGAGGGCAAGTGAAGAGCTTTCCCAAAAGGCAGAGCCCATGTGTGTATCAGCATCACCCAAAGACACAACAGGACCTCTCACACCTGTGCACATGAGCCTTCCTGAACCCAGGAAATAAACCAGCACTGATGCAAATGCTTTTTAATTACAAATCATTCTTCCAATACCCTTTTGCTATGAATTGTACTTCTTAACTTAGCAGGTTTTTAGGGAGACTGGATTATTTACAAAGCAGTACAGGTGAGCTACAGGGTGCCCAGAGAAGCTGTGCCTGCTCCTGGATCCCTGGAAGTGTCCAAGGCCAGGTTGGACAGTGCTTGGAGTAATCAGAGACAGAGGAAGGTGTTCTTGCCTATGGGCTGGAACTGAATGATCCCTGAGGTCCCTTCTAACCCAAACCATTCCATGGTTCTATGAATATGGAAAACCCTTGTGCCTACACACAGCTGATTCCCAGGAACTTTGGCAGTCCCATAGACAGACTGACTTCAGAGCTATTTTCCCCTTCAATTTGGCTGTCCATGTGCATTTTCCAGTGTTCTCACTAAAGCACTTAGAGCCTCAAGTCCATCATTATCAGTGAGGTCAAATGTTGAGTTTAGTTGGTTTGTTTTTTAGAAAAAGAAATTCATGTAACAAAAAAGGTTTAACATGTGCAGCACTCTATAACAAAGCTGTCCTACAGCTCTGATTGCAACTTTGTTTGTATTTTGAACTTATTTTCAATTTTCAGCTAAATAAACACAAAACATGAAACCACTAAAACTAAGGCAGATAAAGTGCTGTCAAGCTGTGATAAAGTCAGTCTTCACCAAAGATCCATCTTCTCCCACTGAGAGATCCTAAATTTGAAGCTGAACTAAGAATGACAGAACAGGCAGCCCTGAAAAACAAAAGTTTTCACTTGGTAAGGTTTCTTTGTTTTCTGATTTTGATGGACAACAAAATGGTTGAAAGTTACAAGTAATTTAGAAACATGAGAAAAATGACAAAAAATAGAACTCATCAAGTAAAAAACCTAAGAACTGTCAACCACTGAATATATAAAGAGGACAAAAATGACATTTTATTTTGCATCACCTTTTGCATCACCTATGTCCTGGAAAAACCTTTTTTCTCAAGTCACATGTTAAACATCCTCGGTCTTTCTTCAGTAATCCATAGAAAAAGAGATGCTCAAAGTAAGCTTAAATGTAGGTCTCATAGCAATTAAATATGACTAATTATGAAATAGAAGTTCTATCATTTGATATTCACTGAGAGAACTTTTCCCCAGAGTATTTTACCCACCATATCCTCCTTAGAATCATGTAAACAGATGAGCTGTATTGATGTCACTAAGAAAAGCCTGAACCTTTTCCTTATATAATGCCTTTTTTTCCCCAAGAATATTTAAATGTAAGGAATATTTAAATAGCACTTAAGCAAAATAAAATTGCTCTGTTCAACATACAAAATATTTCAAAAAGCTACCTGTGTCTGTAATCATGCCACTGTCTGTTTGCTGATTGCTAATTGTTACCATCATTTTCATCATATAGGAAAAAAAATACCCCTGTAAGTATCCTGTGAATGCTGCAAGGATGATCTCAATGCATCAGGGTAAAGCAGCTGCCAGGAATCAGTCAGATCAGTGCTGACAGTGCAGTCAAGTTCCTTGTGTACACTCAGCAAATATAATTATTTAGAACCTAGGGGTGCTTCCATGTCTCCTTGCTATTGCTTCTATTGTGTAAACACAAAATGAAACTCTCCCTGAGCAGGGACCAGGCTACAGGCTGAGGGCAATAAGTTAACATATCAGGCATGTGCTTTCCACAGGGAATCTAAGGAGCATCTCATAGGTTTTATTATAATCCAGGAATTGTAAGAGCAACTGTGGCCACAGCTGGGTTCCACCTGTTTGCCTCTCTGACAGATGTTCAGGGCTCTCGAACCCCTCAGTTAAATACCAGCTGTACCTGAGTCAGGGAACACATTTGTTGCCAGGCTGCAGGAATTGCCTGCCCTGTCAGGCTGCTTGCTGGAGCAATCTGCCTCAGAGAAGCACCTCGACATCCAGACCACTTCCCCAAAGCCTTCAGGTCAGTGCAAATGCACATGCATTGGTCTCCAGCAGAGATTCCTCCATGGAGCCCGGCTCCCCCTGGCCAGGAGCAGAGAAACACATTTATCCTGGCCTGAAACACATTATTTACCCGTGCCAGCCTGACATGCATTTACTCTCAAGCAGAGCTAAATTACAGGCTCTGTGCTCATTAGGAGTTACTCCTCTCCACATGTAGCACTCTCATCATCAGGTCCATGCAATGGATTGGATCAGGAATCAAATCTAGCCGAAAAATGACCTGAAGAGAAATCCTCAGCATGCTGAATTTAAGCAGGATCCTCTCCCCACCCTGTTCACCATCTGAACAGAAGGGACAGCACAGGCTAAAAGCTGAAAAGCCAAGCAACTAAATGTTTAAGTACTGCCTCAGCTAAAGTAGCTCTCCAAATATTTCTTTTTGTAGCACACTCCCAATAATTACAGTTGCCCAGAAAAGCCAGAAAACTGACACTGGCATAGGTCTTGTATGCAGAAGATTATCTCTTCTGTAATATACACAAGTATTCTGCAGAATTTACTTGGGATTTAAAAATAGAAACGTATATTAATAAATGAGATTTCATATTAATGTTTGACTGCTAGTCTTTACAGGGACAGGTTTTCTTTTTAATGAATGTCAGTTTTTTTAACATATATATATATTCCCCTGAAACTTGCAAAAGAGAATGTATTAAATACGAGCACTATTTAATGCTTTATCCCTAATGTTAATCTTGTGTACCTGATTATTTCTTTTGCAATAATAGCAGAAAATTATTTTGTCAATTATATAGCTTTTCCTATGCTAAAATATTAGAGACTAAAAGGCAAATTCAAGAGAATCCTATTCCAAAGATAGACTGCACACTGGTTTATAACAAGCACTTCTAGACCATGACCACTAAAAACATTCTCTAAAAGAAAGTAGGTGGTAATCTGGACAATTTTTGGCTATTTGAAATCTGTTCTGCTTTTGCTGCATATTCCTAATCACATCATTTGTGCTTCTGTGAGCTTAGTCCCCATTTTCTTCTTCTTCTACCATTTCCTTTGTAACATATATTAGTTTATTTTTAGCTTCGAAAAAGTCCCTCAACACCATATTTTCACAATCTCTGTCCTTGCAGGTGCTGTATTGCTGGGGAGGCACTATTAGAAACTCATCCATAACAGCCAGTCTCTCTCAGACAACTGCTCCATGGATGTGATACTTTGCTTAGAAAATTATAATGTGATTTTCTTGGGAAATAGATTTCTTCCTTGAGGTAATTGTCAGGGATGTAAGATGGTCAAAGAGCTCTCCCTTATATTTAAATAGGTTCCAGGCAGAATCACAGATTATTTTGTTGTTGCTGTAGTTGTTGTTTTTGCAGTAAAGATGGAACCATCTGTTCCTTTGAAGAGGTGCCAAATCAGTTGAAAATAATTCATTCAGGTATTCAGTGAACCACAAGAGCTGATGGTTTAAGGATTCTGGAAGGTTTCAACAGGGAACACCAAATGCACTTTGCCCAGTTTGGATTAGATTTGATTTAAACAGTGGGCTCTGGGTAGCTCAGGAAGGCAATAAGTGGACACTCTTTCTTTCAATGTCCTTCCCATTTCAAATCTGCTTTAATAAGAGTCAACAGCTACATATCATGTGAACATGACCAGCTCTCACTGTCCAAAGGGTCATTAAAAATTATGGCAACAACTTTGGTGTGGTTCTGCATATCAGAAATGAACCCAATGGCCAAGACACGTCTGGTTTGTTTATCATGGTTGGTTTGTGTCCCCAGTTTGTGCTGCTGTGGGACAGCTCTGCCCTGCTATTGGCCATGTCTGGTGTGAGTCTCAATAGCAAATATCTCACTGTTGGGGACTTGGGTACAGAAAGGGCAGGACATCATGTTCAGCATGAGCAAAGAAGGGGAGGGAAGGATTATCCAGCACCAATCTGTGAGTCTGGACAAGATGACTTGCTTCACAAGTCTCTGATAAAACAGTCCTGCAGCATATGAAAATAAAAATATTCCAAGGACCTCCTGACCATCCTTATTTGCAATGGTTTTCTGATGAAACAACTAGCAAGTTAATATTAGCTGGTGTCTGAGAGAGGATAATTTCTGAAGCATTTTCTGCTATGGGTTTTATAATGATGAAGAATTGTCTGCACGAATTTATAACTGAGTGGGTTAATTAAACATTACCCCTGGGCATCTGAACATTGAAGAATGTGTCTCTATTCTGAAAGGAACACTTAATCCTCCTCAGCCTGATGCATTCCCTGTATTATTTACTAATAAATTTTAGTTTATTTATTGCTTGAATTATTTATTATAAGCATTGTGGGGAAAAAAGTGCATTAGCTTAATAAGGTTTAGTTTTCTCACTTTTCAAACTCATTGGGATGTTAAATTTTAAATAATGAAAACCTATGTTGGAGCCTTCCTTTTTCCTGTAAAATATTGGAAACAACTGAACACAAACATGACTGATATTAAGCATTGTTTAAAGAAATTATGAATAAAAGAAGTAATATATTAAACTACTGCATAACACCTTCCAAAGCTGACAACTGAACATTCATTACAATCTTATTAAACAGCTATTCTATCAGTGGTTCTAGCATCACAATGCAGGACCTTAATTAGGTGATGTTTCTTTCATCCTTTATTTATTAGGTTTTCGGGCCAAAATAATAATAAAAAAAGATTTGCGGCTCTAATAAAGTACCACCATTGCCATACTTCTTTCATATATTAGTAATTTGTTAGTTAATATGAACCTGCATTTTCTGTTCTTTGCTTATGATAGATGTGCCAAACACAACAACAGAGAGCAAATCAAAATATTTACAACATACTATAATTTCCTTTGCAGCGTAATGTCATAATTAAGAAACAACTAAGTTTATGAATCAGCTTTGCACATTTGCAAGTCATGTGGATGTGTGGCTGACAGAAATGACAATCTTTTTAAGAGCTTTATCAGTCA
>VXBB01007640.1:221956-253524 GCA_013399915.1 Illadopsis cleaveri | reverse complement strand
CAAGGTTATTTTGAGGGTTCTGTCGTCTCATGACTTTTTAGAGACAAATGACTTTATGACCTGGGTAGGAAACAGCTTTAAGTCTGTACCAAACAACTAAATTCTCACTTCACACACTGATTCATCAGATATTGAAGCTAAAGCCTGTCCCTGATCGAGAACACACTGTTATTCTCTCTGCACTTTAAACAATTCCTTTTAATTTTTTAAAAAAAAAAATCTCAAGCTGTCTCTAGACATAGTTTTACTTTATCTGATTATCTCTAAATAGGCAGATTTGGGTTTGCATTGTGTGAAATAATCCTGTCAGATACAGATTAACGGGAAGGAGGCATCAGAAAGGCAGGATGGATTCAATTGATCCCACTGTGCCGCGGGGAGGCACTGCCAAGAGCCACGTGCTCCCCATGGAGAGTTCAGCAAAGCTTTCCTGGGGATTTAGCAGTGCTTTCCTTTCCCAGCATGTCTGCTACTGCCCCTCACTCAGCTGGCCACTTCTTTTCATGCTGTTGCTGCTCTTCCTGTGGCAGGAGAACTCCTGTTCACCCAAGATACCTATCACCCAACACGGGAGGCAAAAGGAAAAAAGAGGAATGGTGCTTATCACACTAATCTTGAAACAAGTCAAGATGCCCATGTGCTGATAGCAAGGGAGCTTACACAGGGGGTAAGTGTCCTGCAGCTGAAAATAAAGCAAGTTAAATAACCTGACCAGCACAAGAGCTCAGTACATGCTGAAAAGTGCCTGTACCAATGCAGAATTTGTCACTATTTTAGGACTGGTGGCTTTGAAAAGTACTGGTTGGTTGGCAGCAAATTTCTGCAACTTTTCAATATTCTTGTGAGAGGAAGCTATCTGCAAAAAATATATCATTTCTTGCCTGATGTCAAAAGAATAGAGAAAAGATAAGCCATGTATATTTTATGTATAAAGAGAGTCTGCCCTCAAATATGGAGCTTTTCTCTGGCCTAAAGTCAGGGGCAGAATGGGTGAGCTTCATCATTACTGAGATTATGATCCCTGAGCGACCCTAGAAAAAGGACATACTTGAAGGTGTTTATATAACCAGCCCTTACTGAACATTATTCAAATAACTCCTTTGATAGCACAGGGCTTATTTGTAAACAGTCCAAGCCTTCTGCATTGCAGCTATGACAGGGGTTATGGTGCTTTAACTTAAAATTCTGTAAGTAATTATGAGCCTCTTAATAGCAGATGGATTCTGTTCTGAACCACACCAGATTCCAGTTAAATAAGGTTGTCGGTATAATAATTTTCTAGCTGGATGTAGCATGCAATTGGCCAGAATCAGACAGTTAATGGGCATTTAGTTGGAGTTTAAATACCTAAAACAGCAAATGCTTTAATCAAGCAGCTCTCATTAATAAAAAACAGTGATCCCTTCTAAGCTGTAGGAATTTATTCTGTGTTCCTGTGCTCTGGAAGCACTGAATGCCTACATCTTTATGTGTATTAATTGGACTCCTCTATTCATACTAATGCAATGAAAATATGCACACACCAGGCACGAGAGCTTTTTAAGTGAATGGGTAATTGTGCCACAGGGAAGAAGTTCATCTTGTAATTTGTGACAATTGCACTTACACTAAACTCCGGCAGTTCTGGAGTAGCAATGAGACCAATCATAACTGATAAAATAATTCTGCTTGTAGAGTGCAAGCAAATACTCAAAGCAGAAACCTAATCAGCCTTTCTTGGTAGATGCATTCCCTTCACATGCCTTGGGAGGTCTTAAAACAAGGCCATTGAAAATCCATGCCCTTGGAGAAGGGAAAACTTTTGAGCAAAGGAGAACGCGTGCAGACAAGGTGCAGCCAGAGCTAGTAAGCTATTCTGAAGCAGTACACGAAGCAGAACCACGGAACAGACCCCCACATGGATTGAAGAGGATGTTGCACAGCCATATGCTACACAAATGTGCAGAAAAGGCGTTCATCCGCCCCCAGCACAGAAGGGAGCGGGGTGGCGGAGCAGCTTCTCCCACATATGCACGGAGGCAAGTGGGCACGCACAGAGGGAACAGTGCTGCACTTTCCAAAGAACTCCCAGGTTGATTAAGCCTTGCTGGAAACGCAGAGATAAAACAGAAGGAGAAAATAATCTTATGTGCTTTAATTTCTTACTGTTTTCTCTTTTTGCCAGAAGCTGAATCAGTGTAATAGCAAGCTTGGCTTTTCTGTTTCTAGAACAAAACGCTGGCTGCCAAAACGTGCGGGTTTATAGCCTTTATGAAGTTGCTGTCCTGCATTCTCAAACACTTCCTAAACCCTTTCTTTTGCTACCGGTGACCTGTTCTGAGCCGACCTCTATGTTTCACAATTGCAATTTAAAAAATATTATTTAATTAACGTCCTTCGTTTGTATTCACAGTAACATTTGTATGCATTCAATTCACTGAGTCTGTGGTCTATAGCTGGCAAATAACACCACTTAACAGCTGTTAAATAGGGTAATCACCTGTTGTTATCCACAGGTAGCTTTAATTCAAATGCTAATTGCTCTCAGTGCTCTACTTACAAACCTGCCCCAATGTCAGCTGCTGTCTGTGCCTCACCAGATGGATGGGAGCCTCGCATGGATCGCGCTGTCCCTCTGCAGGAAAAAGGTCTGAGTTATAAAAAACCTTCCTACCCTACAGTGCCATGAACAAAAAAGGAAAAAAAAAAACCAAAAAACCCAAAAAACCACAAAAACAAACAACCAAAAAAAAAACCAAACCAGCACAAAAATTAAACAGTGAAAGTCTTTCAGAGAGCAAGAATCGCAGCAAAAAGCAATGAATAGGGAAGATGAAGAAAAGGAGTGCAAATAGGACATCAAATATTGATGTATGAGCTGGTGCTTCTGCCTACTCACAACTACAACGAGTCAACCTTCATCATTACTAAACTCAGTTTGATAGAATTCAGAAACAGCTGTTGCAGATGTATGTCAGCCTAAAGTGATAGGAAATGAGAGTTAAACTGCTTAAACAGGTGAGGCGTTGGTAAAAAATCCTACTGGAAAAATAAAAATTCTAGCCTGATATAGGTAAATCCCCTTTTTTTCCCCCCATAGACATAATTCTTCACTAAAAAGATTTTAAGATTTTTCTCCCTTTGGTAGAAATGCCTCAAAACTACACTGTACAACTACTTACTCCTCACAGCAAGAGGCTTCATATTATTTTTTTCTAAAAGATCTCCAATTCACCCAAGCTCTCTGGAGGCACAGTTTCATGTTGTGCCTAATTTCATCAAACTGTGCATTGCTGCCAAAAGTGATGGTTTAATTCTGTCTCCTTTCCCCTCTTAACTCCACTGACGTGTTCCTTACCCTTTCCTCATATTAGATTTAGTCATTCCCTCTGTTTCTGGAATATGACTCACTGATCCAAAGGGAAAGTAATTTATTTGGAGAGGAGATGTTCATGTGAGAGCCCCCAGTCAGATGGGACCAAGGCTGCTGTGGAACAGTGCCCTGAACTGTCCTGTGTTCCTGCTGGATGCTGGAGTTCCTGGCTGCACAGCTGCAGGTTTTATTTTAGCTCCCTCGACTGTAAAAGGGCCATTCATTCCCCAAAGCTATCAGATTTTCACACTGTACTGGATGATTTTCCTGCCCTGCTCTCCAAAAGGCTCCGTTTTTTATAGGGTGAACAAAGCCACCCATCAGTGGGCCAAGAGCAGAACCTCCTTGCTCAGTTTCTACCCTTTGATCTGCTCAACTCAGATAATTCTGCTGGGTGCCAAGAACTCAACCCAAACAGCCCTCAGCTCTGGGGGATACCTGCATTTCCACTGGGCAAAGTAGTGACCTCAGAAAATGTCTGCTAGCACAAGGCTGCACCTCTTCCTGCCTCCTAGATATAGGAAATAAACATCATCACAGGTTGAAACCTGGCTCTGAGAAAGGAATCAAATCCTATAAAAGTCACATATTGATTGAAGCTCTGGCCTTGAAGAAAGGAGCTGCTCAAAATTTCCAAACACAAACTTTAAATTAAAACGCATGTATTAGAATGTTCCCCAGTTCTTTGACACCTTGTGCTTGTGATGAGCAGAGGGAGGGATGAAAACCTATTAAACCCAGGTCACTTTATCTCTTGGTGTCCTGCTTTAGGCACATAATTGAAATGAACATCCTGTAGCAACCACCACTTGTGTGTGAATGTTCATTTTAGCAAAGTCAATTATTTCAATCATCAAAAGGAAAGAACTGCTTGTTTGACAGTTATGACTCATTAACATACATTTCATTTTGATGAGCATTTTTAAAAAATTTTGTTTTGCATATTTTACTTGCAGGAAGGGAGTAAAATAAAATATTTGTAAAAGGATGAAAAACATCTATGCTTTGATAGACTTTTATAATCTCTCAATGAAAAGCTGTAGGTAGGCCTGCTTTGCCAGTTTGAAAACTATATTTTGTCTGATTCTCTTTCAGACTGTGAATAGAAAAACAAAGCTGGAAAATATAGTTGTAAAGTTGAGAATAAGAGAGTTATATGCAAAATTTTATGTTTAATATTAAAGTACATTTTAACATTTATTCAATCCTGCATGAAAAAAGAAAACAAATCAAAAAAAAGCCAAGTAAAAATTTGAATGCTGCTCTTTCCCTATTTAAGTTAAAATCAATCCACACTTTCATTTACTTTCAATGAGAAATTGAAAACCATTTGGTCAAATTATTTATTTCATTTAACACTGTATGAAAAAAAGGAACTAATTCAAACCACTTAAAGAAGACTTTTTTTGTCACTTCTTAAGGATAAACTCCCACATAAATTAATAATTAACCTAATTTTCTTGCATCCCAGAGATCACAGGTCAAGGCATCATTAAGCACGTTTCATCCTGAAACAACAGAATTGCACAGTTTACCCTTTTGTCAGTTATGTCAAAAGATTAAACATGTCTTGGTGTGAGGACATGCAGCAATGGGAAAACTTAGCCCTGTGGGACTGAGCCACAGCTTTCAGTTGATTTCTGAAGTCATAACTCTTTTTATTATGAGTCACAAAAGGCCACTGCTCTCTCTTGTGTTACTGCTCAAATTAGGAGCCTTACTCATTTCCTTTTTCTCCCATAGTTTAAGTTCCATGACTATTATAAACACCCACTATAATTCATTCAGGACAGCAGCTCACCTGGAGAACCCAATCTACCTGAGAGTTTACTGGTGGTCATTTTAATTCTAGTAAGCTGTGTTATGTACAGGAAATGTCATAACAATTAAGCAACTGAGATAATATTGGATACAACCAGACCCATATTTTGTTCCCCTAGAGGTATATAAGGGAAATGGCATCAAATTAACAAAAACTGAGAGAGGAAAGACCAGAAATTGCAGTCTCAAACCTGGCTTCTCCCAGATCCTCTCTTTCATGCTACTGTTGTTGGAATGACAAATTAGCACCCACCAGGTTCAGTGTAATTCTGGGATGACCTGTGGAGTGTGGAGTGAAGCCACCTTTAAACAGGGAAGAGGACCCCCACCTTACCTCAGACAGAGCTGATGTGGCAAGGAGGTCATGGCCACAGGTGTTGGGTCAAGCTGCTATTTCTTGTCTATTTATCCATATATTTGCAGAGTGAAGTTGAAAGATGAATTAAATACATAAATAATCAGGTTAAATTTTGCAAGCTGTGTACTGATATTGCCTGACACCAACAGGGTGATGGAAAGTGTCTGGTACAAACCCCTGAGAGGAGGAGGAAGACCTACAGCTCTAGATCTCCAGCTAACAGGCCAGAAACTGTCTCTGCTTTGGAAGGTCACTCTTCCCCAAGTCTCTTCTTCATAACCTTTGGTAAAAACACACTGAGTTGCATAAATCCTGGGGATTTTTGGCAAGAGATAAACAAAAGCCTAACAATGGCTTTTCCTCATATAACAGCTCCTGAATAGAGGCAAACCCCTCTTCCTCAAGGCAGTACCTAATTTCACAAAGAGTCTTTAATATTGATGCTCACAGGCCATGAATCTCCTTTAACAATCAATAATGAATTAAAACAACATCACAGATCTCCAGGTCTGTGCCACAAGGGAAGCAGGAACCTGCATGTAAAGCAATTCAGGAATCACACAGCACTTCAGGATGGAGCAGTGCCCGTGTTTCCCTGTGCTCCAGGCTCAGCCCACAAGTGACCGAGGGCACAGGACAGCACGTGGCAGCCAAGAGCTGGTCACCAGCCCTGGGATGCCACAAAGCCCTTCCTCAACCAAGCAGCCTCAACATGTCCCTGCAGCCTCAGTCAGGTGGCAGCAGGTTCTCAGCAGCCAAGGCTGTTGCAGGGATAATTCACTCAGTGTTTAACTTTGGGCCGTTTTTGGGGCACTCAGAGCCATGTTGCCTCTCCAAGCATTGTCCTGCAGCCATGATCTGAATCACAACCAGTTGCTAAATTTGGGTTAAATTGTTTCAGTCATTAAAGCTTTGCAGCAATTTCCAAAGCCAGAGTTGCTAGTCTAAACACTCTTTGTAATCATGCTTTCAAGTAAAACTTCAAAACTATCTCACACCAAGGAGTGAATTATGTTTAGGGGCTGGAATAATTTGGGGAGGGGAGGAATTTTTTTTTTAAAAGACAGATTTTAACCTCAATTATTAATCTTCAAACATGAACAAACACTTCTAGTCCCTGAATCAACCGAGAATTTATTAACCGTCAGAGCATTAAAAGGCATACCTAATATATTTTACTGAGAGCAATTGCTGGTAAGTGCTCATGCAGTAAGACATAAGGAGATGTGAATCTGGACATGTCTGTCAAACTTCCTAGGAAATGACATATGAAGAAATCACATTTTAATCTACACAGGATCTTTAGGGTATAAAAATCAGATTTTGAGAAGTTTTTTTCCTTTAAAGAAAAAGAAAATTTTTCTTTTCTCGAAATTATGTAACTATTCCAAGTCAGGTTTCTCCTGAGTTTTACCTCTTTCAAAACTGTGAGGCTCCACAGCTGAGACACCATGATGAGTTACCTGGCAGCATGGCTCCAGTTTTGTTTAGTAATGTTTACAATCTTCTATCCAGATTCTATGGTTCTTATCAAAAAATATATAGAAATTCCAACCTGGGAATTTAAAATGTAGAGAGATTGGACCAGTTAGGAATATTCCTTCCAGGATAAGACCACCGGGATAGAAGGAATCCTTTTTGTGCTACAAAAGGGAAGGGAAAAAAAACCCAAACAAAACTATGTGGACTTCGCCCGTAAAAATTACTTACTTAGGAAGAACTTTAATTCCAGACCTGTGGTCAGGCAAAGGAAGTCTCTCACACCATGTGCCTCCTCTTCCATGGCAGGGAACTCCATTTCTAATATCACTAGATGGTCAAAATTTATTAGGCTGCATTGACCATGATGCAATATCTCATATGAGGGAAAAATGCATCAAGGCCAACACTTAACATTGTCAATTACCCCACCTGTGTTGTGCTCTCCTGTCCTTGGGACAGGCTGTGAATTAAGGATGTACAAGAATCCATGTAAAAAAAATCATCTTCTAAATGAAATAATTACTGTAAAAGCTTAGAAGTTTAAAAATTTCAAGTTTCTTTATAACAAACCAGAGCTTAACACATTATTTCTCTACAACATATTTCTTACGTTTTAAGATTAGCTGAAGCATTTTCCCACTCAGCTACCAAAAAAATACAATTTTTAAAGAGACATTTAATTTTAATATATTACTACCATAGCTTCTTCTAAATTCTGGCATGAATTTAAAGTCTGATCCATAGTAATTATGATACTTCAGTTAATTTTGCCATGAATTAATGTGTGGTACTTCCTGATTCATCAATAGCAAAACTTCATTTCCTTTAAGCAGCATTTCTTTCTATTCCTCAGGAAAAGTTCTGAACCTATTGAAGTTAAAATACTGATGGAAATTAAATTATCCTCTGAATAAAATCAATATTGCTTTTCTCTAAGGAGAAATAAGCTGCATATTTAACATTAATCACCTGATAAATATATAAGAGATAAAGAAGAGTGCAAGTCAAAAATGAGATCTTTTTTTCCAGCAGTAGGGACTTGATTAAATAGGTCAAGAAGTCATGAAAAATAATTACTGCTTCTCTACTTGTCATAACCACTTTTAAATGGGAACTTGTTGCCTGGTTTCCTTCAGTTACAAAAAAATGAAACACAAATAATATTTGAATCCTTTTTTTTTTTTTTTACATTGTCCAAAAGAAAAGCATTGAACTAGAAGGCTGTTAAAGATTTTGAAGCAAAATCAATGAGCTATAGGCTCTCTTGTACCTTTCTTACAAAAGATAATTCTCATAAAAACTCATTGAAATAAAGCAGAAACTGTTTGGGTTAGAAGCCAAGGAAAAAATATAAGCCCAATATAAATACTGTCATAAGAATATGGTACATTTGTGTCAATGTCTGTCTTCATTAAACTCTTTGCTACAGCTATAAATTGTCAGAGAATTATGAAACGTCATGTTCTTCCCTTTATAAAACAATCTGTTAATAGATTAAGATATTAACTTACTGTAATAAACTATTTTAATGATTCTTTTTCCTAGGTTCAGTCTGGCTTGTGTGGGAAAGGCAAATCTCTTATGCCTCAGTCCTGCTCATTAGAATTTAATCCAAGGGAAAAGGCTTCAATGCCCTTTCAATCTTTTAAGTGAATGCATATTTGTGGAATAAAATTCCGAAGCCATATGTCCCTCACACTTGGAGATGAAGGAAGTGCCTACCTGCACTTATCCATTTATATGCTTAAAATTGCAATATTCTGACACTTTAGGCTCTAGGCTTAAATGGAACCAGGACTCATATGCTGTTGCACTTCAGTCTCCAGTAAAACAACTTGAAATGCTTTGTTTGAAAATCTTCTGCACCAAAAATATCTGTGAGCCACAGTGTAAATGATGTTAATTTTTTTTCAATAAGAACATTTGAAATGAAAGCCATTGTTTCAAAATGCAAATTCAAAGTAGACACACTAGCTTTAAATAGCAGGTTAGCTCCCACTGAAATTTTGTTCTGATATTACCAACAATTTTTCCTATGTCCTTTTAATATTTAAAAACTTTTCTTTTGCATTCTAGGAAAACTAATTTCAAGATGTCAGCAACTCCTGCAGTGGAAGCATTTCTGTTTCTTTAGAAAGTCGAAATCTTTCAATGTATTCTCCAGTGAAACCAGCAGAATTCCAAGTTATATTTTACAAATATCCAAAAAGCCCACTGTAAGAACAGAACAAAACACAAGAATGTGATGTGCATGTGCTCAAAGGTAACAGGACAGCATAAAACTGACTACAGTTCCATGGAACACCTTCCAAAACTTTATGGAAAGAACTTGAGGCTCATCTGCACAAATGTTAGTCTTTTTTTAACCAGAAATGGGCCTTAAATTTAGGTCAGAATCTACACATTCTAATTGAATTAAAGGCCACTTTATTCTCTATGTGGAGTCTTTGAAAATACTGAATGCTTACTGTCCCACTCTCCAAGAACCCAAATAGTTCAGTTTTACTCTTCTCTAGGGGAGACTTAAGGATAGGCATTAGTGCAAAGAACAGGTAATTACTGAACTTGATTGTGCTTTGAGTTTAGTCCTCCTTAAATAGTAGAAATTCCACACTCAGCTGAAAAATGGTTTTCTGAAATGATCTTGCTGCACTAAAAATGACTAAACAGATATTTAGCTGGTGGACTTTTAAAAGAATTATGTCAGTTCCCCATGGTAAAGTCCCATCACTATCATGGAAGCCCTTGACAGATTGCCCTCAGCAGTGTTTAACAAGGAAGCAGTCAGAAATCAATGATAGCACAAAAAAAAAAGTTGAGGCAATTTATGTAACAATACTGAGAAATGCCATATAATGGATGTAAGGGTTATCAATCATCATTTACTAAATGCAACAAAAGAGACATTGGGTGTTGCTTTTTTCATATACAGAAATCACAGTGAAATACAGGGACCCATTTATACATGCTCAGAGTACAAAAGTTTAAGCTTTTCCTTTGTAGCAATCTTCTGTTAAGTCTAAATGAGGATTTGTAATTGTAAGCTTGGATAAAGTCAACATTTACCATTAAGATTACAGAGAGCTACTGCTGTATTTTGGATTAGGCTGTCATGCAAGCTATGTCAGAGCAGGTTTTTTAGAACTATCATTATCACCTAGACTTATCTGGACTTACCACCTTTGCACAATTAAGATTTAAAAGCCAAATCACAAAAGCCAAGCCGAAGGAGTAAAAAACAGCCCCAAAAGGTTTCTGATAGCTAATCCTTTGTATTGCTCTCACTCAAAGGCCTGGTATCACTTTATGCCTCTCCACATCTGAATGCAGTGAGGAAATTTAACTCAATGCCATACATAGAGAGGATCTGCAGTACCCAGAGCACAGCCTGCCTGAATACTGCTCCTTTTGTCCCATCCCTTTGTCTGAGGAGTCAGCTCCCTCAGCTGGCGTGAAGAGCTCCAGAGAGCACAACCCATTTCATGCAGAGAGAGAGGCTGGGAGGTCAGGGGGTTAACATCTGCTATAAATACCACAGGACTTCTTGGCCTGAATTGCAGAATGAGATTGTTTGATGTTTCTACACTGCACAGGCTGTGTCACCCTCTGCCTTACTGCATGACACAACTCAGAGCAGAGGGTCAGGTACATAAAAGGAATGATGCACTCGGATTTTCTCTCACAAACACACTGTAGAAGCCTGCACATGCAAGTAACAAGTATTCCAAACCACTAGAATCTTAAAGCACGTCGAGTTCCAATTCTTATCCAGCTCTTCAGTCAGGCCTGAATTGTACACTAAGATAGAGATTTTATTAAGGTGGATAGATAGATAGATAGATAGATAGATAGATAGATATAATCTGAAGCAATGGACTGCAAAAAAGTGCACCAAAAGATCAGTTTTTGATTTGGGTATTGAGGTCACAGCCTGCTCCTATTTCATCAAAGGATGTTTTTTTACTGAATTCAGTGGAGCAAGGGGAGGACAAACATTTCCTGCTAAATGGATGTTCACCGAGCAGCCTTGGCAGTGCTTTGAACAGTTACTGGAGAGTGGAAGATCTCTGAAAGGCTCTGACCTCCCCTGCAAGCAGCTGTCAGCACAGCAACACTTGAAAGCTTTTTCATATGCTTTTCTCACATATTTGGTAAATGTGATATAAGAAGCTCACTTTAATGCTCTCCATACATGTGTTTTTATTCAGAGTGTTTATCTAAAGAGAAAAGGAGAGATGCTTACTGGAAACAGTTGAAGGCTGATTTAAACTAGTCTCATTAATCACTAGTTGCCCATCCACCAACTCTGAAAATAAATTAAAAAAAAAAAGAAAAAGTTGCACCACTGAAATTGGAAGGACAAGGAATAGTAAATACAACAGAAAATCCCTGGTGTTCAAGAAGAGGCTGGGAGATTATCTAAAAGGTCTCTTTCAATTCAAACCTTTCTATGATCTTGTGATTCTATGACAATGATACTCCTGAAGAGAATATCAGAACCAGACAAGATCATCTAGAGCAGTGTGAAGATAGACTGTGTAATATCAGTTAACTTAAGGTCAGACTTTGGTCTCACACTGAAATATCACTTTAAATTATCTCACACGTTATATAGTCTCAGAATTATGGTTATACAGAACTAGTGAAAAGCTGAAAATTGTCGTTGCTAGAGGAGAAGTTAAATTGCACCAAAGACTATTAATAACATATCACATATTCAGTATCTTCATTATTTTAGTTGTAAAAGCATCCTCCTCCACCTAAGGCATTACCTTCTGTGATATAATGCTACTTCTTTCCTGTGGGCATGGTGGATTTTTAAAAAGATTACACTAATAGGTGAACACAGAATAAAGTGCCAACCCTGTGTGCCACCCACCCATTCTGTGATCTCTCACCACACCTGCACACTACATGCACTGCCCAAAAACTGAGGCCTCATTTTCAAAACATTTAAAGAGACTGGGATATGAGGAGAGACAGCAAAGCAAGTTATATTGTCATGTACAATTAAATACAGGGATCATTTTGAAAGAGTCTACCAATTCCACAGATTGTCCCCAAAAGACTGAGAGGATAAATCAAAAACTGCAACAGCCTTTAAAAATGCAACAGTCTTTCTTTCTGTATAAGCCTATATAAACAAATACACTACTTTATACACCATAACAGGAGAATTTTCCAAGTTCAAGTCCAAGAAATGTAAATTATTTGTGTATGCACCAATAACAGTGGATGCTTTCTGAAGCAAGACTCTTTTGTGACATGCTAATCCTCTAAATCATTTTATACATGTCACAAAAGCAATTTCCCAATTATTCTAGGCATCTTTTTAACTGTATGAGGTGTGAATGAATTTTAAATAAAGTCTAAGTCCTCACTTTGGAGCCACTGATATTAAACAGGATTAAATGTTTCATTCCACATGCTGAAGGAGCAGAAAGGAAGGTTTGTAGGAAGATAAGTACCTATCAAACTGATCTTTTAATTCTACTAGGAATTCATTGTATTACTGTTGTTATGAAGAGCTATCCAGAGCAGTAGGTAGAATTCTTAAACCTTATGCAGAGAGAAATAAATTCTGAACAATCATGTTAGAACCAGCAAATGAAATATGGTCTGGTTGAATATCTAAAAGGAAGTTTTCCAACCCAGCTTTTCCCTCTTTAATAGTGTCATCCAGCTTATTTTCATCAGATCCCTATTTTCATCTACTTTTACAGAAACAGGCATTACAATTCCTCAGATAAAATGGACCACTTTCTGTAATTCATCAAAGAGATGAAGACTCTACTTTTAATATTAAGACCCTTGAGAGATTGCAGTGAGAAGCATTCCATCATAATTTCCAACAAAAAAATTCTTTGAAGTACAGTGAGTAAATATTTAGGCAGCTCAGTGGATAAAACTGTAGTTTCATTCCTTCATATTTCCTAACATGAATCCTTACCAATATAATTTTCAGTTCAAATTCACTTGCAGAATCTACAAATGCTTTATGTTAGTTAACTTGTAAAAACACCTTTTTTTTTTCTATTTGAACACATAATAACTGCTACTGGATTAGAGCAATGTCATGAACCTAATTTGATATTTTTAGAGAGAAGACAGACAACTTTATAAGGATCTCTGAAAAATGAAGATTCTACCTTAATAGAGGACTGTAGAGTTTGATGTAGTATTTTAATTAAGACTAGTATAGTGGCAGCTAAGGAAGAAAATCATTAAGCCATGACTCTGTTGGCATGCAGAACTTTTGTGTGAGGGTGAAAAAACCCAACAACAACAAATAAAAACAACCCAGAGCAAACATTTCACTCTTTGGCTCTATTACTCTGCTGTAACAGGGCTGTGTGTTAGGGTTGAGATGGAAAACTTGTGTTTGTGATTCACACCCTGCTCTCCTCTTGACTCTCCCAGTCCATTTTCCCACGAGGTTGGCTGCAATTATTCAACACTGCCATGACTGTCTTGGGATCTCACCTGCAAAATTGGGTGTGACACAGAGCATCTATCTAATTTACTGCCATGTAACCAATAGAAATATGAAGCTAAGACTCCTGCAGACCACCAGCATGGAGATACTATGATTTAGCCTAACTTTGCTATCAACATTTCCACTTTTTACAGAATGTAATTACAGGAAAAAGAAAGAATGAAGATAAATATTGATTTAAAAAATCATAGGAGAACATTTTTGTCTAGGAAAGATCAAAGAAAAAGTAACAATATTTGAAGGTAATAAAAAAGTTGCAGGTATAAATTAGAAGAAAATATCAACTTTCTTCATAGCTGCATATGAACAAGTCCAAAAAAAGCCCAGAAAAATTGAATGACAGTTCAACCGCTATGAGATGCAATCCCATAGCTGAAAACAAAGTTTTAATTTTTTATGATTTTTACTTTTTAGTCACATTTAGTCATTTTGAATTAATGAAACAAGTAATGATCTTAAGCTACACAGGAAACTGAATATACTCAGTAAAATTAGAAGGAAGCTTGAAGCATCCTCTTTGCCTGAGGCAACAGAAATGATGGATGATAGTCAGAGGAATACTTTTTGCATTCTGGACTACTAAATAAGTAATCTCATTAATCTTCTTGCAGCTTTTACCTTTTACTTCTGTAGCTGTAGCTACATAAAACCTGAAAATTTTTGGATTTTTTTCCTTGCATTTTTGGTATTGAATAACACCAGTTGGATGGGTGTTCAGACAATTGCCAAGGGTCTGTGCAATGTTAGTTTGCTGCTTCAACAAACAGTTTTAGTGTGCAATAAGAAGATAACAACAGAGTACTTAAAACAAACAAAACCTGAACTATAGAAAAACCTTTGAGATGAAACACTTTCAGTTCTGGGTTGAGCTTTACTAAACATTCTGAAGTCAGTGAACCAACAAAAAACATCTGGCATGATAGAATGAAACAGGGCAGGGCAAATGGTGGAATTCAACTCTTATACAGATTTTGTGGGATCAACACTGGGCAGGCCAAGGCAACCAATACTTCTAGTGAGCACTTTTATTCTGAAATTTAATATTTCTAGAAATTAGGAGAACTCAATCTTGAAGTCCACCAAAGAAAAATACTTGGCTGAACCAATGAAGCCATCAACTAAATTCCACTCCTGAAAGTCGGGTACAGCTTCCCTGCACAAACAAGCTACGAATCTTCACAGTAATTTATATTCCAAAACACACACCAAATCTGATAGACACAAGTAACTTCACTGAACGGGTTCAGCCAAGATGTCAAATTGTTTCTTTTAATTAAGAAGGAGGGAAATGCCAACAACACCTTGAAGTACATTAGAAGCCTCACCATGAAGATATATTATTGAGGGCTTTTGGCAGCAGCAGTGATGGGCTGCACAGGAGCCCATAGATTTTCACATTCACAGTCCCAGCTGCCTACCTGTACAGCAATCACAGCAGATGGATAATGTGCCGTGTTCGGGTTTTTTAATAAACATGTCAAACATTTAACGTCCTGTTCGCAGATGTACTACAATAAAATGTCTTTGTGATTTGAAGTTATGCTGCCTCAAAAACCAGTTTCTGCTTTAGAGAAAGAATTCCACTGCAACAAACACACACCTTAGCTATGACTTATTTTTGCACTTTACCTATGTAACTCTGGAGGAAGAATTTCAACCCCACTACTTCAGCCATAATATGATGAGAAGCACTATGAGGTGCTGTGTGTTGAAGGCATTTTGCACATCCATTTTTCACATGCATTCATGGTCTTTGGAGACCTTACAGAACTTTTAGTAGATTCTTTACACTTCAAATCTTCACATAGAAAACTGTGTTGGAATTCATTGAGCTTCAGCAGTGTTCTTCACATTACACAGACACACTGTGAGCAGTACTCTCAATGTGAGAAAAGAAGAGCAGAGGGAAATATTCTCAACAAATTAAATCTGAGGCAAATACTTGAGTCTGAGGCAAACACTGAGGGTGATGAGGCACTGGAAAAGGTTGCCCAGAGAAGTTGTGGATGCCCTATCCCTGGAAGTGTGGTCTAGAGGAAGATGTCTCTGCCCACAGCACGGGAGCTGGAATGAGATGATCTTTAGGTTCCTTTTCAATCCAGATCATTCTGTCATTCCATTATTTAATCTGGAATTAAGTGGAAGAGTCAAATAAAATCCTACAAACATTTTTATCTCAAAATTCAAAGTGTCTTTTTTACTCTTTGTAAACTCAGAACTGATTTTGCACAAATCCAGTGAGGATGTGAGCTGTGGGCTTGGTCAGCAAAAGAGCACAAACCCTCACAAGCATGAGGGCACCAGGGGTCTCCTGACACACCATATATGTAAATATTCTAAAATAGCTATTTAGGGCTTCTGCTTCCCTTTTGGCAGTGCTGACAGTGGAGAGACAAACTCTCCAAAGCCTGCTGTTTTCAGCACTTTTCATCAGAAACACAGCTTTCCTTAGCAACATGCCCCAAAACATCCAGGAGTCCTTCACTCCGTGTCCTTGGTAGAGCATCTTGATAACATGGAAGTACAGAGGCCATCAAACACCAGCATCCCTTCTGTGTAGCAGAACCTTAGGAGCTGAAGGTTTTGGGGTTGTTTCCTAAATACAAAATAATTGGTTTATTAGCTAAATGAGCAATATGTGCTCAAAAGACATTCAGAGCAATACTTCAGATCTCTGTCATCTTTCTGGCAAAAAAGAGATTGCAGAGTGCAAGTTATGGTCACAGGTCCCAAAAATCTCTCTGCATTAAGCACTATTCAGAAAGCCAAAGTAATTCAGACCACTTGCATAATGAAGTAATACATCCATCATTAAAAAATAGCCAAGTTTAAAGAAAGGCACAGCCACAGCAGACCCTTTAAAGTCAATGACTCATTGAATTTAACAGGCAGTTTTGCCTCAGCACTGTCTTTGATAAAGATATTCTTGCCTTTCCTGAGGGCTGAAACATGCCCAGGTTTGGGGTGAAATGTGCAATATGTATGTATGCACATAATTAAATAGAATGTAATACTTCTGCTGCTCATACTCCCAGGCATGTCAGCAATAATATATAATTTCAAAACTAAATATGACAGGTTAAGGAATAGATACTTATTGGTCCAAATGGTAGGAATACCTGTGCAGAAAATTATTTGAGTCATGATTGACTGTCAGAACACAACAAAAATATCCCATGGATACCAATACACATGCACACTTTCTTTTTTTTCTTCAGACAGGGTTGTTGGAGAACAGTGATGACCAATCTTACTTGCTTTAATGGTTTACAGCTTCTCTTCAAGTGCAGATAATTTCCCTGCACTTACATAGAAGACTGCTCTATTAAAGCAAGTACCAATGTCTTGTTTGAAAATACTACAGCATTTGGGAGGACAGCAAAACATTTGTCAGACATGAAGAAATACGGAATTTTGAGAGAAAGGAGGGATTTTCTCATTCCCTCCTATTTTGCAAATCCTTTGGGTCCTGATGCATTACATTTTAAGGGGAGCTGTTGATGGTCTGTTGCAGATGAGCATCTGTGGGTAAAAGTACAGCCCCCAGCACCGAAAGCACACCCAGATGAAGATCCAGAGCATGTGAGATCCAAGTCTGTCTCACCAGAGACCCCAGGTAAGAACAGAAGTAAGGCCACCAACAAATCTCCCCTTTGAGTCACCACTGCACTTTGGTCCTGAGGTTATTCTTATGTCTCACAATCGATTATGGCAGTGTCTGATGGCAGAAGAAAGAGAATACAGGAAAGAAGTCTTTCTAGGTACATATATTTGCTTTGGGGTTTTTTCCCCACAAGTACTTCATTCCTCCACAGGGTATGTGAGGAGAAAATCCCAAATTTACCTTGCATGTAAATCCACATGTAAACTGATCCTCAACTGAATCTAAAAACGAGTTAGAAAGAGCTTTCTGTGGGGTAAGAAAAGCTGCAAAGAGCTGAAATCTTCATCATCAGCTCATTAATACTACTGTTTCTTTTAAGGGTTTATCTACTGAGTAGATTCACAGTAGAGAATCTCAACTTCCACTGGAGAAAAAAGTATTTCTATCCTCTGCAAAAGAGAGGGGAAAGCTTGAAAATTACCTCACTGTAACTCAAAAACTCAGAACTCAGAAGGAATTCAGGAGATAAATGAAAATAACACAGATTTGAACACACACACAATGATTCTGAAAGCCAGCTGCATAATTTTATCCTATGGAGAGCTGACAACAGAGAGGAAGTTCTCATACCATTTGAGTAAAGCACTGCCTGGTCGTGCAAGAATTCTGCAAATATAAATACTTTTTCTCTTCCCTTTCTGATAGAAATATCAGCTTGTAGTTTGGCAACCCAGACAACACCAGCAGTTCATTCCCAGAGCTTTGTGTATGGGTTAATTTACAATCTGGTCAAGGCTCCCTCGAAGATTTTTCTCCTATTTGTTATCACTTATTCCTGAGTTTACAAGAAAAGCTGGTATGAAGACAATATGCTGCTTGTTTTAACATGGTGTTTGCCACTGAAGCAGGGTATAGATATAGAAAAATGCAATATTTTAGGGGGAAAATAGACTGAAAACATCCTCATATTCATATTTCAGTATGGCTTAATCTCTTTCTAAAAGCAGAGATTTGTTACAATCTGGCTTTTTGTTAGTTTCAGGTGAGTTCAATCTCACCCTGATTCACTTGCCATGTCAATTAAGTATCCAATGTAGAGCTGCTCAAATTATTTTATCTAATTCCACATATAAATATTTAAACAAAAAAGGTGGAAAGAGAAGTGCTAGGAAGCATTTAAGGTTCACTATTAAAGGTAAGAGCAGAAGGAAAATGCATGGTGATTAAAGTGAGAACACTCCATTCACCTCTACTCTTCAAACCTCTATCAACGCCACATTATATAAACTAACAGTTTAGTTTCAAGCCAAGGACCAATAAAAGCTATACTTCAGTTGGTATTGTGATGTCCTGCTCATTGTTCACATAGAAATCTAGTTTATTTGGTTTCAAGAAACCATCTATTGATCATTTCATAGTCATTCTCAACAAGGTCTTTTGTTATGCTCTCTAGAAAATGCAATAGTGTCACACCAAATGACTTAATTTCACACCCACTAGACAGAATGGACTTAATTCTGCTTTCATTACCAGTAAGTCAAAGCTATTTTACTGCACAGTTGGAGCTCAGGTTTCATCCTGTAATACTTTCTCTCCCTGAAGAAAGAATGATAAAGTATTCCAGAGATCACTGGTTGTATTCAGGTTAAATTAAAAAATAATGTGCAAGTCACTGGGAGATTTATCTCTGTTTTTGCCACTGGAGGACAGCCACTGGTGCTGTATTGTCTTTGCAATTTGCAGATTCAAATTAGTCCCGTTTGACTGGACCAAACTTTTAACTGAATGCACGACAAGAAAGTCCTTGGAAAAGCACATTCCTGGTTTCAAAACCCTTCTGCTGGATCTCAGACAGCTTCTCTCGTTCACCTGGCTTGCTTTCCATGCAGCATTGCCATAGATGGTGCCTTACAGCTAGAATTTGGATAAGTATCAAGTAAAACTGAAATGTGTAATGGCAGGAAAGGCTACTCCTCAAACCACAGTTTTTCAGATTTTTACACAGCTGGCAGTTCAGTAAATAGTTTATTTGGTGCTTCACCACCAAGGCACCAAGAGTCAAGGTGTCAAGGTGCCAAACATCCACCTCATTCACCAGGCTTTTGTGCAAGCACCAGCCTTAACATGCAGGGCTGGAAGAAGAGCAAAGGAGATGGATAAAAAGGTAAAGTTCTGGAGGAAACAGCAGCAGTCACTGCCTCTGAAGCAAATTAAAGGCAATGTATTGGCAAATGAGACTTAAACAAGCCTGATTTTTCTTTATCAAACACGAAATGAACTAAGTGCGGAACTATGGTAAGGCAAGAGTACAGTTGCCAAAATGAACAGAACGAAAAGGAAGAAAATAAAAGACCAAAGATGAAATTGGAAAATCATGAGAGCAAGGAAAAACAGCTACGAAGAATGAGGTGCATAAAGCAGACAAGAACGGGTAATATGTCAGGCACATTATGGGAAGGAGAAGATGGGACAAGTGACAGAAAGGGAGAGGTCTACTCACCGACCCAAAGCCAATTGTTTCAAAGCTGAAAAAGAGCATTTCATTTATATATATATATAGATGCCCTCCAGAAAACAAAACAAGTGAGGCATCTAGACAAGGGCAGAAATACTGAGGAAAGAAAGTAAAGTGACATAAGGCCTGAAGTTCAAAATGGAAAAGAAAATTGGAATAACATTTAAATTTTAAAATTCCGGGGAGTTACGAATGGCTAGAATGTGAAAATCTTGAAAAGAACCAAAAAATTTATTCAGATTAATGGAAGACAAACAGAGTCCTCAAGTTGCTATTGCTGCCATTGGCTCAGGCAATCCTTGAAGCAAAATGGTCAGAAGGTTACACCCTAGGAGAAGACTGCTCTATATTTATGTATTTATCTTAGTAGCATATATTCTCTAAACATTACATAGTGCTCAGTAAGATACACAGCAATGTGTTCTCTATACTGCTCTGTATCAGCAACCAACATGAAGTCCACTGAGAGCTTGTGCTTTTGGAGTAACCAGAAACTGTCTACTAAAACAATCAGATGTGAGAATTTGGATTTTACTACTTCAGAGACAGATTTGCCTACAGTAATGTCTTTGGACTTTGGGTCGCTTTTTTTGTCTATGCTACATATTTTCTCTCCAGAACTTATAAGTTTAAAAATCTTCAAGACACATGAAACTACTCCAAGACTCTTTACCTATAAATTCACATTGTAATCTCAGTTATTTCTATTCCAAGCTTTAACAAAATGGTATAACAGCACATTAAAATTTTGTAGTGGTTTAAATTTGGGATCCAATCTTGTAACTCATCTATCAAAGATCTTATGGAGGTTACTAATTAGTTCCTAATCATACTCTCGCACTCTTCTTTAAATTTTGTGCTTTCACAATACAGCAAGACACATCTTCCTTTCCCTAATGCTCCTGCATACTAAAGGTCAGCATTAACATTATGGAATTTCAAGCACTAAGGAAATAAGTTTGAAATATGTAGGTGGAAGCTCAGTTACTTGCACAGCATCATGCTTCTTCATTACAAACTCTGCTCATTTGTAATTCCCACTGAAACTTCATCTCCTACTATCAAAGCTACTGGCTGCCTAAGGTTTTCACTGCTGTTCTTCCTTTTTTTTTTATCAGCACCCAAATGCAGTACTCAGTTGGGTGAAGCATAGAGGGGTCAGCACAGTACATCCTCTTACGAAATCAAAATGGGACCAAGATAAGAGAGAAGTAAGAAGTAGTAAACATAAGTAGAGGCTGGGTGGAGAATGACTGAGGGCAGCCCCATTGGGAGGAGAAGAACTTGGGGGTGTTGATTGACAAGGAGCTCAACATGACCCAGCAATGTGTGTTCACAGCCCAGAAAGCCAACCCTGTCCTGGGATGCACCACAAGAAACGTGACCAGCAGGCTGAGGAAGTGATTCTCCCTCTCTATTTTGCTTTTGATAGGCCCCACCTGGAGTCCAGTTCTGGGATCCCCAACCTAAGAAGGATATGGACCCATCAGAGGGAGTCCAGGGGATGCCACAGAGATGCTCAGAGGGCTGGAGACATGTTGGGAGAGTTGGGGCTGTTCAGCCTGGAGAAGAGAAGGTTCTGGGGAGAGCTTATATCACCTTCCAGTACCTAAAGGGGCTCCAAGAGAGCTGGAGAGGGACTTTGGGAAAGGGTATGGAGAGCAGGGACAAGGGGAATGGCTTTAAACTGACAGAGGGCAGGATTAGATGCGATATGAGGAAGTAATATTTTACTGTGTGTTGAGGCACAGGTTGCCCAGAGAAGCTGTGGCTGCCCCATCCCTGGAGGTGTTCAAGGCCAGGTTGGACAGGGCTTGGAGCAACCTGGGATAGAGGAAGTGATCCCTGCCTATAGCAGGGTGTTGGAACTACGTGATCTTTAAGGTCTCTCTCAACCCAAACTATTCCATGAATGCATGATAAGAAAATGTAATAACTCTTATGAGGACACGTTGCACTGGGTTAGTTCTCTTTGTGCATTTTACAGAAGCAGAGAAACCCCCACAGACTGGTAACCATAAATTTTGAAAGATACTGAATTTTAAATAAAATTCATTTCAGGCAGGAACAATTTGTACCCATTAGGCAGATCAGCCAGTTTCTGCTGAAAGCATTACTTTCAGAAGAGATATGGAGAGCTCGGGGTGACTTTCAATTTGTGGAAAATATTTGCACTTCCAACATTTTTCTTTTTGAGTCAGAATGGGCAATTTTTTGAGGTAAATTCATTCTTTCTCAATCCCAGGACAGGAAATGATCATAAGTCACTGTAAAATATAGAGACACAGACAACAATTATAATCAGCAAATGGGGATCCAGACAGGCTTATTTTTACTCACTTACACAGTTATGGAACAGCACAAATTGTCACTGCAGCACTAAGTTTTGTCAGCCAACACTGGGCCACCTCTTTGTGAGTGAGTTCTAGATGTGGCAGGCACAAATTATGCAAAAGAGTTTGCCATGATAAGAGAAGGATTTGATTACTAATGTTTAAAGAAGAATCCCCTGAGCTGTCTCTTTTGTGTCAGAATGGTGTTAAATATTTGGCAACAGGATGACATGTCCTGCATAATTTAAGCAGTTCCTTTTACTGGGCACACAACACACACATTCCTGCAATTCATTAGTTCCCATCCACACTTTCCACCAGCATTAAATATACATGTAAGATGAGCTGCTGCAATGTCCATCAATCCCTCCTCTCCTTATTACTTACTTTATCTCTTTATTGCTGACTTGTCTTTTACTCCAGGTAACATACCAGCACTTTTGTTTGGTGCATTTGGGACGCAAGAGGACTCAAAAGCTCAGTATTTGATCTGTTCCTCTGTCTTGACTGCCTTCAGTGCTGTCACATCAGTGGAAGCCCAGCTCATGACTCCAAAGACAGCTTCCATCCCTCTCTGCCTGGCTGCAGCTTATCAGCTTTGTCTGGTCTGAGCTTGTTTTATTTATCCAAAGTCAGGAGGGAGCAGGAAGACGATGGGATGTAAAAGGACAGGCAGTGAACAGAAAGGTTGTGTATCTGTTTAAAGGAGGCATGCAACACCTCTGTGCAGCCAGACAGGCTCTCCTTGCCTCAAATAGGAGCAGGCAGCTGAAACAGAGAGAAACTTCAGCTGATTAAGTCACTTTAGGCCTTTATGGAAGAGTGATGAACATTACTTTTGACAGGTGCTGAAGGGGGTTAGATATAACTCGGTGTGTGGAATGCCAGATTCCAACATGTAAACAAGAGTCACTGTTACTGCTATCTGTCCTCCACAGCTATGATAATTTGCTTTGACTCTAACACCACTCCAAAAAATGATTAGGTAGCCACTACCTAATGACTTCAAGTCATCATCATGAAAGTTTACTTTTTTTCATGTCAGCCTTACCAGTTTTTTCAAAAATTACATACATCTGATCATCCTAGTGAGCTATTTTTTATTTCAAAACCGAAAAGTTCAGTTAGCCAAGTTCTCCCTGACAAAAATCCCAAGCCCAAACATTCCGGTAAAAGATGAGAATAAGTGAGGAGTGAATGTATAGCTGATGTAAATTCCTGTCAAGCATAAAAGACAAGATAAGTAAAAGCATGAGGTATGGAAAAGCAAACACTGAGCATTAGCATCACTGGAGATGTGGAAGTGTCATCAGTGGGAGTTGATATTTGTATCAGTCACTGTCTCTACAAGAGAGAGAGTACAAGAGTCCTTTCCCACTGCAAATTTGGCACTGCCAAGCTGTCTACAGCTTTGCCTTACAAACACATACAAAACATGCATTAATACCTGCTTTAAGATCAAAGAATTAATGTGTAAAGACTTCTGTCCAAAGCACATTACACAACGTTATATATATATGGCAGCACAGCAGAGCACATTCTCACAGAGCTCATAATCCATCTCTCCATTCCTCAGCAGAAAAGAAAACAGAAATTATTCTGGAAGAATTAGAAATCAGAGGACAAAGAGAAGTAGGCCTATCTATATTTTTTAAATTGTAATTATTAGGAATATTGCTGCCACTGGAGTAAAAAATCCAGTGAGAAAATGAGTGAAAAATGTCACAGGAGGATGCGAAAATTGAAAAGTGGTTACTACTGTGTAAAGACTAAAAGGAATATTTGCCCTACCATGCTTGGGTGGTGGAAAGGCTTTGAGTTCAAGCCACCTATTAAAGCAGCAATGCTCTGACAGGCCAGAGCCCAAAGAATCCTAGAGAATTGTAACAGTGTCACAGAAACAAAACATGAAAGATGCCTAATTTCCTAACTGTGAATTGGAGGATATCCCTTCTCTGTATTTTATCAGCATCTCCAAAATAATTTCATTTAAGGTAGTTGAGCTGGAAAACCAGTTTCAGGACAAGATGCTGAAAAAAGAATGCCTAAAAGATGTCAGGACACATACAAGTAGATTACATGATGCAAGGAGTTTCTGACTTGTTAAGGTAACAGCAAAAACAGATTTTAAGGTTTCCTGTATCTTTCCCCAGGAAATGTTGTATGCAAAGCTCTCACACACAAGAGCAGCACATTGGTGTCAAGAAACTAGAAACCAATGTTAAATTTTTTATGTAATGAAAGTGATTTCTAACAATTGATAATAGTTCTAATAAAAATAGTTAATAAATTCCAGACATGAGCAAATCATAATAAAATACTTGGATCTGCACTTTCCAAGATTAACTGTGTGGACTCAACCTCCAGGGTGTGAGAGCAAGATCCTGTGTACGTGTGTGTGTGTGTGTGTGCGCTTCCAGGACAGGATCTAAATTGTCTGAAGGTAGGGGTCCAGGGTGATTTTAGGAGCTGTGGAACACCTGAGATACCTGCACATAGCCAGCAGGGATGTCTGTAGACCTCTACCCTTCTGGACCAGCAGCAGCAGACCCTGTGAGATCCAGGGCAGCACAGAAAAAAGGACACATGATTACCTTCAAGTGACTAAATCATATGTGAGTGTCACTATATTTAACACTGAAAAAGTAGTAGGGCAGTAAAAGTTGAAAGCATTGCCATGGAGAAAATTGTAATCCCACACCTCCACAACCATCTGTGGTCCTGCTTTAGTTGAAACACAGCCATGCACTGCCAAAGTGACGTGAAAGTGAAACGCTGTGTGCCAGGTAAGTGAACTCTGAGTTCAGGATGAACAGAAGGTACACAACATATTGCATTAAATGATGCACAACAGAGTGGGTTTCCTCAGATATACCCATATGGAATCAAATTGTTACCCACAGATTCATTTACTATTCTAAATTCATGCTGCTAAATGTATCAGGCGATGAACTCACAGATAACTTCTGTTGATGAATATAATTAATAAAATGAAAGAAGAAATAATGTATAGTTGTCATCATTCTTCCATGGTGTATTGCTATTTTTCACCCAGCAACTGACAAAAATAATGTATTGTCCTGAATTATTGCATGGAGCAATAAAAATACTACTTCACATATGCACCTAACAAAATACCGTATCTAAAGATTTAGCCAAAGTTAAAGTGTAATTATTTTTATTTTCTTGCATTTTTTTCATTTATTTGCACACACTGAATGTGTCTGGATGTTTTGTGGGACTACAAATATTTTGCAATAGTTTTATGTAGCACATACCTTATGCTAGCAAAGACTAAAGAGAATTCTTTGAAATTGTGTGCCAGTTCCTGGGCAGTGCATCAGTGGATCAGTGTCAGGGCTCAGCATGGCCAAAAGCAGAACACAGACTTCTCAGAGAAGCCCAAATGAATATTCTTTAGAAAAAAAAGGCCTTTTTCAGCACAATGCCCATTCAGGAAGTTGAATCAGAAACCTCAGCAAATGTGGATCAATTTTTTCACAAGCAGTACCATGAGATCTGCATCTCTGGTATAAAATGTCCAAAGCAGCCTATATCTGATATGAAGATGACTAATCAGAGTAATTTCCCCCAAGATTTTCCAAGGAATTCCTTGTTTTTCACGTGATACTATCTACTAGAAGTTGCAAATAGATGTGTGAGAAAGAGTTCTTACCTTTGTGGCAAATCATTCTCATGCTGCCACACTTTTGTCTTTCCTTTTGGGAATATTTACATGAAATTTACCGAACTTCAACTTTTTGCAAATAACCATTGGCAGTCTGGAAAGAGAAAACTCTTAGTTATAACTGGATACCTAGAAAATCAAGGTCAAAGTCACAAAACCAGGAAAGTAAAATATCTTGTATAAATTATTCTCTATGTGTCACTTCTACAAAGGATTCCATTCCCATCTGAACATCAAAGGTATTCAACTCCCAAAGGTGTTTGAGGATATTAGATGCCTAGAAAGCTGCGGTGGGAGGAATTTGAACAAGGAACACCCAGTGATGGGAGGTTGGTGAAGAACATTTTCTTCTTGCTTGAGACTTGTTGGTCTTCTGCTCTTAATTTTTCCTGCTCAGAGGTTTCCTCGCTGCTACACCTCAGATGAAATCTGTCTCCACTTTGTCCACACTGTTTGAATATGCAGGGTAAGCAAGTAAACCACTGATGGCTCACACGTCATGGGCCTTCCAAAAGTCCTCATGTCCTGGGAAACATAATATTTTGAGGAGGTGTGAACCTCTTCAGAGGTGAGGAGGATTGGAAGAGGGAAGAAGTCTGCAGATGTGGAACTTTTTTCTTTGCTGCAGAGGCAGCAAAAAGACTGGAAAATAGAAGTACTGGGCAAATCGTACTTTTTTTGACCTTAGGGAAAAGATCAGATACTGATACATACTGAAATGGAGAAAAATCTGTATTATTTAGATAGAGAAAGCACTGCAAAACCCATACATGAGGTTATTTTGCAACTACAGAGCAAAAAAAATCCTTATGGTACTTCTCTTAACATATGAAGAGCTGAACACTCCCCTGTAGAACTAAACTGTCTGATTTGAAAATTAAATTTTAACGCTACCTGTCCTACTACCTATCCTTCAAATGTAGACTTCTGATTGCTAACTTTTCCATGACCAGAAACATGTCCATCATGGTTTTTGGTAGTATGAAAATTGCTGGAGGTGGTTGAAAAATGTAAGACCTTTTTCCAAATAATAAGGTATTATTGGCAGTGCATTTCTAAGTCCTAAAATCTGTCAGCTCTGCTGTCACAGTGAGGATGCTGATAATAGCAGTAAGATTTCAGAAGCTGCACCATCTAAGTTGTTTTGTCCAGACTTGTCTATTGCATGTAATAAGCTCAGTTCTATAAAAATCAAGTCATTACTGGAACTCCAGGAGTCAGAAGGACAGTGACAAACTGCTAATTAATTTTTCCTCTGAAAAATGCAGTAATAATTGAATCAGGGAGTGATATGTGCATTGAAAAGCAAATGTATCCCTATGAACCTGTTTGGCCTAAGAAGTTTTTTAATATATTGTTATTGGGAGTTTGGGAGAAAAGGCAGAAAAGCTCATGTGTTCATGTCCTTTTCTTAGAAAAAATACAGGCTATTTTAAAAAACTTGCTTCTTTCACTCTCTTATAAGAAAAAATGTTTACATTTGAGGGCCTATGTGAACTGTATTGAAAGGTGATATTCATGATTGTAAGAGCTATTCCTCTTGGAAAAACACACTAGCACTCCAAGCCTCCAAATGAAGGTAACAGAAGGGCAAAAAATAAGCAAATTGTGGAGAGAAAAAAGATGGAAAATGAAAAAGAAATCGACCAGAAGAGGCATCAGTGGTTGCTTTCTCTACAACAAAGCCTGTTCAATTATTGAACCTTCTTCAGAAGCAAACTGAAAAATCTTAAAATGCCATCTATTTGTAGGCTATTGCAAATGATACTATAGGGTTTATTTCCATCATACTGCACCCACAAGTTTCAGTGAATACAAGGTCTCATTGCTTAGATGTTATACATTTAATGAAAGTCTAATAAAAACCTCAGATCATCTTTTTCCTTCCTTTACCCAAGTAAAGAAAAAAAAAAAAATTAAAAAAAATTAAAAAATGAAGTACACAGGTTCAGGGAAATGAAGAAAATCCCCCACACAGAACAAGTTGTCACCTGAAAGTGAAGCCATGTCCTTCCCAAACATACTCTTATTCAATCAATTGTGCAAGAAGCCTTTAAGATAAACAATGAGTACAACTGCAGGTCACTTTGTGGTGGAACAAGCCCTGAATTGTTGATGACCACACATGGACAGTGCCCATCTCCAGTTCCCTCCCACAAACCTCACTCCTATTTCTGTATTTCACTCAGCACCATCCTGCCAAGCTTTTCCACGATGGCAGAGCTCTCAAAGGGTGCTGACACACCTTGCACAAAATATGCTAAATTTAGCAGCTCCAGCACACAGCAGTGTCAGTAAACTGATGGTACTGCAGAAGAGCCCTATTTTCATTTTATCTCCACTGCACACAGCTCAGAGCTGCTTTTTGTGCTGTTGACCCAGCACAGCCTGATCCAGACTGAGCTTTAGGGAGACCCCATATCTGTAAGCTGAGGTCCTCAATATCCAGTTTTAGCTATCAGCTACTTGATTGACAGGATTGGCTTCTCTAATATAAATCTATTTGAAATATATGCCCACTATAGCCTTAATCCCTTAGCATACATTGTAACTGTTATCAGGAGAGAACAGCTCACAAAAATTACAGGGAACTCCTATATTAACCACCAGTTCATGGCAGCAAATACAAAATAAAAAGGGGGAAAAAAAAGAGCCAACTGTCTCATGACTCAGCACAGGTCACATCTGAACTTGGGGCCATCTGACCCTGCATCCCATGCCAGACCACAGTTTCCAGGGCAGTACACAAAGCCACATCCAATTCAAGCCCCAAACAGCTTCCACTACGCTCTTTAATGTTTCAGTAGAGCAGAGCACAGACCTTTCAGGGAAATTCTCTCTGATCAGCACAGCAGTTCTGAGCCCCACAGTTCTGTGCATTTGCCATGTGCAAAAACGCATTTGGTCTCCAAGGGCAGGAGAAGAGGAAGATCAAAGACAAGCCCCACAACATAGATCCCAGAGGAGAATTTGTCATAATCCCATGTTCCATCTTTTACCTTGAAGCATAGAGCAAATGAGAAAGGAAAGAAAATGATGCCTTTATACTGTATGCAATTAGCCATCAGAGGGAATTCACCCAATAATTTTTTTCCAGATATTGTATAACTTTTTGGAAGATACACTTAACCCTCTCTGCTCCAATCTGCTCATTTCAGACATAATATTGAATTACTTTTTGAAGCCTTGATGGCAATCCATTTTGACAGCTGCAGACCCAGAAGGATTGTTTCCCTCACATGCATCCATAAAGTCACCACACAGTCCTGAAACCTCTTGCTGGTAAAACAGAAGGGCAGAAGAAATACCTGAGGAGTACTGGGATGGGCATTTCTGATACTCTCCTCTCCTTCCCAGATCTCTGCACTGCGTTTTGTTGGGTACAGAGGGTTGTATTTACTGCTTGTGTGTCCGAATTCCAGTCTGAGTAGAGAGCTGGCTGCAGCACAAGATCAATCACAATTATGATGCCCACACAGCCCAAGTTATGGTCTGAGCTTCAATGCCAATGAAGAATTGCTGACTTGCATTGTATTTCAGAGGAAAAAAAGGAAATTTAGAAAGGGGAGCACAGTACTTGAATTCAAAGAACCCAGACAATTTATGCATGCTTTATTCCTCTCAAACACCTCTGTCAATATTAGAAAACTTTGAAGAGCTGTATTTTCCATCACAAATCTTTTCACCTGAAAAAAAAGGCACACAGTACAAGATTGCCATTTAAAGGAGCAATGACAAAACTAGTCTGGAACTGTCAAATCACTGCATCTGTTTACAGGCATACCTGCAAAATCAACCCACCTGAGAAAGCTGTTGAGGTAGCAGAGCATTATTTTTTCCCTATTTACAACTGCTTAAGCTTCTAGTATGTTTGTACCTAGAAGGATGCTGAAAAGAGATATTAGAATCACATTCTGCAATTCAATTTTGGCTGTTTTAAGACTATTAGATTAAATTTATTAAAATAGCAGGTTAAAAGTACAGAAATCCTTTACCCCTCTGCAATGAAATGGGTTGACCTCAAAAGGGAAAAGATTTGAAAGCATGTTGTTAGAATGACCAATTACCTCAGAGAACCAATATGAGGGAGATGCTGGAAATCAAGTTGCTCATTTAAACAAGGAAAGAATAAAAAGTTGCCAGTGTGACACCAAACATGGCTGTGATGGTCTGGGGTTAATTGCATTGAAGGGAACAGCTTGGGCTCTCCAGTGTGCTGGAGCTGACAGAGACCAGGGGCAGCAAAGAGCACAGTGAAAGGAGAGAGGCTTGCCAGCAGGACAAAAAGGTCTAACATAATGTTTAGGCTGCTGGCAATTCTAAGACAAAAGAATTCAGAGGAAAAAAAAAAGAATTGTCTCTGGAAATTTTGAGGCCAGAAGACACTTGCTATTTTAAGGCATGGCACTTTATTCCTTTAGAAATAAGTTTATTTTTTGCATGGGCGCATCAGCCATTTGTATTTTCCTCAATATCCCTAATAAAAAATCCGAATTGGTAGATTTAAAATAAATTATAATAATTTCAGATTAAGATAACAATTATAAAAATGAGACAAAATAGATAAATATGTATTTACTGACTACATCTACATATTTGAACAAAAGTAGTATTTCTAATATTACAATTTGACATCACATTTCCTTGCATCAAGCTTCAGTCAGAAAAAATTAGTAATCTTTCAATTCTAACAAAACTGGCTGAAAGGTCACCCTTTCCCCAAACTATGGCTAAATAGATTTAATCTTCTCAGTCTAGTATTACAGCCAGAGCAAAGTGTTTATGATCAATTCAATTAAAATGGTAATTTCAGGGGGACTGGCAGCTCTCCTAGACTGCAAAGAGTTCTAGTTTACTCGAAATCCCATGGCACGAGGTAATAATATGGGATGTTTGCAGTTCTGTCACTGTGGTAATTTTCCATGATATTACACTGAAACACTTGCACAAATATAACTGCAGATAACACACACACCAAAAAAAAAAGGAGGTAAAATATTTAATTTTAATGTAATTATCACATCCCACTGAAAATACATGACTAAGATCAAAAGATAATTACAATATAGACCAGTGAGAGCTCTGTTTTAATCAGAAGGAGCTCTGAATCAAAGGTATTCTGCTTGCCAAAGCCAGTGCCTTGTTGGGTCAAATAAGCTCACATGGCCCCTTAGAAGAAGTCACTGGAATTACATCATTATTTTCAGCTCTTGCAGAGTTTGATAGTGTAGCAGACCCTGGAGCAAAGCTTTGCCTTTGGTTGCAATTATATAAACTTCACAGTTTTTACCACAAGTCCTCCTGAATAGTTTTGTGATCAGCCATAAGCATAAACCGGTAAGCAAATGTTGTTACAGAGATCTATTAATAGATATTTCTCTTTTAAAAGAAAAAAAGAAAATAATAAAAAAAAAAGGACAATGCTATTCACATTCAGCACTAATGCACAGAGCATTTTAAGGGGAAAACTGCCAACTTGAAATTTCATTTCCTTCTGATTACTTCAGACATACCCAAAAGCCAACAAAAACAGTGAAGATCTGCATTTTTTCAACATCCCCTCCTCTCCTCCTTCTCTTTTTGGCCAAGTGCTCACAAATGTGACCATCTCTGCTCATCTCCCTGCCTTGTTGATGGCAAACACCTTGTCATGGTGAGCTCTGAGGCTGGGCACTCACACTGACACTTCCCCTCCTGGTTTTGCAGAAAACAGCAGAGCAAGGTGGGAGTTCCAAGGGATTGCAGTGAAAAAACAAACAGGCACTCAAGGGAAAATCAAGATGAAAATGTCATCTTATTTATTATCATGGTTCTAGGACCACCAAAAAAAACTTTCAAAAGCAATATTAGAAAATGAGCGGAAAAGGCTCCTGAAGGACAATGAGAATTTTTCAACAACATTTTCTTCTAAGCAATGTG
>VXBB01007640.1:204862-218095 GCA_013399915.1 Illadopsis cleaveri | reverse complement strand
TCATGCAAGAAGTGTTAGTCCCATGCACTGTTCAGGTGACATTCCTGATGCTGTTGCTCCCTTGTCATTTCTAAAATTATATATATATTTATATACATAAATATAAGTACACACTTGTAGATACAGGCATGCAGATACTAATATAGAGCTACCTATGCCCTAGTGTCTCAGACCTAGGCTCAAATTTGAAAAAGGGCAGCCTTTGTGTCCTAAACATATGAGACCAAGTAGGAAGAGAAATTTAGGCACAGAGTTGTTCATCTGAGGTATCTTCTAAAGGAGAGCACCATTATTACTTATATTTCTGTATTATGATAAGTGGAGGAGGGGAATTTTTGGGTTTTGTTAACTCACAGAAGACAAAAAAAGCCCCTAGAGACACAATCTGAATAGACAAAAGGAAGAAGATGTACCCAAACCACAGAGCAGTGAGACATACAAAGATCACTAGCATTTAAAAGATGATGGAATAGGGTTTTTTATGGTAGTACAAGAAAACTCATGCTTTCTTTTAAGAAAAATCATACTTCTCTTACACAGTGCTAAAGCTTAACATCAGGCCAGATGAATGTGTTTGATATAATGACTATTCAGTCAATTGTATCACACAATAAAAGCAGAGTTTTTTACCTTGTTATTATTATTATCATCACATTTGTCACTGTACTTTTACATACCATGTAAACCCAGAGAGCTGGCTTAGAAGAATCTCATTTTTTCCCCATTAAATACTAAAAAAAAGTGTTTACCAAGATTATTGTTTATTGACCAAATTAAAAATTTACATCATTATAATTCCTCTATTCCAGTGCCAAAAATCACNTACTAGCAGGCAGAAATGCAGATCAGAGAAGCAGCAAAACCATCAAATGTTTCACATCAAGCCTACCACACATACAGAAATAAAACCATCTGTGGCCCTTCAGATCTGTAGATCTAAAATGACTGTAATCTTATCCTGAAAATTCAATTAGTTGTCAATGAAAGCATAGATTTGGACAGAAATGACTTTTGAAAGGTTTAGGTAAAATTAAGAACTTACACAGAACTAAAAACTTGATCAAAAAGTCAAATGTTCAAAAGAAACTCAGGGTGTTCAGAAGTATAGGAAGAAAGCTGAGAGATGAGGTTCAGCCCTAAAATATATGATTTAACAAAATTTGCCAAAATTAATCTGACATATACATGTTCTTTAGAGACCATAACCAATGTTAACTGCCTTTGAATTCTACTCCCATTCCTTTGGAAAGACAAAAACCTCAATCTAAAAATGAAACAAGGCAAATTTTTTAATAAACAGGCAGCTAAGTTTGGGACAGAGAAAGTCAGTCAAAACTGTGAAATTAGGCATTCAAAAGACAAAACATGAATTAAGCCAAGGTCATGCAAGAAGTGTTAGTCCCATGCACTGTTCAGGTGACATTCCTGATGCTNTCAGTCAATTGTATCACACAATAAAAGCGGAGTTTTTTACCTTGTTATTATTATTATCATCACATTTGTCACTGTACTTTTACATACCATGTAAACCCAGAGAGTTGGCTTAGAAGAATCTCATTTTTTCCCCATTAAATACTAAAAAAAAGTGTTTACCAAGATTATTGTTTATTGACCAAATTAAAAATTTACATCATTATAATTCCTCTATTCCAGTGCCAAAAATCACATCACATTGTGAGTAGCCTGGCAGCGTGTCTTAAAATATTACTTCTTTTTTCTTAGTTCTATTTAGTATTCATGTAAAGAAGTCTGTCCCTGTAGGGTGCTGCTGTGTTTGAAAAGAAATGGTAATTCAGGAAGATTGGAAATGAGTAGATGATTCACTGAACACATTTCCTCACCTATTTTCCCTGCATTACACACTTAACACTCCTGAAGGGTGGGGGGGGAAAATATCCTGGACTTCATGGATATACCTGTTCTATAACAATGACACTGCAATTAGAATAGAAGTTTTTCTTAAACAAAGCTGTAATTAAGCCTGGATGCCAACATCCACTCCTTTTTAAATACTCTTGTATACTGCCTGTGATTACAAACAGGGATTTGGTATTTTTTAACCAGTCACAAAGGACACACAACAAAACTGATTTTTTTTTAATTTTATCATGTCAGTTTGCTACTTTTAAGACACTCTGTTTTGAAATGGTTTCTGTGGTTTGGCAGGGAGTTTTTATAAACATCTACAAATTGGCCCATTGTTGAAAATACTTCCAGTGATTCAGAGTAATTTCTTAATTTCTGGGAGGATGAGAATGGAGAAGGAAATGCACTTCTGCTTTTAGAACAGGGATCCTTCAATAATTTTTAGCAAATCAGGAACAATATTATGTTTAATTTTTATGGCACAGTATTGTTCTCATTGAAAAGATGATAACAACATTCAAACCATCCTGGCTTCACAAAGCATAAAATAGTCCAGTGGCTGCCATTTGGGACAATGCCCATTGCAACAGTATTCATGCACAGGGGAAAGGGATGATTTTCCAGAATCATTTAGGAATGTAACTTCTATCAATTGTGTTAAGTGTCAAAGGTGTCATCATAAAAATCTAAATGCATTCCTTTCTCACTCCTAACGGTTATATGGACAATATAACAGAGCTGAGGCCACCCCCAACACAGCATCTGTTCCCAGCCTCCCTTTTCCTTCAGGAGTGGTTGGACACACCAAACACATGCCCATGCAGCTTCAGGAAAGGGTTGTGGGTACACTGCTCCTAAAAGCTCAGGCCAGAAATGATCCAGGTCTCAACCTGACTGCTGTACATCCATGAGGATCTCATTCCCACAGCAATTTCTGCACAGAATTTGTCAGTGAATATGATAGATGAGCTCTGCACCCTCCCAATGAACCTTACAGCAGGAAGTTTTCAAGGAATTACACCTTAGGCAAGGCCTGTCTGGTGAAGTCAAAACAATAGTTTCAACATTTTCTATCTGTCCCTTTCTCCTTTCAAAGCTGCTGTTTCTCCTTGAGACTCTCACAGTCTTGGGGACAGCCTCAGACTCTTCTCCTGTGTTGTGTTTATTCAACACAGAGACAGTTGCAGCATTGTGTGACTTATCACAATGAACCCACAAGACTTGCATGTTAAATATTGACTACCAAATAATCACAACAAGCCATTCACTGGGAAAAGAGCAAAATAAATGGGGAAAAAAATAAAACAACACTCAAAAAAACAAGTGATAAGCTGTGTGAAAGCATTATCTCATCTCAAAGGACCATCCAAAAACAGAAAGCTAAATTCATCGCTTGTTCCCTGAATTAGTGGCTCAGCTCCAAGAGATAAATTAATCACATTATTCTAGAAAGAAATAAGGAGACTGATTTCAAATTTCAGACAAAGGATCAAGAGGCTGTTAGTTATGGATTTCTCATCTCTACCTGGTTTCATAGTTATTTCCCAAGTTAAAACTCACTGATGACAAAGGAAATCCTCTCTCTTATTCAAATTAGCTTTGAGACATATTATAAACACATAATATCTAATCTTATGACCAGTTAGCTTCTAATTTCTTTTGTATCTTTGTACATCACTGGCACTAAGGGTATTAGAGTGGTCCAGAAAGGGCTTGGTGGAGTGAGGCAGCTCTATAGATCATTCTTGTGCTGGTCTTGGGGGCTCAATTCTAACCCAACCCCTAATGTTGAAGGGAGGACACACATTTGCTGATTAGGCCAAAAATAAATTTAATGACTCACTAGTGCTATGTCATCCACCAAAAATTTCAAGGTTTAAGTACATAGACAAAATGGAATAACAGTTTTGCAAAAAGCTCAATTTTTTACTGTTTTATCAGAATGTAGCAAATGACAACCTCAAGGTTACTTGAGCTTGAAATAAAAACAAACCAGCCCTTTTTCCAGAAAACATCCCCTGTCCCCACTGGTTGTGTTCAACTTCCACACATCATGTGGTGGGTTCTGCCTCCAACTCCTGCCCACAGCCAGACCATAGCTGGGAAACAGTTTTAGAAAAAAATTGGGTTTGGTAGGGAGCTTCACATCTTAACTAGTCAGTCCACTGCAGGTAAAGAAACTACAGAATACAGTCAAGAACGAGAAAGAAACTCAAACTATGCTGAGCAGAAACATCACTTTATAGTTATCCCATATTTCCAGTGATACTCCAGCATATTTCCATGAACACAAGAAAGCATTCAGACAAAAACTAAGGAAGGAACTGATTCTCTTCATGTTGCTGTTCATGCAAATTCATTGACATAAAAAATTAAAACTCGGAGATAAAAAAATTAAAACTTGAAACCATTGTAGAAGAATTGGTCTAGAACCTGGCAAACAGAAGAAAACTCTGAATGTTTGGTCCATCTTGCAAAAAATGCACAGTGCCAAAACAAAAGTGTGATTGTGTCAGGTATGTGATTTGTAGTCACAAAAGCACAAGTTTGGCCAGATGTCTTAGAGGCATTTGTATTGTTACCATGAGAAGGGTTAAAAAAAATGAAAATTATATAAAATATAAGTGTCCAAAAGAAGCCTTACCAGACCTGAGCTGTTTCACATACAAGGTGTGCCCCACTATTTTGGGTAGACTTCTTAAGTTTCTCACTGCAGATTGACTGGGGCAACCGAGAGTGTGAGATTCTCTAATCCATCCACTTTTCTGACCACGAAACTGAAAAACCTAATTAATGTACAGCATGTGTGTTGAGTCACGATGTAGATCATCTTTGTGTCCTACTGCTGGTTATCCACTGTCTTGCTCCTGTCACTGCCTTTGGAAATCTTTTCCAATGAACCTCTGCTCAAGTAATCACTCTGCCAAATATCAGTCGTAGAAGAGCTTGGTTTTTAACAAAAGGTCAAACAAAATTGCAGTGGAGACACATGGGATCCATGCAAAAGGTCACTTAAGACAAAATGGATTCCCAGCTGAAGTGCAGGTTTCTCCACAGTGTATATTTTCTGTGGGCTACCTTTTCAGAGTAAAAAACTTCAATTCAGAGTCAAAATGAATGATTTTAATTTTCTGTGCACAATCATCTGCAAATGAACAGTCATTTGACACCCAGTAAATGAAATAATCATATCCAGCTACATGACTTGCAGGCAGTTAGTCAGGCCTCCAAATAAAACACTCCATTCCAGAGCTGTTTTACTGATGGCAAATAAAGTTACAACGTGGTGATACAGAACTGCAGTGGTCTGTGGTATGAAGCTTCCTAAGACCTGGCCTCAAGAAATCTATTTTCAGTCCTATGCTTGTTAAGCTGGATGAGCATTTCACAATGAATAATTTACTTGATTAATTTAGGGCCATCCCTAGTTTACAGAATTTCTTTGTGCTGACTTCTTTGGCCACTTTGTGCGTTATTTGAAGTTGCAGAACAGATGGTTCGTTCACATATATTTCTGCATAATGATTGCTCATAAACACTCTGTCCTGGACAGTGCTTTGAATACTTGCTATGCAGGCTCTGTGACTGGATTTTTAACTCACATAGCACATGGGCTGGATTCCCAACTCACTTTTTTTTTCATGACAAATAACTACATATTTTCCCAAACCACACAGGATCTTTAAAAAAGTGAGGGGGAAGTGTCTGGTTTAAAACAAAGCTTCTTAAAGATATGTGCAACTTTCAATTTTTGAATAGTCTACCTGGAACTATGAAAATTCAGATATTTATGTAGAGATATTAAGCATTTGATGGGAATGAAACCTGTATACTAAGGGATTGATGAAAATATATGCTAAGCAAAATAATGCTCAACAAAACATTTAGAAAAAGCAAACAAATTGACAAAAAAATACCCACAAAGCAGGCAAAAGCTGACATAGATTTTACTGTTGTCAGGAGAGATTCAGAGCTGGTCGAACAGATTGCCAGGCTTTTAACTGGAACAATAGCAGCTCTCCTAGATGATGATGATGAGGTCATCAAATGGACGTCATCTCTTCAAACCAGGTAAGAATTTGGGCAAATTAGCTGTTGTTGAACCAGATATAATACTGGTGTAAAAAGCCCCTAGCAAGTACAATTCCTCAATAAGTCCCTGTAAGAGCAAACAACAGTGATCCAATCCTTTTACTGCTAATGATGTGTTAGTAGATATTTACCTCTGCAGCAGTTTCAGCAGCTGTATCTCGAATTGCCATTAATGCCTTTCTTCACTGATTAATAGAGTGAAGCTATTGAGATGTAGGATTTCCACTTGTTTTTATCCCAGTGTAACATTGCCATCTACAGGAAGCTTTCCCTTACTTGGACACTAATTTTACAATCACGGACTAGGAACCACTGAAGATGAAAATGTAAGTGTCCAAAATTAGCCCTGTTTGATCAGCCTGACAAACTGCTATTTTAAAAATTAGCCAGTAATAGTATGGCTCACCAACAAAAGCAGTATATTAACCTACTGTCTGGCAAGTTATTAAGATGAGAGATTGGCATTAATCTGGTTGAATAATACATTAGGACAAAAAGAAACACTTATTAAGGACAAGGGGCTTCTGATTTAGTTACTCACCATTAGTTGATATGTAAGGTTCTCATACTGCCATACAAAAATTTTATAATGTTCTGTTCTACAGATGATTCAGAGAAGTCTTTCTCAGCATCTTTCTTCTCACCTTTGTAAAAGGATTTATGCAACACAAATAATTTTTCACCCTGCTAGACACTGGATATCCTTTCAAAAATACTAAATATACTGCCCAGAGAATCAAAAAGGCACATATGCAAGAGCTTAATTTTAGACAGCTGTTTAATTTTAATCTCTATCTTAAAGACAGAATATTTGTGACTTTCAACATGGCATCAATTCCTTTAGGGAAATCAGTCTTCTGGAGTAAACTCTAAAGACAGTTTCACAACTTTTAGCATCCTTGTAATGAAAGAAAATGTGTCAGCTGACCAAGTACCCCAAGAAACACCACAAACAGGGTGCTATTTTATGTAGGAACACTGAATTAGGGCTGACTCACTGAAATCCCTTAGTGGGACAGAGAAGAAAAACAGAATTAAATAGTGATCAATAAGTGGGGAAAAGCTGGGGAGGGCATAGGAGGCAACCTGAATGAAATAATCTGATTGAAAGTGTGATCTTTGATGTCAGAGAAAGAGGTTATTGACTTTAATTCGGGGAAGACAGAATGCTGCAAGGTATTTTCATTTTTGAGAATCAAAGGAAGAAGTTAATCAGAGGCAAAAAGAACCAGCAGCAATAAAACAGTCAGGGTCTCAAACAGTCAGGGTCTCAGACTTTCTATGTATGCAGATGAGTCAAAGACTTGTACATTAATGCACTGGGGTGACTTTCTACTTGGAAACCACTAGATGAATTCCTTAATTTACCTAGGAAAAAACTTGACAGCCAGTTGAAAAAATCCACTCAAACAAACAAATTATGCTGACCCAAGCTGAACTTTTTTTTCATTTCTCAATTCACTAGCCAACCTAGAAAATCAATTACATTCACAACTCTATCTAGACACTCTTAATCCAGAAGACATATTTCTGGAACAGAAGAGGGAAGAAGGAGTAATTTTGCTACATGCAGAGTCACATTCTGGTTTCAGGATTCTCTTCTGGCAACTTCACACTGGCCTAGTTGAGATAAACAGATGACAGAAAAAGCTGATTTATTACTACTTCAAAACTGTCACTCCCCCATACTTAAGGATGGTTCTAAGGCTGTTATCAGGGGGGTGTCAGCAGTAGGATATTAAGATCTTTAAGGGAGTTGACTGAGCTGAAGTTGGTTAATACTTGAAGCTAGCAGTGGAGCTGTGAGCAGACAGCCTCTGTACCAGTGCTGTTGAGGACACAGATTTACAAGTTAACCTGCCATTTAACCTGCTCCAGCTGACTCTGTTGTTGCAAGCAGCTGATACAACACTGCAGGTTTCAGGGGAAGAGGCAGAAGAAACTCTTTATCTCTGCCATGGCCAGGAATTGACAGATGTTTGCAGAGCATCCCCAGAGTGTGGAGTCCTGAGAGCTCCAGCAGGAACAAGATTTGTCACTGCAGCTGCTGTGACCAAGATACTGCCAGGAACCACCTGACTGCTGACATGAAAAGAAGAGAGTAACTCTCTAGACATGACTCCTTAGACAACCACGGCAGTCACCCAGATCACGATATCTAGAGAGTGTGGTGGTGACAGTGTTCTCCTCCCTCAGTGAGGCCCTGCTGTTGCTGAATTGAAAATTAATTAAAATAATAATAAATTAGCATCTTGAGAATGCTCTTTGAGCATTTTCAGAACCGTTTTATTGTCCTGCACCTATCAATCCCTTACTACTAGAAATGTTGATAGAACGCAGAACTTCATTTCAGGTTTATTTTGATTAAAATATTTACAATTTGTGTGCTTCTTAAGAATCATCAGTTGCCTAAAATGTATTTGTGCAGGAACTTCCATGTCAGAGTATATTTATTGTATATTGATATATCTCAGAATTTTGAAATTATCTGCAGTGGTCTATTTATCCAGTAGTCTTTAGAAATTTTTCCAGTTCTTTAAATAATTCTGTTAAAAGACTGTATGTCCACACATTCTAGAAGCAAAAATGCTTCACAGAAGTTATTGCAGTTATAAAATCAGTGATTCTAATACAAAAGGGAGAGGAGGAAAATTAAAGCTGTAAAGAAAAAAAAGAGGCAACAAAGATATTTACACCTTGAGTTCCCTAGGGAAGCTCAGGCGGTGGAAACACAGCCAGAGGTGACAGGCAGTGGTGGCACTGGAGTGGTGAAGGGTCCCCCTGGGAAGTGGCAGGTCTGTGAGGTTGGGGAGGCGGTTCTGGCATGAGGAGATGTGGGGAAGATGCAGCATTTCGGGGCTTAGGCAGAGCACACATCTGCTGTGTGGGTTTGAATGACTCTCAGCAGGGAGGGAAGGTCAGCACCCCCCGAGCAGGAGAAACGAGGCTGATCCTTGCACACACCACCAGTCCAACCCAGCGTGTAAAAGGGTGTGAATTTTTACCCAAATCGTGGCCTTCAGAGGCTGACTGCCACGATTTAGTGCAGAGTGGATCTCGTAAAGCCCATGGAGATCACACAGTCCTGGTGAGTTAGAGGCAGTGAAGTGTCCTTGCCAATCTGTTGCTGCCTCTGCCCTGATCCCAATTCAACTGCTTGTAAGTCACAACAGGGAAGCAGAATAATGGTTTTGTGCCCACTGTAACCTTGGGCAGTTAGGCTGGGATATGGGGAAATTACTGTGGTCAGGGCTGTGATAAATGCTTGTTCTTGAACAGGCAATGAATAACTCTGCATTAGAATTGTAAAATATATTATATTTTTACAATTTATATTTTACATAAAATATGAACTTCTGCTGGACCTGTGGGAAAAACTTGCAGAAGCTTGGTTGGTATTCACACTGCCAATCCCAGAGATGAATTGGACACCATTAAATAGAACAAAAATATTACTGAATAAATAGTTAAGGCTAATGGCTTTCTATGCCAGAGAGAAAATAAATTATCTAACATGAGATGTTGTATAGGCCATATCACAGAATTATTAAATAAAATAAGTGGCTCAAAAAACTCATCTAGGAAAATGATGTGGTATCCAACTATATTTTTGAGAAGAGAGGGGTTAATTAAAGGGTGGGAACAACAAATTCTTTAAACTTGATTGCTCTTACTAGGATCAAAGACATCCTTAGCTGCTGAGCAAAAGGGCAGTCCTAAACAGGAACCCTAGGGAGCCTAAAGCAGTGAGCCAAAGGAAAACTTTATTTTAGTGCCTGTGGGGAGCAGAACCTGCTCTGTAACAGATGGTCCCTGTCTGCCTTCTGACACTTTAGCAGCACTAATCTAAGGCACACTTGTGCTCACCTTTCCTTTATTCTCTGCCTGAGAACTACACCACTGCACATAAACACCTTCATCAGAATGAAGTTCATCCACACAGACATCCAGGTACACTTCTGCAGCCAGCACACAAGAACCCATCCCGGCACGGGGAAAACATTTGATTTACACACACTCAGAGACACCACAATTTGACAAAAGTAATGGCAACTACTTCTCATGGAGGCTTTTTGCATATTCACAGCTTCTATGTGGTCCTGCCTTATCATGGATGAACAAGATGAAGTTCTATCACAGACTAAAGCAGCAGCAGCTGATGGGGCAGAGTAATGTCACAGAATCAGGGAATGGTTTGGGCTGAAAGGAAACAAGATCATCACATCCCACCCTCTGCCATGGGCAGGGACACCTTCCACTAGCCCAGGTTGCTCCAAGCCCTGTCCAACCTGGCCTTGGACACTTCCAGGGATGGGGCAGCCACAGCTTCTCTGGGCACCCTGTTCCAGGGCCTCCCCACCCTCACAGGGAAGAATTTTCTCCCAATATCCCATCTAACCCTGTCCTCTTTTAGTTGTACGACTCTGGGTGGAAGGAAGAGGCTCCAGCAAGACCCCAGGTACTGCAGTTTAAAAGATTGCTCTGTCTTTGTTTCAGAAGATTTAGGTTTATCCATTTTCCTTTGATAGCAATGCATTGCACAACTGTGCAGTTTTGTGTCTAATCAATGCCAGTTCTCTAGAAATGTTAGTCCCCTCAGCAGCCTTCAAGGTGGGTGATTTCACAATTTTAAGTGTAGGAAGTGTGATTCCAGAGACAAAAAAGACCCATTCTTTCTCTGTGCCAGACAAGAAGAGCAATGTTCAGCCTTAGGCTGGTCTTGTAAGGAAAATTTCCAGAGTTCTCACTCTAATCCATCTCCTTCACCACACAGCAAAATCTACATTTACAGAACTAATCATCTGAGTGACTTGTCTGGGTACCTGGAATTGCAATTTGAACTCATCCTGTGGAAAAAATAGCCCAGAGTCACAGGTCCTATGCCAGATATCAGACCTCACCTGTATTCCCTTGCTCTGCTGCAAATTGCAATCAATTACAGATTATTCTGAGTTCATATTTCATATTTATGATTTTCTGTCCTGCCTCTGAGGCAGTTAAGATGAAGTTGGTCCAACCAGCTCCCACCTCTCTCCTGCCTGAGAAGAGCTTCAAATCTCTGGCTCACAAAACCTCTTAATGCTGTTACTGGTAACTCATACTCAGCAAGAGCTGGGCATACCAGAGACCTCAGTTAAAGATTCTCATATTTTAATCTCTGGAAACTAACAACCAACTCCCTTTTTGAATAAAAGGGACACTAAAAACTGGTCTCTTGGAGGGTCTCATTAATCCCTGCTGTAACTTGAGGGAGTTCACACAGTATCAGGAAATACAGCTGACCTGCTGTGACATTAACCCAGCACCTCTGCAGGATCAGCACCGTGACAGGCAATTTAGTCACCCTGAAAAAAGCCCTCCAATTTCCAGGTGTCCTGAGCTCCACACAGGGACAATGTCAAGGCCTGAATTTCCCATGAGCCAGAGCTCTGAGCTGACCAGTGCTACAACATAATGTGCATGGAGGTCAGAAGATGCTGTCAACTCAAGTGTGTATTTCACACAAAGTTATTTTCTAAGCAAAGATATTCACGTGAGTATATTACTAAACTGAGAAAAATCACATGAGAAAATGAGAAGAGGCCATATAAAAAATGAGACAATCAGGCCAGAACCCCCAGTTCATTTTGGCTGCATCAGCATGCTTGATCCAACTGGTAAACCAGCCTTAACAGAGAAGCATTTTCCCTGTTTGAATTGCTTTAAGAAGTGGAATTAGCTTTATAAATATAAATCAGTTAAAGATAATGCAATATTTATAACACGGCATCTGATTTTCCCCCCTTTAGGATTCCATTTAAAAGGAAATAACAAGGAAACAGCGCCCTCAGAAAGACAGCGGGTTTACAATTTATGCTAATTAATTTTCATATTGACACAAACCTAAACCCTGCATTCCATTTGATTGCAGCAAGGAAAAAAATAAGGCAGATGGAACAAAATAGATTTTTTTTTCTGCAACAGATAATTCTGTAGGAAAGTCTCTGCTTTTTACCAAACCTGTTAATCCTCATTCATTTTTCTTTTGCCCAGCATGCAGGTCACTACACCCAAGGCAGTCCCAATCCCTCTCCCAAACTCCCAGACACAAGGGCAAAAGCATAAGTGAGAAAAATGGTTCCATTTATTTGAAGCCCTGAAAGGCTCCAATCAAGATCGAGAAGTCATTATTCTAGGAACTATATAAAAAGAAAAACAGCCCATCCCTGACCTGCAAGAGGTTCCAAATTGTCCATTAAATCAAATAACATCATTCAAAGTTGGAAGGAAAAAATCTGTTGCTTGTAAAGCTAGGGAAAAAATGCAACACCATTCTGTGGCTAGAAAGAAAGTCTGCTTGGGATTTGGAAAAAGAACTACCAGTTGGCTACTTCCATTTGTATCCATTGAAGAGTCTGTGCCAAACTCATAATTGCTCTAAGTTGCTGAGTGTCATTGATGCTACATCAAAAAGAAACCCAGGCCACAGAGGTTCATTTTCTATTAGAACTATTAATCAGCTATATGCAAAAGCCTGACATGAAGCTTTCTTCCAACTCTGGCTGAGTCAAATTCCATTTAGTGTTCAAACAGATCCATTTTTCTCTTCTTCCTCCCCACACATATGCCCCATCTCATTTTGGCAAGAGTAAAACAACTGAAAGGGATAATATGCAGAATTATGTCTTTGATTAGAGTGTCAGAGAAAAGCTGAAAAGGAGCAACTCCACCACACTGACCTGCTCAGGCTCTGCCAGGTTTACCCCTGTCTTCCAAATATTTACTCTACTTTGTTATACTTTAATTACTCATTCAGGTTTTTTCTACTGTTAATAGAATTTGCCCATCATATTTATTAGTTTATTTAGTTCAGCTGGATTCAGAGTGTAAATAATTTTTTTTTTTTCAATTTAATAACCCTTTTGCTCCACTGACTCCATTTTGAGTTTTTCCTCCCCCTAATTTTAATAGAAGCAGCAGCACTAATTACCTGCCCTCATGTCAGTGTTTCCTCAGCAGCATCCTCCAGCACTGAATTGCTGGTTTCCTTATTGTTATTGTCATTGGCACTGAAGTAGTCTTATAAGGAAGATTTCATTCAGCCAGCCTGAGGTTCCTGCAACAGAAAAAGAATAGTTTCTTAGTTAGAATCAGGATGCTGTCTATCCTTAATGAGACAGCAGCATGATTAGAAATGGAGATGTTTTCCATTTCCCATCCACATTCATTTCAAACCACATTTCAGTGAAGCAAACACAGGCTTATCCTGAGATGCATGTTGTGCCTATTCAAAAA